>JAWWTY010000077.1:4193626-4296304 GCA_035222235.1 Margarornis squamiger | reverse complement strand
CTGGGTGTGTAAAAAAGGGCAAAGATCTGACGGTGTGTAAAACAGTGAGCACTGCCCTACCTGTGCGTGAGCAGGACCAGTCCAGAACCTTCTCTTCACTGTTTCTATAGTGGAAAGAGCTCAGGGAGGAGCTCCAAAGTTAAGAAATCTGGAAAATACTTAGAAATATCCATGCCTTGAATTTATCCAAGACAGTAAAAATGACTTGAGTGTCCCTGCTCCTCCAGTGCGGAGGCTGAACGTGAACAGTAGTGAAAGGGCTGGCAGCAGTCAGATGGTAGATGTGTCAAACAGCATTTGTCTAAGTGTAGACAACCACATCTCACTTTAGCTACTCCAGGCCCTGATGTTGTCAATAGATCCCCAGCCAACAGTGAGAATCCTCTGAGCCTAAATTAAAGAGTTGAACATGGATACCACCACCAAGTGCCTTTTTCCCCCCCGCTTTGAATCTGAAAGGGCTCTCATGCAATCAGCTCAGCTGTGGACATGTACACTGTAAACAGCCAAATTTAGGTAAGATGAATCCCACCAATTCAGGCTAGAAACGACGTACATGTTTTCTGATGGCAAAGGTAATGAACCATTGCAACAACATAACTATAGATATAGTGGATTCTCCATCACCCAGGGACTTTAAATGAAGACCAAACATGTTCTAATAAAAAATGCTGTAGTTCAATCAGATGTTAAAAAGCAGACACAAAGCAGCCCTGGACCATAAACCTCTACTCTGTGTTGCATGGGGGTCTGGCAATAACCATATTTTCCAGTCTTAAAAAGATTTTGAATCAATGTCACTAAGGACTACTAAATATTTCATCAGTTCAAGATCCACAGATTTTCATGTTCGGTATTCAAATACATCTTGCACAGGGTCACTTGGAAAATTAGTATTTTCAGTCTCTCACACACTCTTTTCCTTTTCTGAATAAGAAAGCAAGGCAAGCAAGAGGACTACCATGCATAACTATGGCTTGGGTCTTTGTTAGAGTTTAAATTATTTGTGTCTTGTCAAAGGTGCGGCAATAAAGTAGCAGTGGTCTCAGAAAAGCCCCTGTGAAAATAGCATTTGCTTTTGTCAAGTCTTTCCTGTTGTGCTTTGTTTTCAAAAGTTGCCTTGTTTGAAAGAGGGAAGCTGTTTGGCCACAAAACACAACTGTCACCTCTGGCAGCCCAAAGACTTAGAGCTAAAAATGTCAGTGGGAAGAGGGGGAAGGTAAAGGAGAACACAGCCAGCTCTTGAAAAATAGTCTATTTAAATATTCTCCTCCAAAACCACAGGGGAAGGTGGCAGCCATGTAGATTGAAATCATCTTTACCCCACCAGCTAGAATAGTGCAGAAATGGTCTTTGCACAGCAAAGGACTT
The DNA here is from genome assembly GCA_035222235.1 of Margarornis squamiger. Lineage (NCBI taxonomy): Eukaryota > Metazoa > Chordata > Aves > Passeriformes > Furnariidae > Margarornis > Margarornis squamiger. The sequence continues at coordinate 4,294,933 of JAWWTY010000077.1, read as the reverse complement.
TTCTACTTTCTGGAGTGCCCTGTTGTTGCAATCACATCCACACTGTGCCAGAATGGGAATTATCTGATAGCATTTTTTATTTGGAAAGTGTCAGTTAATTGCAACTCGGCCTTTCAAGGAGCATCTGAATGAGCATGTCCTCTCAGCCAGCATAGCTTGTCCTACAGGTGGCCCTCCAGCATCTCCTGCTGGAACTGCTCCGCTGTGCTGGTGGCTCAACACCCACTGGAGTCAGGACTGGGATCTGCCACATACTGTGCAGGAAAGAGGAGCTGATAGGCACTCCGGCTTTGACAACAAAACTGTCCTTTCCTCTCAAGTTTATTTGTATTTTTCTGAGGTCAAAAACCTGACATATTCAGATAAAGAAAACTCAGAGGACTCTTTACTGTAGCATCAACTCCTGGCTTACAGATAACCTGATTACATGTAAGAAACGTGCTTGGCTCACCACATTTTTCTTGCAAACATAACAACAACATGATGGTAAGGAGTGACCACAGAGGGATCCAAAGCAGTAATACTGCGGCTAACAGTCCTGGATACAGTTATCTTTTGAGTCACCCTTCCTGTCAATATTTATAGAGAAATAAAAGGCTCTGGCTGGAAATGAAGAAGGTTATTTTACTGGAACAATAGGCACATTTTGGCTGCTAAAATCATCCACAAAGTGTTTTTAAAATGATAGCTTGTTGTGAATTTATCACTGGACATTGTGACTTAGAAACAAGTCCTCAACAGCTTGAAACACTGGAAGATGGATGGAAGGGTTTTTTTCCATATTAGTGGGAAAATCTCGCTCAGGAAGAACTGTGAGTCATGCACCACACTGGTTCTTAATTTCCTAGTCCATCACTGCTTGGTTTCCAAAATACACCTTTCCAATGGCCAGGGATGGAAGTTTCAGACAAGACTAGTAGACCATGGCCTGAGATCTGGCTGACAACTGGAATATCATGGAATCATCAAATGGTTTGGGTTAACGGGTCTTAAACATCATCTCATTCCAACCTCTCTGCCATGGGCAGGGACACCTTCCACTAGACCAGGTTTCTTAAAGTTCCATCCAACCTGGCCTTGAACACTTCCAGGGATGGGCATAATGTATCCCTTTTCCTCATGTCAAGGGGTTCAAGTAGCACTGAACAAGGAAGAGAGAGAAATTCAGATACCTGGCTGTGACCTTGCATCTTTTCTGCACTGATTACACACCTTGGTTGGCTGGTTCTTCTAAGGTGGTTTCTCAAAGTCTTCTTTCAGGACAGTTTCATTTTATCTGACCACATAGACAATTTGCATTCAGGAGTTCTACAAAGAAAGAAGCATATAGGATAATAAAAGATGAATATTCTAAGACATCATGTGAGAGACAGAAGTGAAGAGGATGCAAATAGCTCCTCCAAAGATATTATATGGAGAACATACCTCTCTTACCAACTAAGAAGGAGAAGAGGAAAACATAGGGTTCTTGCTATTTATGGCTTCTTCTTTGCTAGTAAATTAAGCAGTGCCAGGAAATGTTCCCTGTTAGTGGAATTCAATGAGCCATACTTTTAGGTCATCAGCACAGTACATGACTGGTTTATGCTCATGCCAACAAGCACTGTCCCAAACAATTCCTGGAAAGACCCATTTCCAACAGACAGCTGCAAACTCCCTTTTCTTAGAATTCTAACTGAGATTAGTAAAATGAAAATGGGATGTTCAGTGCCAGTGGACTGTACTATCCACATTTGATTTAATAGCAAAGACAAAACTGCTAACATCTTTTAGTTTCATGCCCAAATCCATCCTCTTGTGTCAGGAATGACAGTGAAGAAAGCACAAGTTCCAGGTGATTCTGGAGTCTTTAACACCAAGGGAAGCCCCTCCAGAAGATGCATGTGCGTTGTGTCCTCAGCATCATCCTAGGGTCAGGAAAAAAAACAGAGCAGGACAGATCCAGTGCAGATCTAGTAAATAGTGTCATTAAAGCCTGGGAGAGCTGTTCATCTTATCAAATATGGACATCTATGGGCTCAGTGAAACTTCTCATATGTAACATGTGGATGTCCAGGGGCACAGACAGACACCCTGTTGGTTGCAGAGGCGCGTGGGGAAGCTGCTCAGTGCTGGATCACAAGCAGAGCCAATGCACTGGAAGGTTCTTTGTACTCATCTGCTTGTGACCTTGTATCCCTAAAAGTACAGACATGAATTTAAACTCTTCCAGTTATCAGCTTGATTCCTTTTGTGCATAAAAATCCTCATTAAAGAAAAAAAAAAAAAGAAGAAGAAGAAGAGAGAAAAAAAATAAGTAATTTGGTGTTTAGTTTATTCCTGAATAGATCTGTACTGGTATAACCAGTATTGCATAAGGGAATACTACTGGCAAAACAAGACCGTTTTAATTACACCAGCATATCAGAAAAACTAAACAAACAAAAAACCCCCTGCAAACAAACAAACAAAACCCACATCATGCTCATCAGCTGAGCAAGAGACAGCAGCTGATCTCTGCTCTCATAACCAGAGTGGAATGAATCATGACACTCGACCTGGATTTGCATGTAATTCAACTCTTTTCTTCTCTCCCAGTGACTGGGTTGAAGCTCATCCTGTTCCTTCACAGTGAGAATGTTTTGCCTTCATCCAGCAGTTCCACATGCCACCCATAAACTTCCCACTACTATAGAGGGCTTTAATATGTTTTTTAAATGAGGAACAAAGCTCTCTGCAGAGCAGCAGCAGCAGCAGCATGGCATCTGCAAGCAACCACTGTCTTATCCCTCCAGGTCATTTTTCAGCTGTAGTATGTTTCTTGGCAAAATCAATTCAGCAAATGTCCAGATTTATAGAGTTCAGCCACACAGCAACCTTTTTCAGGGCCACATGAACAGCTATTATTTAAAGCCTTTTACTGTGTTCGTCGAAAGGAACAAAGTGCACTTTCCCATTAAAGATTTAAAGGCTTTTTGTGGCAAAGCACTTGTCACCCTGAAGGACACCTTGGGTCTTGCATATAGATGCATCCTGTGCAACTTCCACTGCAGGATCAACGGGTTGATTCTTGGTAATGGGAATTCTTGGGAAATCTTCTGATCTTACCATTAGGTTGTAGGATAAGATCTTTCTCAGGGGATTATGAAGTGCCTCCCACATTGGCCTTTAAGGACATTTTATTCTGCACAGTGCAGAGCTAAGTAAAGGCACCAGAAATATCTTGGGGACAAGAAACAATTCACCATGTTAATGCAGTGCTTTTCCCAAGGACTTAGAGCTTGGCAGTATGCACGTATAGTTAGGAGGCATTAAAGTGTTGTCATTTCTTCAGCAGTTTGTTACACCCTCTGCTGAAGGGCACTGCTCCCCACCCCTGAGACCTGGACCACGTTTTGTGTGCATCTTTAACAACATCTCCTGGATTACCGTGGCTGGACAAGGTTTGCTTAGGTCAGCCTGAGGCAAATGGAAGGAAATGCAGCTGGGCTAACCCTGACCAGAAGAGAGGACAGTGGCACAACTCTGCTTTGCTGGGACTATAACCGAACTCGAGCCTCATGGGACAACTTACCTGCAAACTTGGCCTCAGGCAGACTTTCAACTCACCTGGGCTTGAAGAGCCAGTCAAGGTGGGGTCTGGGATCCAGAGCTGTGCTTGGCAGAGACAGCACCTCCCTTAGGAGCAGGGCTGACTTAACCTGGGAAAGATGAAGAGGATGAAAAGGGATTTGTGCAATAACAGGTCCTGCTCATTCTTGCCTTGTATTTTGGCCCTCTCTGTGCAACAGCATCCCTGTGGCATCTGAGGAAGTTACTGGTAAAGGGAAAATCTCCCTTGTAGTTTCCTTTCACCCAAGACATAGATAGAAATAAACCACACACACACACACAGACACACCCCCCACTCTTTATGCTTTCCACCTCTCATTTGACAACATTTTATATGACAGCTTGATGTGAGGAGGGGTTGTTTTTGTAGGGCTTTTTCCTTGAAGGCAGCTCAGTCTCCGTTTATCTGCATCCCCTGGGCTTTACAGCACAAAGTGCTAATGGTGTGATTCCACGAGGAACTTATTCCCAGCTCTGCATGGTAAGCACAGTGGGACAGCAGGAGGAGGAACACAGCAAGCACTGGGACAGCCTCTTGACTGATCACCCCTTTCCTCACCCCGTGCCGGGGTGGGAGGGTGGAGGGGATCACTCTGCTCCGCTATAAACAGACTCCCTGCCATGCAAATAGTCCGCCACCAAGTGATGCCAGTAGGAGAGCTTTAGTGATTTCAATGATGTACGTGACAGAGAACAGCTTGATTAATTCATATGAATTGTAACTACTTAGGGCTCCATTCATCTGGAATGATCTGTAGTCCTATCTGCCCGCAGAAGTTACAAAAGGTCCCCAGCTTCAGCTGCAGGTGATGTATTAGCCACCCCCTCCCCGAGACAGCCCGGGCACTGAGAGCTGCTTTGTTTCTGTATCAGAGTGACTGAGAGCAAGACAAGGACCAGGGTTCTGCTCCTCAGCAGGCAGCAGAGAGAAGGATGGGGAGCCCCACCAGGGACCAATCCAGGGAGGGGCTGCAGCCTAGGGATGTCTAACCCCAGGGCAGGAAGCAGCTGGCTCCTTCCAGGGTGAATGGTTTCTCAGAAACACTGCTGACTTATCTGAAAAACCAGCTGGCAGCACGTACATCGTGTGGGAGGACACCTGGCTGAGGCTGAACCCTGGGCCAGGCACTGCTTTGGCACAGTGGCTCATGGGATCACTGAGTTTGGTCTCACTGCTCCTGCACATGATGGAAGAGTTTGGCCACAGACACCAACTTAGGCACACAGATGCAGGGTTGGTGGCAGCTGCTCTGAGTGAAGAAGCCAAGGTCACACATGGACCTCTATCCAGAAACTACTTCTGTTTTTGGTTAAGTGGAGGGGACAGGGGCTTCATCCTCCTTAAACCAACCTCCATCTCTTAGCAGCACGAAAGGAGCCGTGGGCACATCCCTATCAGCTGCTGAATCCAGCATGAGCCTTGTGTCACCTGGAGCATGAAGAAGAAGTGACACTCTTGCTGGCAGCACTGGTGAAGGCAAAGCCAAGTCCTGAAGAGGGCCAGTGCCTTGGTGAAATGTGGAGCTGGAAGTCCTGCTCCCTGTCACCCTGTCCAGCATGGCTCAAGGCTCATGCAGACAGGGTGAAGCTGTCCCACACCAGCCAGATTTGTACCTCCCAGCACCCAGCAGCTGCTGGTCAAGACCTGTCCCCACAGAGAGTGGCAATGCAGGACGCTGGGTCGCAGTGCCACCGTGTGGGCTCTGCCAGCTCCCTGGGCACCGAGAGAGGGACATGGGGTGTTCTGAGCTGGGTCTGGGTCCCTCCAGCTGGTGACTGACAGACAGACCAGGGAAATAGAAATATTGAACTGGAAGCAGACATCCCAGTCTCCTTGAAGGTGCAGTTCTTGTTGACTGGCACCACTTTTCTTGTACGAGTCCTGGGTACTAAGATCAAGCATTTGCTTTTCTTGCGGGTTCCTTTGAGGGTCCTTCAGGCAGGACCTTCATCAGACTCTCCCAAAATGTTGCCACCCTGTGCACCCACAGGACTCAGCATCTGAGGAGTAAGGGCCTTTCACCACCTTCCTTCAGCTGTAGGTCAGCATAGAGCCAAGCTAAAAGGAAGCATGAACCTCCTCATCACCTTCAGTGCAAAGACAGGGGTTTGATCCACCCCAGCTTCATTGGAATGAGACTGGGTGCCTTTGCAGGGGAGCAGGTAAGGAGTGCTTACACTTAGACCTCTGCCCGTGCCCACGGTGGTCAGCTGAACACACTCTTGGCTGTCTCTGTGCTCTCTGCTCCAGTGAGCCTGGAGGAGACCCACCTCTCAGTTTTAGAGGTCCACATGTCAGCTCCTACCACAATAACTCTCAGCTCACTTTGTAGTCCGTGGAGAGAAAGATCCCACTTAGGAGGACATGACTCAGCCTCCCTATTTCAGCTGTCTGTGTTAGGATGAGTGAGCCGTGCTCTGACTGTGTTGGAGGATACACTCCTCTGGAATCAGTGTATCCAGACAGTTAGCAATGACCTTGTCCCACTCCATGCCCAGCTCTCCTGTCACCACACCAGTTGCATGAAAACTATGCAAGTTCTCAGGCAGAAAAAGTCCTTCCTTTGTGTATTTTAATACCAGCCAAGTAAAACCATGTGGTAATGCCTTCAAGCTGTTGTGCTTGCTACTTAAGGAACCTGCATGAGAGACTGGAAGCAGCTTTCCTCCCAAACCTTCCAACCCTGTGCACGTGCATGGTCAAATCCTGCTGCAAAGCTCAGCACCTCTGGATGTACCTGAAACACCCTTCTGAGTAGATAACCAAGTTCAAAGCCACCAAAAGACCTGGGTCAACAGCAGGTGTGGATCAGAACAGAGCAAAACTGAGCAAAACAGAACAGAGCAAAAGAGCTAAAGTTTTTTGAGATTTTTTTTTTTTTTGTGGCAAAGAATTGCTCTCCTACTGACCATTACCTTCCTGATCGATGGCCCTTCCCTTCTCCTCACACAGCCACTTCCCTCACTGTCAGGACAGTGCAGGGTGCCTTGATTTGCAGCTTATCAAAGACCTGTGTTCCTTGTTTGGAGCCGTAACAGTGTCAAACTGTCCAACCTGCTGCCTGTGACTGCTGTAAGAAGTCTTCTGCCTCAGTGATGGTGGCCTTGGTGGAGGGAAATGAGACATATCTGTCCTGGGCAGGTCTGCTGTTTGATCTCTTGCCACCCTACACATCCTTGCTGCAGCAGCTCTCTCTGAGCCTGTCATCACCAGGATTTTGCTGGAGGGAGTCTCTGGAGACTGGAGTAACATTCACCATCCCACAGTGCTGAGTCACCAGCAGGATTCCCAGCCGGGGCCATCCAGGGGACATGAAGCTTTCTTCCCCCAGGGTTGCCAAACACGTCAGGCCTGGAGCTTTCCTGGGAATTTCCCAGGGAGCCTGGCTGGGCTGGGTGACCCAGCACCTTCAGACAATACTGACAGCAGAAGAGGCTCTGCATCTCCCCAAACACCACCTGCCTTCATTGCCACAGGCACTCAGATGGCATCAGCACAATCATCAATGAGGAAGGAGGACAGCAAAGGCAGCTTTTCCCTCTAATCCATCCCACCTCTGAAAGAATTAAACAAAAGCCATTTCCTCCATGGCTGGCACAGCTTGTGTCTGAGCTACACCTCCGAGAGATGCGTCCTGGAAGTACTCCAGGGCACAGCTCCAGCCTTAGAGTGTCTCTGGCCAGGTGGCACAAGGAGGATGCTCTGGCCCTCTGGTGTTGCAAAGACCTGCCTGGTGCTGACATTGATCTCATGGACAAGCTGGTCAGTCACCAGGGACACTGGGGGGGAATAAAGAAGTGGAACTGGAGATATGTCAGCAATTACCTGCATTCTCACTGCAAAACAGGTCCAGTGAGTGACCTGAAGAGCCATTCTTGGAGGTTTGGACTGAGATGGTCTGACATGGGGCAGAAAGTGAAGGACAGGAGGACTTTCTGGTAGATTGAGGCTTTACACTAATATTGACTGAACGTGGCGTGTCCAGGCTGGTGACCCTGTGAAACTCAGGGCTGAGGTGTTTCTCTTCTGGCTGGTGGTTCAGCATGCCTGGGGCTACCATCATCAAACACAGCACTCAGAATAGCTCCCTTGTGCCTGTTTTCTTACATTTTGGCATCCATCTGAAAATTCCCCACTAGGGAACATACTAGGGTTTTTTAAATCATGAAAAAGCATATTGTGGTTCCAAGAGTCATGACTTAAGACCTCAACTCTCCCCCTGAGGGCCCTGTGGTGAGCTGCCCCCATGGCTGCCTTGCTGCCTCCAAAGCTGTGTCACATAAAGTGAGCCCTCATGAGCAACAAGGTGGCCTTGAAGCTCTTGTGGCCAAGTTAAATGCAGCAGCTGCCAAAGCCCTTGGCATGCACAGCTGGACCCAGTGCAGGTGAGCCTGCTCTCCAGCAAGCCCAGCGAGCTCTTCTGGGAAACAAGCAGGCAAAGTGAGGGATGGGGCAGACAACCCAGCACAGACACAAACTGCACCAGTCCATCAGGAATGAGACCAGATGTTCATTTGAGAGCAGATATCCACTTGACAATAGAGTTCTTATTGCCCTGAGGAGTTCCCATAAGAGGGGACTGCCTCAGCGCACCAGATCACAGCAGAGGGATGAAAGGAATAACAACCTACAGACTCAGCTCTTTCCCAGTAACTGCCCCTGTGGATCACCATGAATAGGCTAGAGCACTCTGAGGTGGTTTTCTTTGCCCTTGTCCTTCTGCTCTGGCATCCCCCTCTCACCTGCTCACAGTGTGGTGCATCAGGCACTTCTCTTTTGCTGGAAGAGGGTTGCAGCCTGAACAACAGATCCAAAATCACTTTCCCCATGCCTTGTAGCATTAGCTCTCACTACTTATTGCTTAAACCTGCTCATTTTTACAGTCCTTGCTAATTAGCCCTTAATAAGGCTAAACATCAGTTCTCATCCTCACCCCGAGACTCTCTCTACCAACTTCTCCTGTCCATTTCCCTACCATGTGTCCACCTTATTTGCTTAAGCCAGGAGTGTTCCAAGGGCTACTGAGCTGTTTAGCACTCACCAGAACAGAGTTTAGGTGCTTCTTCTGGAAATAAATGAGTGAATAATTATTTTCAAGATACTGTCTTGTTATCACATTTACAACAGGCAAATAAACTTAAGAATGAAGGTCAAATAGGCTTTAAAGTGTTTACAAGCTTCTCCAGGCATGCCCTGCTGTGGCTCCGGTATCCTGCTCAGGAGAGGACTGTACAGAGGCTTTTCACCCCCTTAGGTGGCATTTCCCTAAGGGACAGAGCAGTCCCAGTAAATTAGGGCTGTGCAAGAAAGTACTGCTGCAACACTTTTAAACCCCCACCTCTCTGGGACATCCTGAGAGAATATTCCATGTTTTTTGACTTGCAGGTCAGGACTGAGGACGCATCACACATGTTTGATCCCACTGACCCCACTCCTGCCAGGACTCATGGCATCCTTCCCTCCCTCTCGCACTCTGATGTGCAGACAGGAGCATTATTTTATTAGTAGAAAGGAAACAGGCCTCCAGAAAACTTCCAAAAAGCTTAAGGATTTAAGATGCTAGAGAACCCATAATTCACAGGCAACAAATGCTGGCAGATTGTGTGCCAGAAGTGCCATCTTACAAGAGAGTGATGGAGCGACTGCTCCCATTCCTCACCGCCAGCACGCAGGGGCTGTTGTGTACTCTAATTGAAAATGTAAGTGTAGAGGAGTCTGGTCTGTACAACCTTCTCAAGAACAGGCCTATTAAATTTAATAGATCTCAAGTGATTCCAAAATCTATAAATGATGAATCCTCTGGGAGCAGGGGGAGAAAGGGTGCTTTAAAGCATCCTTCACTGGAGCTGTAAACCACAAAACACAAAATTGTTAGTGGGTTATTTAATCTCACTGAGCTGTTTGGTAGAAGAAGGAGACATTAATGAAGACTTTGTGCCCACAAACTTACCTATTTTTCCCAATGGTATCAGATGGTCTGAGAAAAACTTCTATATCACTTCTGTCTCCCAGCCTTGTGTGCTTTATCAGGAACAGCACAAACCAGTGCTGAGCTTCCCTTATCTGCATCCCCACATCCTTGTGTTGTAGACTCAGAGCTAAAACCTCCGGGAGAGGGTCCTTTGCACAATCTGTGGATGCTGAAAACCTGAGAATCTCCCAGGAGCTCAGCAGCCCCTGTTAAAAGCTCAGGCTCCCACAAAGTGCTAACTTCTTGCAAGGTTAGGGATGACACTGTGAATAGCAGTGGTCAGGGCTGAGCAGGTAGAAAATGCTGAGCTCCCCATAGTGTGGCATCTAGACCAGCACATGATATATGCAGCCTCAGTGCAACCAGGGGTTTTACTTTCCTCTGGTGGTTGCATCATAAATGAGGTTGTTACAGGCTGTGAGCTTTGCTCAAGCTTTAGCCTCCTTCAAGGACAACTAAGGAGTGCTTAGGATCACAGGGTGGAAGAGTTAATGTTGTCTCTCTGCAGAGATGGCTAAGAAGAATCCTTTTCCCTGCTTCATATGGAAAAATGAGCATTTGTTCTACTTTAATTTTTATTTTTTTTAAATCCTCTCATTTAATCTACAGAAAAATGGTCACAACTCTTCATTGTGAGAGGAAAAAATGTACACAGGATACTGTCAGAAAACAGGCTGTGTTGCATGTGTTATCACTGGGACTGTGGTCCTGTGAGCCCTCTTCTCCACATCTCTGCCAGCACAAAGGACCTGAATACCTACTGACCAGCTTCAGGGCAGCCTACACCTCAGGCGAAGGTGCTTCTCGAGCTCAATGTGTCCTTGGGAGTGTCTCCACTGGAAGGTTCCCTGCCCATAGTGGGAGGGGTTGGAAGTAGATGATCTTCAAGGTCTCTTCCAACCCAAACCATTCTAGGATTCTATGGTTTTCCAGTGTCACTATAACATTGCAGGTTGCTGCTTGAAGTAGGAGAATGCTGCAAAGGCTAAATTCAAACGGTGGGAAAAGGAAGAATGGGACAAAATTGCCTTATTCACAGACCTTCAAGAGAAGTAGATGCTAAAATATGAAGTGCTGTAAGGGAGCTGACAGTGTCACCTTGGCAGAGCAGGCTGGGCAGGGAGAACTCTGCCTTTGGGAAGTCAAGTACCAGCTGCAGAGACTCTCGTCACTGTTCACAGTTCCAGGAATCGTGCAGGGCTGTTGCCTACAGCCCTGGTGCCACAGTGCTGGGCACAGCATGGATGGAAAACAAATGGAAAGATCATTTATTCTGAAAAGACCTCCCACTCTAAATGCCTGGAGTCACAACAGGGAAGAAATTCCTTGGCTGAGCTGTAATCCTGTGTATAGGATCTGGCCACACAAAAACACTCCGTGTGGCAATGCTGTTTGTGAAAATGATGGATGTCACATCCTCTTGTTTGCAACACACCAGAAACAAAGCTCAGGTGGTTTCCCGTGCTGGGAAATCTGTGCCTGCTGCCCAAGCAAGGGCTGTATCTGAGCAGATGTGCTCCTGCCATCTTTCACTGTCAGCTGGATCAGAGGCAGCAGAGTCACGGCTGAAGTGCATTTGCAAGAGGGCATTGCAGCTTTGTCCTCAAAGACCTCTGTCATGGCTTTGTGGCTTTGTCAGGGTGGGACATCATTGTTTCATACAGAAAGGCGTTTCACATCTCTAAGTTCACACATGTACCATATATTTGCTCGGTGAGCAGTGACTTCTGCTTCCCAAGCCCACAAGTGTTGAATGCAGGGAGCTGGCAGAGCAGAGCAGAGGATGATGCAAAATCTTGCTGTTTTGGGAAGCAGTCTCTACTTCACCAAAGCAAGGCCAGAAAGGTTTCTCAGGCAGCCAGGCACTCTGTGCACTTTCAGGGCCTGGGGACCCCTCTGCTAGCCCCTACTCTTGAGACCACAGTACCAAGAGCTTCCACAGAAGGAGGAAAAACCTCTTGGGGTTTCACGCTCTCACTTTCAGCTCCTTTAAAATTCTGTGGAAAGAAGATTTCCAAAAAAGTGTTCATTCTCCTGTGTTATCACATACTGTGTCCAGCATGCAACACTAACTCTTTTTGGCCTGTGTTTTAACCAGTTTTTCTTGTGTTTCTTCCAAATTTGCATTCTAACATCACTTCACTGAAGAGAGTGGAATCTGTTAGTTAGGCAAGGTTATGTGTATCTAGCAATCCCCTCTTTGATAAGTATCCTTGCCCTGGTGCAGCTGCTTGGACCGTCACCAGTAATATGTCCCTGTCTATTTGGATCAGAAGGGAATGTGATCTTTCATGTTGTAGGAGATTTACATATGGCATTTTCACTGCAGCAACATAGGAAAACCCCACCCAAAGTCTCAAAGCTTCCAGGAAGTTAACATACAAATTTTACAACTTGAGATCTATTTTTATTTGGCTTTGGGTTTGGAGAGGTTTTTTGTTAAAAAAAAAAAAAGGCAAAAACTTTTTTTCTCCCTTTGAAGATTTTCCCTGCTGTTGTGGACAGATGAAAAAACTATCAGGGGCAGCACCATGCAGCCTGGGATTGCTTCCCAGCACCCTGGTCCAGCTCTGCACCCCATCTACAACCCAGTCATGTGCTGGGAGGAGGCAGGAGGTGATAAGTCCCCTTCTCCAGACCACAACAGGTGAGGTGGAATGTGTCCTCCAGTCTGGACAACTGGGGGACCATGATTGCCCTTACCCTGCACTCTGGATGTCAACACCATGGAGGAAACTGCTGTTTCAGAGTACAACCACTCCAAATGGGAAATTATGGCACTTGGAGAAGAAAAACATCCTTCACCCTGGCAAGCTAGCACAGATCTGAGCTCATTTCCTAAACATGCAAGACATATAGAAAACCCTCAGGACCACCCTATGACAACAGCTTCTTCTCCAGAGCTCTCCAGAGAGGAAAAGCCTCAGTGTGCTGATGGCCAGGACTGTCTGCAGAGGTGCTAAGAAACGGGAGCTGGCCACTCACTGGCTGGAAGGGAGTATGCCCAGGAGAAACAGAGGTGGAGAGTCCAGATATCCATTCTTACTGTGATTTGGTCATTTCCGTGTAGCCTGGAGGCCAACAAGGCTGTACGAGCTGTGGAGCTGCTATCCACAGGTGTCTGTTCTCAAGTGATAGAAGGGTAAAAATTATTCATGTGGATTTGTCAACAGACTGTGAAATTTCAAACAAGCCTGCCCAAACCCTGGAGGTCTGATGGCTTCATGCAATTTCCCTCCATACAGAGAGCCATGAGGAGTAGCACCATAGTCAGGCTGGACCAATCCAGAGGTCTGCCTGGGCTGTATGTCAGCACAGCTGTATAGCAAGTGTCATAAAGTGTCATAAATGCCCTCAGTAAAGTAAAACCAGCTATCTAAACGCATGCACACACCCCCACAAAAGATATTTTTTTTCCTTAACTTTGTATCTGCAGATCATCATCATTTGGTTTATAACATGATTTCTCTCATCAGAATCTCACTTGCAAAGTAGTTTGTCTGACCATCAGGTTCATGTGGAAAATAAATATACAACTTGGGGAAATGAGAGGGAGGAGGCAAAGTGTTTTTCAAGTGATCTCACTGGTTGAATTTTTTTTTCCCAACCTCAGTAATAGGTACTGCTAGGGAGAAACTTTAAAAGAGCACATGAAAACATTAATGAAGGTTGGAATAATGTCTAGTATCCAACCCAATAATTCTCCTCCCAGTAATTTCTTTAAGGCTCATACTCAGAGTTCAGTAGGTCATAAATTTTGCCTGCTCTGAAGTTAACTGAATCCACAAGATGCAAATGTATTACTCATATGCTGGTTAATTTGTATGCTCATTGCTTTCCAACCTCTCCACAAATTGATTTTTAGATTCGTTATTTAAGCCAGGAAGATATTTCCTGGCTCGTCCCTCAGAAGGTCACAGAACAACGTGAAGCTGCTGACTGCCACGGGGAAGCAGAAAGTCAGGCAGAGGGCTGGAGAACAAGTTTCCCCATCTCATCTCCAGATGCAAGCTTCACTCAGCAGATGCCTCTTCAGAGCTAGGCTCCAGGCAGGGAAGCAGAACAGCAGGGCCATGGGAAAGGGAAGTAGGGCAGTAAAACAGCCGAGCAGCACTGGGCTGAGAGGGTGCAAGCTTACATCTCCAGGTAGTCCCTTTCTTCTCAGTCTTCCCCCTGCACTGTCTGGATGCATCTGCTACCTTGAAGCCAACAGTCTGGTGGCCTCTGTCCTCTTAGTAGGGCTTTACTGACTTTTTAACCCATTTGGAAGATGTTATCCAGGGCTCTCAATGTCCTTGCCAGCATCCTGCTGTCTCTACAAGTTGTCCAAAGTCAATGGCCTCTGCACATTTGGAAGCTGGCTTGGGATGCTGCTTGGCACTGAGGTGAGATCTTTGTGTGTCAGTGCTTATCTCAGCCAGGGACTGGGACCCTGGCCTGGGACCATGGTGTGACCAGGAGGCCAGATCCAGGTTTGCCAGCTTTCAGTGCCTTTCCATGGAAAGCTGTCAGCATTCTGAAATGTGCAAGTCCACCAGATTGAAAGCAAGGCTGAAATATGGATCCATTCCAAGTCTAACATCCCTGGGTGTTAGTGGTGTTTTGGGAAGATTAACCTTCTCCTGGAAGCAGGAGAAAAGGGCACAAAGGCTGAGAGCATCTTCAGGCTTAATAAACTGAGTCATTAGCAGAGTTGCACCTCTGATTTGCATCAGGCACAAAGCTGCCTGTCAGACCTCAAGAAAGTTCTCCTGCCTGTCCCTGCATGCCACTTTGTATGCTCTTATTATACAAGTTCTTCACCTCCTTTAAGGGGCAGGTTTCCCTTTCCCACAGGTGCTCATTGCATTCCCCCTCATCCTCTTCAGGGCGTTACATCCATGTCTTCGTCTCTGCTTTTGCTTTCTTTTTCAGCTGATTACATTCTGACAGGGATTTTGCAGCCTTTATGTACTGGTTCCCACTCTGTATTCTAGGAAACATTTACTGCTTGCCTGGCTTGCCAGCACTAGGATTGCTCACCATCCCTTGGGAACCATGAGAAATGATGTGTCAGAATTCACCCGCTTCCCAGCACTCCCTGTTTACTACGAGGACCCCATGGGCAAGAGAACAAATAGATTACTACAATTTATATCTCTCTGGATAACATCTTGCAGTTCCTTATCTTCCCAATATGGATACTCTTCACTCTGATGGGCCCCTTTCAGCTTAGGAATTGTGTCGTAGTGGCATCCACAGTGGTGAAAAATTGTTGGTCTGACAACAAAGCGTTATGGGAAAATCAAGATTTCCCCCCCTTTTTCTCTCCTCAGATGTGCTTATTATAACATGGTGGAAATTAGGGCTTGGCAGGAAAAGGTTTCTGAGTCCCATTAAAACTTTGTATGATTCTCAAAGGTTACCCATTCCTTGGTGACACAAAACTCAGAGCTTCTGTCTTGCAAGACAGAAATGAAATTATCCCCTTGGCCAAGCCCCAGCATGATGACAGGGTGTTTCTGCCCCACTCTGGAATGCTGAGGCTCAAGTCCCCATTGCTGATATGTCCAGGCCAAGTGATGGATTGGCCAGGGGGACTTTTTGCTGCCCTAAAGTGGTTCTGCCTCTTAAAATGTCTACCAGAGGTGCTCCATTTTGAATTCAAACATCTTTTTGAAACCGTGACTTCATCCTGGGATTTCCACATCCCTTGGCACTGATGTTCTGGAAAAATTATAAGGTGGCCAGGGATATGCACCTGCCTGAAGATGCTTCTGCCTGTCCCTAAAATAATTTCCAAACCTGGCTAAATTTACTGTTGGACTCAATGATCTTAAAGGTCTTTTCCAGCCTAAATTATTATATAAGTATATGCTTCTAAATATCATTAAAAGTATTTTTTGACCACCACCATTTTCTCCTGAAAATACATTTGTCTGAAAAATTCCCAACCAACTCTAGCATCAGTTCAGCACAGAAGCAGAACATGTTGTTAGCAAAGAAATCCTCCATCCCTTCCTCTTTTACCTGCTATCACTAATTTCCGAAATCTTCCTAAAACTAAGTCAGCAGTCACTGTCAGGGTCCCCTTCATCTCTCAAGACACCTTCAAGTTCCCCAAGCAATCACCTCATTGTGTTCTGCTCTAGGCCTTCGTGGTGGTTGTCTCAGGAGCCAAGTGATGTTACAAGCCAGATGGTCTCAGGTGGCTCCAGCTCTTTTCATGTCAGATCCCAGTTGGGTCTTTGATTTTTGCTGCCTCCATGGCAACTGGATTTGGGAGTCCCTTTGCTGAGGACTTTTTAATTAACTCATCATGCTCTATCCTGACAAGACAGGTGGTTTGAAGGAAATAGCAGTGAAGGAGGTGTCTTTATGTGCTTACAGAGACCTCTGATGCTTGTTTAACCTGTGAATCCCCCAAATAAATTTCCCTGGGACAGCTCAGATTTCCCCTGATGCTCAGCCTGTCCTCAGTGATCAGTGCTTACCACATAACACCAGCACACCCCGCACCTCCCATCTTGCACAGCACACCTCAGCCATCCCCACACTCACCTGCAAAGGCATGAGCATCCTTGTCTCCAGGCTCCTGATGCAATCAGTTGGTTTGCAGCAGCGCTGCCTTGAGGAAGAGCCGTGAAAAGCTTCCCACCCACTTGCTTGACTCTGTCCCAGAAAAGCCATCTCCTCTGGCGAGCTTATTCACCCTGCCCAATCTATCCCAACTGCGTTCCCAGCAAGGAGGTCCTGTTAATCCCGGCTGAATGGAGTGGGAGGTTTGTGGTCTAGATTTTCCCCTAGGAACAGGAGCTAGACCACCAACCCCTCCACACTGACCACCCAGATGGCAATGACCTTTGGCCAGTGTTGGCACAGGCTGGGCTTGACACTGGACACAGTGCTGCTGAATAGATGGGTTGAAGCCATCTGGGGGCGAGGGTGGGGGAAGATGTAAGGAGACCGTGGGGAATTGTTTAAGAGAGGTCTGAGAAATATTGGTTGAGTGCTTCCATTTAATTATTCACTCTGCTTAATTTGCTCTTGGACAAGATGAATCGTTCATTGACTGTGCAGTCTGGAAGCAAGTCCTTCCTGACTAAACAGACTCAGCATTAAATGGTAAAATAAATGGGGGCAAAGCAAAGAAAATTCCTCTTCTCAGATTGATCACGTCAGGGCGGAATTCTTGTCGGGAAGGCAGAGCTGATAGAAATATAAACACAAATTCTGCCACTTGCCAGAATAACATTCTCCAGTTTTCCCTTTATTCCAGTTATGTGGAGTTTTTCAGGCAATTTCATTTTTTCAGAAAATACTGCACTGACAGTGTTGTCGATGTCACTCCAGTTGATATCGACTGAAGGTCTGGGTGGATGAGCAGAGCTGGTCTAAAAATGCAGCTGTTGCTCTGAGTGTCAGGAGACATGGTGGGATTCACCTTTACCTGCTTCAAACACCTGGAAGGAAGATCTTCAGACTTCAAGTCCACCTGTCTTCATAGTCTTCATAATCTCTGTTTACAGAGAAGCAGACATCACTACAGGGCAACTCATCTGACAACGCATCCATCTCAGAGGTACCTGTCAGAGGACAGGAGAAATCACCCCATTTCAGTGACCTCAGCTGCAAACATCTGGTCCAGTCAGCCCCGTCTGGGGGCTCCCCTCACAGATCAGGCACTGGCCACCCACTAACAGGACATGGGCAAGTTGATTCCACTTTCTTCTCTGTCCTATACAGGTATTAAATGTTTCAGGGCACTTGCTACGTAGCTGCAGGTATTTATGGGCTATCCAGCCCAGCAGGATCCCCATCTGCATTTGGTTTCAAAGCAGTAATTATATAAATAACAAATGGATGGATTAACACAGGAATAAAGCACCAACATCTTCAGAGCTTGATTTTTAACCACTGACTACCAACAAAGACTTTTAGGCCAACTAGAATTATTCATTTACTAAATTCTACCCTTGAACTAAATGACTGGCAATGATAACTCCAGTGTGAAATCCTTCAAACCTCATTTTCAGGTTTTTAAAATAAACAGGACCGAGCTTCACACAATAAAGATGTGAAAATTCTTCCAACACAAATGTCTGAGCCCAGCTCATGCTACATTAATTTTATTTTCCTTCTTTCATCCTGATTAAACTGTCCACTAGCAATTCTTTGCCTCTGGCCAAATGCAAACACAACTCTGCCACTAATAGGAATTGAGTATGTCTGCATAAAAATACAATTAAAGTAACAGTACACTTCACATTTCATGCCACTCAAATTCTCAAGTAGGTCTGTTATTACAGGATTTCTCATGCATTGTTAGAGTTTTTTTCATTAGACTCTAAGCAACCGATTTTCTTCTCTGGTCAATCAGCATTAAATATAATGTTATGCCTTATCCTGGCTTGAAATAATAATAATAATGATAAAATCCTGTCCCAGATGTTTACTATGCTTTTTTCTCTTCTGAAAAGGGTTTTTCCATCTGGAGTTACAAGGAACCCATGGATTTTTACATTTTTTGGCAAAACCCAGAATGACCCATGTGGTTGCATGCTAAGGAATCTCTCCTGAGGTGAGTGAAGGCTGACATTTAAGTCACTGCTCTGAGTGAGACAGAGCGAAGGTTTGACCCCAGAATCTGTAGCTGGAGAGGAGACTTCTTTCAGCACTGACCCAATTATCACACCACAAGAAGGAAAACAGATGAGCCTCCTCCAGCTCTAATTCCTAGTCCAATCCCAAAGCCAGTTGGACTTGGGAGCCAAAAATTTGGCTTTGAAAATGATCATTTACCAATGAAAAAAGGCTCCTTTTTAGTAGAAAACTCCTACCCAGCACTACTAGAGACATCTGAATCAGAGCAGGCAACACCAGCTCACACAACCCAAGGGTCAAGCCTGTCCTGCAAAGAAAACTTCATCATCCACCAGGGAGGAGAGTTTGGCCTTCAGGGCTCTTCTTACTGAACCAGTCAGGATAATTCAGCAACTCCCAGTGCCTTTCCATCATGAAACCATTTGTACCCTACTAAAGTGCTGCCACTTGTACTGGGGACACCCATACACTCACACTTTGCAGCAGAGACAAGTCAATATATTGTGGACAGTTCTCATGTGCTTCAGACCAGAAAAAGCTGCCTTTATTGAGGTTTGGGAAGGTCTCTCTTCTAAGAGCCTTTCAGACATGACACTGAACAGCTGTGAAGGACAAACAAAGAGCTAGAAAACCAAAAAAGCATTGGTTGAATGAGTTAAGTTGTAAGAAATCTTTGGCTCACATGCATGAGGTCAAAGCCCAGAACCCCTGCAATGTGTATGTCAACCTGGTGTGGGAGACATTTAAATGCTTGAGGAAAATTGCAGGTTTATCTGCATTGGCTGCATTTAAAAAAACCTCTAACACAGCAACTCATCTCACAGCTCACTCTAAGCAACTTCTGAACCTCATTCTATAGCTGATTAATTCAATCACTTCTTTTATATCTGCTGGAATCAAACTTGAGCAAAAAAGCTCAGCAACCCTTTTTATCGCCTGCCAATGCTCCAGCAGTCATCAGAGAAGGTTCCAGTAGGTCATAATTTAGTCAATATTTTACTTTGCAAAACACATGAAAACCCTTTGACATCAAAAGCAGTAGATTTACAGATGCTGGGCATTTACAGATATGGTTGTTCTGCCAAACTACGAGCGTGCTCACTAGCTTAGATTAAACTTCTGTTATTGCCTCAGAATGGAAATTGGCATTTGTCCATCGGGTCCCCAAATTAATTTCAACAGCTCCTACAGATGGCAACCATCTTTCCCCTCTGGCTGGCCTGTACCTGGGCTGCAGTGGTCAGATACCTGCTAGCCCTCAGCATCACCCACAGCCATGCCTTGTGCTTAGCTGCTTCACAAATGCATTTGTCAGTAAGTTCACGTCATAGGATAATCTGCCAGGATATCTAAGTATTTAATAGGGAAAAATAAAAAAGGAAAGCTTTTTCATTGGGGTCTCTTTTATCTCTTGACAATGGTCATGAGAAGCGCTTGGAAAGCCACAGGAAAACTCAAATTTCCTGCAGGTACAAGGTTGTGTTTGCAAAGCAGAAAGACCTTGTGGCACACAAATCCTTCGACATATGAGTGAGAAAGCCTTGACACCAGCATGCTGAGCACCTCTATCTGGGCAGGGTGAATCCCACCCACATGCACACCCAGTGTGCCCCATGAGCACCAAACGCTTCCAAGGAGGAGGAGACCCTCTGGGTCAACCCAAATGCTATGTTGGCTTTAACTCCAAGCCAGTACATGTTTATCTGTCCTCGTGTCCCCAAGGACAGACCATGGATCTGACACTTGCAGTGCTGACACAGTGGTGGAAAAGTCTCAGGGCATGAGGACAACGGAAATATGTTTCTCACCACACTAGGAGCTTTTGCTCAGGGCATTTTTCAGAATGACAGTAAATAGGGTGGGGAGGGATAGGGATGGCCTGTCTAGCACACCACTTTACTGCATTTCCATTCAGGCATGGAATCAAAATTTTTAATTTTATGCTGTCTGCATGGGGGACAGAAAAGCTTTTCATGTTCCCTTCTTTCTTGATATTTTGTCCATGAACCAAGCAGTTTCATTAACAAGTATTTTTTGCAAGGATGCATCCATCAGTAAATTTCTCTGCCACAGTATGGGACTAGTGTGGGTGGATTTGTATTTGCAGGACTCCTGACTTCTGTTTCAAAATCTGCATTAACTTATGAGTTGACCCTTGGCTCATCATGAGCTCAAATCTTCTTATCTTACTGAAGTGGCAAGGAAGAGAGCGCCAGTCTCATTAGACCCTTTCTTAAGTAATTTAATTTGTGTTCTGCCTGTAATATTTCTCTTTAGTCTTTATTTTTATTACACTAAAAATGTTTTGGAAGAGAAATTTTCCTTTCATTCCTCACTCAGCCCACTGTCACTGGGCTTCCTCCCTGCAAGGAGGACAGGAGACATTGCAGGTGTCTGCCCTGCTCTTCAGCAGTGTCACCTACCAGCTGTGTTTAGGCAATTATCTCAGCAGATGCAGCACAGACAGTGGCAGCCCAGCACCACTCCTCACCCATGAAGGTTCTCAGTGATGCTTCTTTGAGCCTGTCTTCTTTTCTGCATGGAAGTAGCTCAGGTGAGACCCCACCAGCACCTCAAAGTACCCTTTTGGGTGCCTCCTCCTGGCACTGAAGAAGAAAGGCAGGAGGTTTCCCCTCTAAACACTCAAAAGGTACAGAAACTCTTGCCCCACCAAATTCAGCAATGTTGAAAGCATCATGTTTCACCTGCAGGTGCTATTCTGGAACCAATTCCCTCTGCCACCACAGCCCAACCATGAAGGCTGAGGAGATGCCACTTTCCAGAGATGGGCTGCTCTGTGAGGAGCAGATCTACCCTTGAAAATACATTTCCTTTGCCTTTGCCTTGTGTTCAGTGGTTTGCAGGAGTTTGTGCAATGCTGCTACAGGATTTATTCTTCTTCTAGTATGCTCTCCAAGTCCTTCAGCCTCACCAAGCAGGATGCCTCCAACCTCTCCTAAACTCCACACATCCATTTCCTACACATCCTTTGCCTCAGCTGCCACCCAGACCTCACCCAACCCAACCCACCAGAACAGCCCTTCCATCCCTTGAAAACCTCCCAGCCCTTTAGCAGTCATCTCAAAGCATGAGGACTCTCTAAAATCTGTGATGGGAGCACCTCGGCAGCGCTGGCAGGAGCAGCAGATGTGCTTTGGGGAGAGCAGGAGGGAGCAGGAGGGAGGGATGTCCTGGCAGCGGAGCGGCACAGAGGGGATGGCAGCTGGAAGACAGACGGCCTCTCCACAGCCTCATGCTGAGCTGGGGGAGCCCCTTCCAGCCTCCCCGTGCTGCTGCTGCATGCTCACATCCTCGTTAATAACAGCCAGCGGATGTGATGGATAGCACTCGGGGATGAATTATGGCCAACTGCCTGGAGCTGCCAGGAAAAAGCCATATTTAGCCAAAAGCCAGGCAGGTTTTTTTATCTCCATCCTTCCAGGGTTGGAAATACAAGGGGCATCTTTGCTTCACTCGCTAAGATGAAGTTACTTGAATTGCCTCCTATTTCCCATGGGGTGATGCTGTACTCCTGGTAGCAAAGAGGGATGTGGCTGGCACTCAAGGAGAACTCTTTGTGTGCAAAACAGGGAATAGTGTCTCCCAAATGGATGTGTTGCTGTTACCGAGATGTTTTGTCTTTCAATACACAAAAACTGGGAAAATAAAAGGATTCAACCCAAATTTATGTATCACAGGTTCAAGAAATTTGTACCTCTGAGCCTCATCTGGATGGGTGAAGACCAGTAAACAAAAATAAGCCAAACAACAGAACCCACACAGTCACCCATAAAAAGTGAAAGATACTGGCACCAAAAAAATAAAAAAAAAAAATAGAAAAAACATGTTAAAGGCCTCCTTGGTTTCACCCAGGATTGCTATTAGATGGGTGAGCAACACCCTCCCATGGCTCTTCTAAACAGGGATTTTTTTTTTAAGCTCAAAGGCTTTCAGACAGGAACTGGATGTGACGCCAACTTCATGTCAAGTTGAAAAGATTCATTGAAACAGCTTTTAAAGTTTATTTGTTTCCCTGAAACAAGTCTGAGAGTATGCAGAGTTACTTCTGAGACGAGATGATACTGGATTCAAGTAAATATAGTCCTGCTATAAATAAATAAATAAACACAACCAGTGTATCAAAGTTCCCCTAAAATAAGAACTTCTACAGGAAACGGGCAGGATCTCTCAGTGGTGTAAATGAATGTCTCCCCACTGAAGCAAACCAGCCTATGCTGTTTGACCTTAGCTGAACACCTGGCTTTAATTTCAGTATATTTTATATATTTGAATGCCAAACACTGAAAATAGCTGCCTACCTTTTACAAGTGGTTGTCATTAACCTAAGCAGACGAGAACAAGCCAACCAGTGCCTCAAAGCTCATTGTTACCACCAGATGGGACTGGCACAGTCAGACACAGCTCTTGCCATTAACTGGGGTGTCCTGCCTTGCTGGGGCTTTGGTGAGAGCCCTGGAGGGTTTATAATAACAAATGGATGTAAGTGACATTGGGAATGGCATGATATAAATCACCTTCCTAACAAAGCTGATTTAACTGCTGTGAGTCTCAGTGCTTTCTCTCTGTATTTCTCCAGCCCCTCACCAAGATGCTATGACAACCTTAGCACCTCCTCTGTGGAGTAAGACATGGTAGAGATCAGGACATGAAGTCCAGAGCTGGAAACACTTCCCTGATATCAGTTACAGCACATTTGAAGCTCCAGTGTGACCTTTTGGGTAAGGAGACATCCCATCTCTGCAGGCTGGGAAACTGAGGCAGGGATGTATTATGTCTTGGAGGTTCACACACTAGAAACCATTTCTTCCAATTCCCAGTGGCTCTCTGCCTCTGCCAGGCAAAGTTATTTCTTATAATTTTGTCCCTGCTGTGAGCCAGACCTTGAGGGAGAGGCCAGGGGCTCATGAACACATGCAGTTGGATTTCATGGGAACACAGGATAAAAACAGGCTGAGATTTGTATTTGCCTCCTTCATTTGTGTCTGATTTCTAAACCTTCAGAGCTGTATTTCCAAGATTTTCCCACATAGAGCAAAGCTGTGAAATTTTCTTAAAATATATATTGCACAAAGCAAGGAAACAGATAGTCCTTGAAAATCTCAAGACTCCAGGAGGTGGGGATTAAAAAAAGAGAGGAGCAGTCCCTTCCCACTGCTATCTGAAAGCTCATGCTGTAACCACCATCTGACAGAACAAGCAGCCCTGCACCTTGCAACACATTCCCACCACCCCATGGAGGGGATGAGGATGGTGCTGGGGTCTGAATGCTCTCCCTAAAGCCAGCTGGCAGCTTTGGGACACTCACTTTGCCAAGGTAGAGTGTCAAAGGTGACAAGTTTAGTGACAATACAAACTGGATCATCCCTTTCTTCCTTCCCCTTCTGCTTATGTGGAACCACACACCTACATCTACCTCTCCACTGCAGCACTGTGCAGATAGAGATCTAAAATTAACTGGGTGGATTTAATGTCGCACAGCTTCCCTCTGCTTTCTAGTGCTCGGCTTCTTGCTATATTTAAACCAAAAGCAATGGGTAAACAAAAGCTTGGTGCGCTCTACTCTGACAGAAATAAGCACTGCAGCTATTTTTACCCTGCAGACTACACAATGCGTGTCCAAGTTACAACCAGCAGCAATAAATATATCCCAAAGAGGGTCAAGACGCCACTGTAAGCAGTGAGCAGTAATGAAACCGCTCTGCTTTCTGAATGCCAGTGAAGCAGCCTTATCTAGTCCCTAATTTCTCCCTTTGAGGCTCATCACACAAAAGCCTCACAGAAAGCAGATGAGGTTGTATGTCATGTTTGCACTTGGCTTTTTTTCCCTCCAGGTTTTGTGTTTTAGCTGAAGCTGAGTAGTGCACTGGAAATATCAAACTACGGTGAACACAGATTGGATGTACAAGGGCTCTTTCAGCTCTGTCCAGTGCTGACACCTGTGGACGAGATGCTAGGTACGAACAAAGAGGTTTAACCTTTCAGGTGACTTTCAAGAGAGGCTCAGAGGCTCAGACATTCCAAGGCTAAGGCAGAAAGTGGTGTTTGTACCGTGTCTAGTGTCGATGATGTTTATTCTGCTAACCCTGGGGTGGCTGTCCTCGTGGGACAACATCAAAGGCACTGCTAACAAGGACACAGTGCCCTTATCTGGTGAGGCACACATGGTCACCTTGGTGCCTGTGGCAGGAATGGATGCTGGATTCACACCCTCTGTGAGAGGGTACAGAGCACTGTCAACTTCACATCCTCAAAGTCTGCCCTCCGGTCCCAATGCCTGCAAGATATTAGTGTGTCAGTCATGCCAAGGTCAGGCACATCTCTGACCTTCAGCAGGGTTTTGTGGAGCACTGAGGAGGGGTCAGACCAGTCAGTGCCATGTATGGAAATTCTCAACCAGACCCAGTGCGTAACCCTTCTCCATCTCACAGGGGATATTGGTGTGAGAGGCCAGGCAGCCGGGAAGTCTTCTCCTGCAATCCATGGTCTGTCTCCTATTGCTCTATAGAAAACACAGGGACCTCCCCATCCTCAGAGCCAGGCACTTCATATTTCATTTTCACTCAGGGTTCCAGCAGAGAAGAAAAGGCAAAGTCACAATGGTTCCCATCCTTGATACCCTTCTCCTTCAGAGTATCAGCCCTTTTGGGTTTCATCTCTAGTCTGTGAAACCCCAAAAGCTGGACAAGGTAAACCCAAGATTTTGGTCATTTCACAAGGAGTCAAACGTCATCTCCTCCTTCTGCTGGGTCTTGCTTCTAAAATACCCAGCCTCACCTTCACGACCTGCTGCAGGCAGGTTGGGGTGTCCTGACAAACAGCAAGATCTCTTTGAGACATCTCAAATTCATTGTGGGTCTGCAGGAGTGAGCTGCTCACTGGGGGTGGGAGGCCAGACACACCCAAGAGTGAGCTTTGTGAAGTACTGATTCCTTGGAGCAAAGTCTGTCCTACAGACCTGCTGTTTTCAACAGAAACTGAATGAAACTGTTCATGTCCCTACTTGGCCCTGAAGGTTAAATTACACCCAAGACCTGGTACAGCTCCTAGCATTTGGATCCCAAAGACTTTGGACTCCCTCGTTAATCCCAATAGATATTTTCATTCCTATGTTGGTTGAAATTAGGGATTTTCAGAGTTAAGGTACTGAAATCCTGCTAAACATGCAATGCAGATAGCAGAAGTCAAGAGAGAGATGACCAGAGTCCAGAGGGGTATGCCCTGGTGACAGGCAAGCTGGCTTTGAACATCAGTCACAGCCAGCCATCGTGGAAAATGCATTTAGGGTCATTATCAATATCTGTCTTATAAATAAAAGTGAAAGGGACAGTTGTGTGTCCTAAAAGCTCTCCCATGCCTAGCAGGAACACTCTGTGACACCTGGCATAGCTCTACACCCAGCACCATGATGCCACACCACTGTACCCAGCTCAGCTGGGGATGCTCACATGTCCCACTTTCAGCTGGGATAGTTAATTTCCTTTTAAGTAGCTGGTGCAGTGCCGTGTTTTGGATGTAGAATGAGAATAATTTTGAAAACACACTGGTATTTTGGTTGTTGCTAAGCTGTGCTCACACTAAATCAAGCATTTTTCTGTGTTTCATGCTCTGCTAGTGAGCAGGTGCACGAGAAGCAGGGAAGGAGCATGACCAGAAGAACTGACCTGAACTTCTGAACTCACCAGAAGAAAATTCCATACCATAGAGCATCATGCTAAGGATAAAAACTGTGGGGATTTGGCTGTGGGACACCAATCTCTGCTCAGGGACAGGCTGGCAGCAGCCAGTATATGGTGGGAAATTGTTGTACATCACCTGTCTTTCTTGGGTTCTATTTTTGTTTCTTTTTGTCTCCCTTTTCATTGCTACTATAATTGTTGTTGTTGTTGTTATTTTATTATTATTATTATTATTGCATTTTGTTTTGTTTTAATTTTTAAACAGTCTTATCCCAGCAGGGGAGAACGTGGGCAACCCACCTTGACTTGGACCTGCCTCTGGAGCCAGGCTGCACGTCTGCTGCCCCCAGCCAGCGAGCCCACAGTAGAGCTGAGATGGCTCCTCCCTTTCTCAACCTTTTCTTCCCACTCTGGGGATCAGCCCTGTGCCTACCACAGAGGAGCAGGCGGTGATGAAGGGGTTGTCCCATCTGGCAGCAGATGAGAGAGCTGTGCCCCACAGTTGGCACACTGGGCACAGCTCAGAGCTTGGGAAAGAAGAGACCTGGGTCATGGACCAGCCCTGGCTTCTCCCTTGGCTCTCATTTATTACTAGTACAGGCACAGCAGGGCCCTTTTTTTCATGCAGCAAATCATTAAAAAGAAAGCAGAGAGGGGAAAAAAACCTTTTAGCAACTGTAAAAAAAAAGGGAGGAGGGGGGAGACAAGCATGCAACCACAGACAGACAAATGGAGTCTGCTTACAGAACACTGGAAGTTCAGCTGGGAAAGGGAACAGCAGAGAGGGTGAGGCTTAACAAAAGTGCCCTGGTGCAGGGTTGGTGTGGAGCCAGCAAGGAAAGTCCCTTTGTGGGCTGGACATCAGTCATCACAGACACAGCTGAACATTTCAGTTAAGCTTCTGTGGCCTTTCACAATGAGACCTGGACTCATTGAGCCTTACTGAAGGTATACAGGGAGTAGACAGCAAGACATACTGAGGGTGGTTGGGTTACCATCACTGTGAGGCATTTGGAGTCCTCCAGCTTGGCTTTAGCCAGCAGGCTCAAGGTGTGGGTGTGGGAACCTGTACAAGCCCATGAGATACCAAAGAAATACATCCAGGTCTATTTGCAGGAGATGATGCTCACCCATCTGCCTCCTTGTACAGAGGTACACATTTTGCTCATCCTCACAGAGATTTAGCAAAGTCAATGCCCTAAGAAGGGCTGGATGGGTTGGCTTTTACAACATCCACCTCCTTGGGACTGAAGGTTGGAGTACCAATGCTAGAATTTGTCATTAGCCTCTTTCTTGCTCCTTGCCAGTTTTATTTTATATTTTTCATTCCTCAGTGTAAGAGCTTCCCTAACTAGTCATTAACCTCAGCCACAGGACACAACCATTAAACATTATTGTGGCTGTAACATGGTACATTACTTGCAAGTGTTTCCTCCAGCAAGGGAGAAAAAAAGAGACCTGCATTAAGGTCAGGATTCTCCTGCACAGGTATTAAAACAGCATCTGGCACCGCAAACCTGTTGCAAGGACTGTGTTTGCATGGAAAGGACATGTTACAGGAAAAAATCTTTCTTAATTAAATACACAACTGGGAAAACCCATCTTCAGTTTCATCTCAGAGTAGAGCAACCCAGGCATCCAGATCCCACACTCAGCTGTCCCCGTGGCACCACAGCCCACTGCCAAGTGAGTGATATGTCCCTGTGGAGTGACTGTCCTTAAACTGCTCGAGACCTGCTCCATGCTCACAGCCAGTACTGACTACCCCTGTCTAGGTTCTGGAAGTAGCAGCTTCTACAGGAATCAGCCTTGAGAACAGAGCCTGGAGAGGTCCACCGTGCCACATGCTGTTTGTTGACACAAGCTGAAGAAGAGAAAACCATTGTGGAGGTTTCAGTGCACGTGGCTTTCATTGCCCACTGGTGCTGCAAAGCCCCCAGGCTGGATCTCACAGTGCCTCCAGCAGTGGCAGAAGAGACTTCCAGCCTTTGTCCACCTTTCTTCTGCACACACACACACACACACACACATGCAGAGAGCAAAGCACAATGATGGTCCCAATAACAGTGTCTGAAGCATGGACACAGTCAGAGTGGTCCTGAAACACAGACAAGCAGGGGGAGGGATGGTCTCTGCGACCATTCCTTCATGCAGTGCCAGCTGATGCAGCAATCAACTGCCTGGGAATGTCCTACATTATCCAGGGAGCCTTCCTGAGAGGAAGACAAACCTCCTGCGTGTCAGTGCAGGGGGGCACACAGCATGTGACCTCCTGAAATGGAATCTGTGCGGATGCACCCCCGGGCTGATGGGGAGTCGTTGCGATGGGTCGTGCCCGTTTCCATCCGTCAGAGGACCCAGTGAGACATGACTGATCTAAGTGGAGCTGACAAAGGCTGAAGACCACTTCCCCATCTGGGGACACGCCACCAGGGCTAGGGGGAGAAAGGCTGCCTTTTCACACGTGGGGGCTGCTTCATCCAGCAGCTCCCTTTTGACAGCACAGGGGTCCTACAGCTGCAGCACCTGCCTCAAAGGCTTGGTACGAGCTCCCCTTCCACCTCGCTGACTCCAAGAGCACATCCTAAATTGGAAGTGGCATGACATGAATAGTTCCCCCCCTGAAACCAGGCTGACCTCCCACCGCAGGCTGGGCATCCCCCCGGTTTTCCTTGTTACAGATCGACGCCCGACAGGGAAACGCTGCCCTGTGACTGACAGGTTTTAATGAAGACCTTTGATGTTCAAAGGAAGCGATGGCTGTTTGGTAAGGTCGGTTGAGTCAGAAGAAAGGGGCAGGCTGAGTCCGGCTGAACTAAGCCCTTTCCGCTATTGGGGCCCCATCTGGAGCACTTCCCTGCTGTCTGGTTTGAGCCAGGCTGGTTGGAGGTAGGCAGCTATGGGGGAGGGATGGTTTCACACCTAATGCCGTCTGCCTCTCCAAGTTACCATCCCCATCACTCACCTGGTGCCTGCACCACTGCCCGCAGGGCAAAGCCAGAAGTCCACTCCCATTCTTTGCACCCTGGGGCTGAAACTCATTACTTGCTTTACAGCAGAAATGGAAATGTCAGTATTTAATCAGGGAGTTTGTTAACAAATAAGAAATCTCTTCAAGAAATACCTGGTAACTGCAGTTAAATACCCCAAAGTTTCAACTGGGATCATTGCTGTGGTGAGGGGAGCACTTGCCCTTCTACAGCCGCAGAATGCAGTGTCCAGTGAAATGAAGCACCGTCACCCATCCTGGCAGTTTAGCACCCTTCGTACGGGTGTCTGTGTCAGAGTCCATGCTCCCACAGACATGCCCTGTCCCTGGAAATGTTCAAGGCCGGGTTTGCTAGGGCCCTGGACAGTCTGATCTAGCAGATGTCAACATTGTCCATGGCAGGGGCTTGAAACTGCATGATCTTTAAGGTCCCTTCCAACTCAAACCACTCTAGCATTCTATGATATGATTCTACGGCTTAAGGCTCTTATGCAAACTGGAGCAACTTCAATGGGAAAATGAAGAAAGAAACTTGTTTTGTGCAGCAACCTGGGAGTTTTCCTGGAAATGAGAAGGCAAAGGAAAAATTCCTTTAAACAACAGAGAATTTTGCTTCCTTAGAGCATGAAGAGCAAGTCCATTCAGAAGTTTGAATTAGTAGATATAGAAACAGCCAGCTGGATGTTTCAGAAATGCATCATTTTTTTCTACTGTAGATATTTTTTCAGCAACAGCAAAGGAAAGTTAACAAAAGACACAACAACACTTTTTTGTCCTGCTTTGATAGTGACATATTTCAAATTTTTTCCCCTGATAGAGTGTGTTTTACCTACTAATCACATCCCTAAGTCCTTTCTAAGTGCTTTTTTCCCCCCTGGCATAAAGGCAGCTGATTAAGGCTGTGAGGAGAGTCTTGGTAGAAGACCAGCTCAGTTCTTGCATGATGGCCCAAGCTGCAGGCACTGCACATCAGCAGAATAGGTTCTTTTTAGAAACAACAATGTTTGCAAACAGGGAAATGTTTTCTGGAAAAGCAGAGATGAGACAAATTTGAGCAGGACTCCAAGCATGACCTGGTCAAGCCACATCCATAGCAAGAAGGAGAGATGGCAGATGAAGATGTCTAGGGTAGTGACCTTTGTTGTCTCCTAAAGAGCGATGCCTAAAATTTTCTACCCAAGTCACTGCCACCCACCCATCTTTACCAGATCCCTGGTTTGAAGCAGTACAAATGCGACCCAGCCCCAGCAGACAGCAAAGGACCTTGACTTTCCCTGTTAAACTGTACACTACTCCAGTGAGCAATTAATTTTCTCACTCAGAAGGAGATTAAATTATCCCCATAATACCTGGAGTGATTTGTGAAGGGTCAGAGCACCCATTTCCATGCTGATGTATTTTGCCTGTTGCAGGTTATGGAGGATGGTGGTTGCTGCTCACACCAGCCCTGTGGAGGAGGAAGGTTGGGGGTTTTTCTCTGAGTTGAAACCTATTGTCCAGAGACTGCATTGAGGGGAATGACAGGCACATCATCCACCTTTCCTGCCTCATCAAAGACACACGTCTCCAGGAAAAGGGCTAAATGCTGCAAAGAGCCCAATACACCACTCTGCTTCTATTGCCAACTTTATGGTGTGAAGGGAGGCATTGATGACAATTTGTCTTGCAATTTCTGCCTTGGGAAGTCATGTCAGGGTAGCTCTGCATTAAAACTATCTCCAAAGCCTTTCAGGAGGTTTCATTACAGCGTTAGGAAATGTTTTGGCTAGTTCCCTGAGGGAATGAAGCTTTTGTGACTGTGGTACCTGTCTGTGCACATCTTAGTTTTCAAAAAGCTTCCAAACCCCTAGAGCAATTTTGGCCATTTAACTACAAATCCACAAAGACATGAAGCTGCCACCAGCTTGTGAATGCAGGTGGGCAGGGAGAGGAGTGAGGCTCCATCTCTGCACCTGCAGCACAAGCCCAGAGGCACCAGCAAACAGCAGAGAAGCCTCCTGGGTGAGAGACAGGTGCTCTGGAGATATTTCAGTCAAAAATGTTACCTCATGAGTTGTGTGATACTCTCTCCACTAGGCAAAAAGCCATGGGAAGACTCCACGAGACCTGAAGCTTGTATGAGCATCTTTCCCACTAAAGGAGAGCGATCCCGGCTGGTTGCTCGTGATGCTTTGGGTACAAGTCCTTCAAATCAGTCCCAGAGGATGATGCAGGAGCTCTGCCCTCCTCCCTGCAAATGCTGGTGGCCAAGTGATTCATGTCACAAGAAGGGAAATTTGCAAGAGCAAAGCATAAATGAATCACCCTCCGCTGCAGGTCATTTAATTCATTCTCCCTTCAGGAGGCAAGTGCTTTTGCACACTAATTAGATAGTTCATCCTAATGGCAGCTACATGATCTTTTTTCTTCCTTCTTTCCAACTTTCAGCAAAATAGCATAAAACCTGATGGATGTTTAAAAGAAGAAGATGCAGTACTACCCTGGAACAAGCCCCATATACCATATGGCTGAGAGAGGACAGTTGCAAAATCCCACAATGCGCTTGTTACATGCGTTCTCTACACTGCTCTCTCTGCTCACTGCCTCCTCTGCCCTAGTTCCCAGACTTTGGGGTATAATTATAGAAAAACAGCAACTGAAGCTGGTTTAAAAAATATGGTCTTTTTTCCGTGGGAAAAAAAAAAATAAAACAAAAGAACTCTGAACAAAATAACAAACAAAAATTTCTTGGCAATGTGTTAATTTTTTCTCTCTCTCTTTTCTTTTCTATCTTCCTCCCCCTCCTGCCCACCTGTTTTTTTGGAGAAAGCAATGAGGAGAGAAAAGGGAAAAACCCTGTGCTTTTAAGCTTGTTGCTTTCAAAAGTACTGAAATGTTTCTGGAAAAGCTGACATTTTCTAAGGAAATTCTCATTTTACCTGTAAAACCCCTATGAGTTTAGGAAAGTACAACTGCCTGTCAGAACAAAAAGAAAAAGAAGAATCAATAAAAAGCCTCTTTTTTAACTTTCCTCTCTCAAAGCTAGTGCAAGGTGGCAATGAAAACACAGCCACTTCTGGGTGAGAAGTCTTAGAATGCAGATTGTGCAGCCTGGGAGGTGAGGAGTATTTTCCCCATGGATAAGATCTGCTTAAACATTAGCACCATGGTGAGACTGCTGTACTGGTGTTGGCAAAGTTGTCTTTTTGATTTCACCCACATTTATTTTTCCAGATAGGGCACATTGGGATTTCAGGCAGAGCCAGGGTCCTCTTGACTTCTTGCACCTCACTCTGGGAGATTGCAGAGCCAGCAAAGTCCTTCCAGAACCCCACATGGGATGCAGAGGCTGCAGGACTCTGCCTTGCTGAAAGACACCAAGAAATACACTCTGGTGGGAGGAAGCCAGGTATGCCCCCACAGATATGAGTAACCACCTTGATTTTCCTGAATAAAGGGTACCTGAGTAGCACTGTATGATCCACACAAGGTCTTGACACCCCTTCAGGGAGGGTTCAATGTTGCAGAAGAGATCAATCACCTCAGAGTCAGGTCTGTCCACCACTGATGATGGGAGCCATCCCACCACACAAGCACATCCGAGGAAAGCCATGGGCTGAAGTGTCTGGCTCTTTCTCTGTCATCTCCACCCTTCCCTTTGCAGACTGAGGACTCTTGCTGGCATCATCTCCCGTGGAGATCTCAGCCCTCCCCTGGGCTACATTTGCATTGGTACCAAAGTGATGACTTTATTGCATGGTAAAATGAGGAATGCAGAGAAATGGAAGCCAAATCTTTCATACACAAGTCATGCCCTTGTGGAAGAGGATGCAGCCTTTCCCCAGACCTTCAGCTGGCAAACAGGCAAGTGTCCTTTGCCTAAACCCATCACCACCAAACCCTATGGCTGGGAAGCCCTGTTACCTCTATCCACGTGTGGGCTACAAGGACAAGACCCTTGCAGTGCAAACAAGGCTTCTTGCAAAGGCTTCACCCAGCAACTCCCACACTTGGAAGCACAATCTGACTCGCAGTGCCCTCATCTATCTGCCTTGAGCCCTGCCCTGCCTGTGATAGATGATTTTCATTAACATTTCCCTGCTGTGGTTTCCACGGAGGCTGCTGTGCCAGTGACGCAGTGTGAGAGCACACAGAGGGGTAGAAGACAAGGGATAAAATGTTGGTGGTCAGGCCAGATGAAAGCTTTTTTGGGTCTGCCCAGTGCTGTCCTGGGCATACTTGTGTTGGACTAATATCAGCCTGTTTGCAGAGCAGTCTCAGATGGGAGAGGGAGGGGTTATTCTACTCCAGCTCTGACTGTGTCCTGCCTTCCTCTTTGCCTGGTTGGTCTGATGCCTCTTCTTTACCACGGGGAGGTGTCTGTAAATCCTTTGTGGATGATTAATGCCATGCTACCTATGCATGCCCTGCATTTCTGATATCCTTCTGCCCTCCACAGACAGAGGATGTGCTGCTGCCTCTGGGTCACTTGGAGTGATCACTGTTCCCTGAGGCACAAAATGTTTAACAGCATTTGATTTGGCTTATTCTCAAATTTTGCATCACCAATTCATCCCAGTCCATTGTGAACAATCAGCCTTTGGAATAATCCCCCCAGGGAAGAGGTGGATTCCCCAGTGCTGGACACATTTAAGATTCAGCTGGACAGATTAATGGGCTGTCTTGACTAGACCGTGTTTTTGCCAAGAAAGGTTGGACCAGCTGATCCTCAAGGTCCCTTCCAACCTGGTATGCTGTGATTCTATAAAATTATCCTCTTAGAAAAAAACAGTAAGTCAAAACACTATATCAAAATATTTTTTTTTTTTTTCTCTCAAGAGACTGCCAAGGAAAGTCTATATTTATGCAAGAAAAATTTCTGGCTGAAACACTTGAAAGCCAAAAGAACCTTACCGAGAAGGCTCAGATAATGTAGTTAAGTATTTAGGAAATAAGGCAGATAGTGGGAGGTCACAAAAGGCACCTGAGCCACAGGGATACACCAGAGGATGCATAAAGGAAATGCCACAGGAAAAAAAACCAGCCTGTTTTACAACCCCCCCTGAAACTGCTTGGCACCTATGTCTGACATTTCACACCTGAGCTTCATCTCTCCAGTTGAATGGGAGGTAAAAGCCTTTCAGTGGGATTACAGCTCCCAAACAGCTGATTCTCTCGAGCAGGTATCAAAGGGCTCTGCGGAGCTGGGAGCTGGCTGGGATCTCACACCGCCAGGCTTTGATGGAGACCTCCCACAGCCTCGCAGGGGACAGGCTCCCTGAAGAGCCACCTCTTCACTGCTGGGCACCTTGCAGGTGACACATGTGGTGTCACCAATGCTGCTGTGCATGTGCTGCTCGCTCCCTAATCATGTGCTCCAGAAAAACCAGCACAAAGGGAGGAATCCCATGGAGTGAAGTAAAGCCATATGGGAAAGTGCAGTGTCCATCTGAGGACACCTGGATTCAACACGAGCTGTGCTGACCACAGGAGTGGTTTGTACTCCAGCTATGGCAAATACCCCCTTGCTGATGGATTTGGCCTTGCAGCTTCCCCATGGAGAGCCATCCCAAAACTCAAAAGGCTGAAGCTGGGACACTATGGGTCTTTTCTTTCTTTTTTTTCCTGAAAATGCAAGAAGTGTCATCAGTTCTTGTAAACACACAGAGTTTTTGCATTTGTCCTCTACAGCAGTGTCTTGGCAGCATAGCAAAGAACCCCTGAACTCCACTGGAAAAGCAAAAGGAGAGAGACAGGAGTAGAAAAAAGGGCTGGTAGTAGAGCAGGAGGGTCTGATATTTTTCCATGATCCAGAAAATTCTTACTCTCTATGACCTTGTTAGGAGGCTGGAAGTTGCTGTTTAGTAAGAGCTGTCAGACAGTGGTGCTGGTAAGTGATAGATGAGCTGTGGTGTGGCTCTGCAGAAGGCGTTATGGAGACAGGCTGCTTTAAGGAGTAGCTTTGGGAAAAGGCAGCAGGAAAAGGCTGAGGCAGGACCAAACTATCAGAGAGCTGTGGGGAAGGGGACTGTCTGACAGAATGTATACAAAAGACATGCTCAGGGCTTCTCAAATAGCCACAGAGACAGCAGAGCTCTGGGATATCTTCAGGCTGAGCTGACAGCTGGGTGTGAGGGGTCATGGGACCTGCTCTTGGTGTCTTTGGAACTTGATCTTGTCTCCTGCAAGGTGTTGATGGGCCCTTGATTGTAGTCCTAGGTCCTGTTTTTGGGCTGTCTGAAGAGAATTGAGATGTGTTCTCCAGCATCTCCCTGCAGGACCCCACCACACTGCCTGCTGCCAAAGTTTTATCCCAAAATTTTATCCCAAACACCAGCATCACCGTCCTCCATGACCACAAGACAAAAGATGCTGAAAGTTGTGCTTTAATTCTTACTGTGCACCATTAATTATGAATTTGACAGTCATTGTCCTCACAGTGCCAAGGATCTCATTTCCCCCTGCCCTGGTCACAGGATATGGTGCTCAGATGCAAAGCACAAGTCTGGGGATTGCTTTATTGCTGCCCTGTGATCACTCTCAAGACATCTGACCCTGCCATTCTCAGCTCTGCAATGATGCTCTTGTCACACCAGTGTTCTTTGCAGAATGTCTGCAGCTCTGTGCCTTTCCTGATGCAAGCCCAAAGGAGTCAGTGGTCAGAGACAGTGTTATCGTGCCACAGGAATCATCACTGAAATGCCTGGACTGTTTTGTGTGGCTGTTTCTTAAATGGAGGCTTGACTTTGTTTATAGCAGATGTTCACAGGCTTTCCCCTGTCAGTATCCCCAGTCTGTTCTGGTCAGCAGGAGACCTAATTCCTGCATGGACACTTCCCAGGGGGGAGAGGAAGTGCTGACAGGAGTGTTCTTTGGGAAATAAGAAAAATATTCTTCTCTTTTGTATTCAGGGTACACAAAGCCCTTTCCCACCACTAGAACCTCCTGCTGCAAAGAGAACACTCAGTCCATATCTGAGGCAGAACACAAAGCTGAAGCTGTGGTCCTGTACCAGGTCCTGTGCAGGCACATCTGTGATGCAGACATTCCAGCTGAGAAGCAAGAAAAATCTCTGGCTAACACCTGCCCTAGGATTTGAGAGAGCTGGATCTGTTCTCTGCTGTGCCAAAGGCTTCCAGTCATTTAATCCCTCAGCTCCTGGTCTGTAACATAGAGGTACTGGTGTCCTTCCCTCTCTGCCTGGAGAGCTGTGTGAGATGCTCAGGCAGCAGCCACGGAGGCACCCTGAGCAGTCAGGCATGAAGAGACAGCACATGTCCAAGACTTTGGTCTTGCAATGTGTGTGTAGGGTAAAATTCAGCCCCAAACAGCTCAGAGGTGTCATCTCTTGGCTTGAGATGATCTGGCCTCTGTAGCATGGTTTGTTGGCATTTTCTGTTTGGCCTCTTGTTAACACAAATGCAGGGCTCCTACCAGATGTTTCTCAGTTGGGAAGCTGTATTTCTAAGAGGGTGGGATATGGGTTCAGTCCCTTGGTCTCACAGTCAGGAGGGCCATGGGCAGGATTTTGCTGAACAAGGAGACTATGTCTCTACCAGTAAATAAAAGGGCCCAAGTGCAGTTATGCAGCCAAATGGCACAACACAGGCCTATAAACCAAATTCTCTTTTCTTCCCCTCCAAGCCCTAAACAGGGTGGCCTCAGCCATGCTGACAGCTGGGACTGGTCCCTGCCCCGCGCCAGCCCTTGAAGAGTCCCCAGGCGCTATCTGGGGGAGGATGATGCCGTGCCAAGGAGTGTGATGACAATTTAACAGTATGGACCACTGTGAGCAGCTGGTGTCTAGGTTAGTGCAGAATTATGAATGTTGCCTTGGAGATTTTGGGTTCCCCATTGGTACCTGTCCTCTTGTGACACAGAGGTCTCAAAGCGGGCACACCCAAGCATGAACCAAGCACTGGAGTCCCACCTTGATGCCCAGGACTTTGCAGGTCTGTTCATACAGCTCCCATGTCACAGAGCAGCAGGATGCAAACCTTTTATCATGACATACTGAAGTACAAAGGGATGGAGCATCCCTACCAGCTTTGAATCCCACTCCCAGCAGGCATCTCCCACTAGACCAAGCCTACAGGACCAGGAGCTGTGGCACCCAACAAGGAGCTGGACTGAGTCTGGCAAACTCTTCTATAAACAACTTGCTAGCTTTTCTGCTTCCTGGCTCAGGGTAAGGAGCTCTGCACCACAGTTCCAGGTCTCTGCTGCTTTATGTATTCTCTTCTCTCCTTTCTATTTGAGAGGTGTTCCTTTCCCCTGGTCAGGACATCCAGCATGGGGTTTGGAGGTGTTATCCAGGATACCCAGGGTGCACAGTCAGTGAACAAATTTCTGGACTCATAGAATCATAAAATGGTTTGGGTTGGAAGGGACCTCAAAGATCATCCTGTTTCAGTCCCCTGCCATGGGCAGGGGCACCTTCCACTAGACCAGGTTGCTCAAATGTGTGCAAACTTATCCAAAACACACCTCATCTCTCAGGGTTATGGCAGGTGCACTTTGTTGTTGATCTCCCTCATTCAGCAACCCTTTAATCCAGGAGAACGCTGTGTGGACATGGCCAGGAAAATCCAGATGCAGGGAAATCCAAACAGAGACAGACGTCTCTTGGAGTTGCTTTGCAACCCATTTGCACAGCTCAGAGGGGCACGTGCTGCAGCACAGCAAAGAACAGGGACCTTGATGTCTCTCTTCGATCAGATACAGACAGTAGCCTGTCTGGTTACAGAGAGCACTTTCTTTGATTAAAAGCTAATAAATATTCATCCCTCTCCTCCCCTGCCGTCCCTCCCAAATCCCCAGAGACAAAACTAAGACAAGCAAAACTGGTTCATTTGTGATGTATTCCAGTGCATTGCTCCAAAACACTTGGAAACCTTCCAGGTAACAATGCGAGTCTGCAAGGGCTATGGATCATCAAGGAAGGGGCCAATACTTTGCATTCACTTAAAACAAGACTCAGGTCATAAAGGACATGCTTATTATTAATGGTGGGTATTGGGAAGTAAAGTATAAAGTGTACACAGATTCTTATCCCCAGCTAATTCTTCAGTAAATTGGCAAAGATACATCACTGCCTGCAGAGCAGGAGACAGAGAGAAATTAGATGTTAAGGACAGCTTGGTTTCCTAGGAATACAGATGTGCCATCAGTTGATGAAAACTACAGCAAGGAGCAAGGGAAGAAGATATATCAGTGGTGAAGGTTGTCTCCTTTTAAGGCAAAGAAAACTAAACTCTCACCAGGAAAGAATAGATTTGAACAGATGGAGAGATTGTGGCCAGTGTAACAGCACAGGGTCTGCTGAGCCGATCCTGGTGAAACACAGACCACAAAATCAAGCCACTGCCACCCAGGAGAAGATCAGAGGAGCCAAGGACTTATTCAGTAGAGAAGTGTTGCTGGAGAAAACCTGGCACAGAAATATGGAATGGATGCAACAATGTGTTGTCTCAACACAGATTTGAGCCATAGACCTTCAAGAAAATCCCCTGAGGGCACTAGACTGTAGGTGGTGAATTGCTTCCCATCTCTGGATGGAAGCCTATCCCATACCTATCTCTGCAGTTGCTGTAACACTGTGTTGTCCCACCTCTTGGCTTACAGTCGGAGCAATTACTTCTGGAGGAAAGACTGACTTCAGCCTGTATTGGTAGGGAGTTCAGAGGTGATCTCACAATCCCAACATGAATAGTAATAATAATTAATAGTGAAATAGTAAGGGTAATATAATAATTTGTAGCAATGATAGTTGGTTATTGTTATTACTGGAGCCACATTCAAGAACCTGCACCCTCCTGCATCCCAGGAATGTGGTGCTGGGACACCAGGCTCAGTCTCTGCTCAGGATGAGCAGTAGCATATTTTCCATGTGCTTCTGCAACCCACCAGCCCCACTGCCATGCACAGCACTGAGCTGGCTGCATCCCCACCAGCATCACAGTCCTCAGCAGCCCAGACACAAACCTCCACCCCATGATCTCCATGCTGCTTAAGCACAAACCTGTGTCTGCTGTCCAGTCCTATAGAAAGTAAGCACTTTTGCCTTTCCTTGGATGCTAAAACTTCAAGTTAGAGGCTGACAGCAGGAGTGGGTAGAAGATGAAGCATTGCAATTTTTCAGCTTTTCTTATGGCATCCTCCAGCTTTGTGGGGGCTGCTGGGCAAACAAGAAGCAAGCAGCTCAATGGCTGTGTTTCAGCTGGCACAGGCCCATATCATGGGCCAGTTTCTCTGCTGAGCTGAGATTTGCTTGGCATGTCCCTGTGGTGGGTCTCGAGGGAGGCCAAGGCTGCTCTCTGATCCTCCAGCTGGGTTCCAGCCAGACCCTGCAGAGCCATGGACCATCCCTGCTGTGGGGAGAGCATGGCCAAGTGGGGCACCCCAGCCAAGCTTTGTCTTAACACCAGCTCAGCTGATCAAGGCAATGGAGAAGGAAAAAAAAACCAGTGGGGAACTGAGGATCTCCATCATTGAGGGGAAAATCCCTCTCCAAAGACCGTATCAAAACATGCAGGTGATAATGGAGAGCACAAAGGCACCACACACATTGAGAAGGGACTCTGGTTCTCAGTTTGTAGAGGCCCAAGCTGAGGGGTAAGAGCAAGAAGGTTTTCTTTTTTAAAAATTACAAACCCTGCCTTTTTAGGCAGCTTCTCACATAAATGGGATGCTTCAGTGATACCTGCACGAAGAATCCCTTTCTCCAGCATCCTCATGTCACTTTTGCCCACATGAGCTGAAAAAGCTCTTAAGCCCAGCAACAACCCTATGAAATACATGGTCCTGTCATTGTTTTGGGATTTTAAAAAACAGAGGAGAAAAACACAAACTTGCCTGGGTTTTGCTACTGTCACTGTTCACTGTTTTAAGCCTTTTTCAACATTTACTTTCCCTTCCTCTGTGGGCTTAGCCGGATTTCAGCACTTTTAGACCTCTGGTAACATCTCTTTATAGAGATGTCCTACAGCATGGACCTCAGGAGTCTTGGAGATGCTCTGCATGTTGCAGGAACTTAGGGGTGGGCCAGATTGACTGCACCATGCAGAGAGTTGGGTACACTGGGAAATCTGTGCTTTTCATTTTCTCTGCATACCCCAGGTTAACAGGTTGGCAAACTCCCTTACTCCTTTGGAGTAAGGATTCTCCTTGATGAGGCAGAAGAAAATCCTGGAAGAACTTCAAGAAAACACTAAAGGCCCCTCTAGAGCTGCCAAAATGGTTACAGTTAAACCTCATGCTTGACTTCATCTTCTGGCCATGGCAGTTCAGCAGGAGATAACAAGGAAAATCCTTCAGTAAATCTGGCTGGGCAAAAGTAGAGTTGGGCAAAAACCAGCTACATCCTCTCCCAGCTAACATATTTTTTGTGGAGTCTCTATGTGCATATATGTAGGTGTATATATCTATCTATATCTGTATCTATCTATATCTGTCTGTCTCCATATAGATGTATATGTCATGTCATGTTCCAGTCTGTTAGGCAGGTCAGATTTCTTCACATGAGTAATTTGCACAGCTTTGCTTAACAGAAAATATTGTGCCCATGCACAAGCTAAAAAAAAATGTAGCTTTTGAGAGGGAAAAATCAATCCTGGATGTGGAGAATTTGCTGAAATATTCTTTAGTGGTCCCAGATGAATTTTTGTATTTGCTTGTTTTTTTGCAAGCCCCTGGAAATGGTCCTTTTGTGTTCAGAAGGTTTAGACTTCACAAATAGTGTGGTTTAATGCACGATAGTTAATGAACTTGTTCAATCTGACCCACTGCATCTATATGCAAATATAGTCTCTAAAACACTGTGCAGAAAGTGACCTGTTTCCACTAATGCCCAGACAATGAGGAAATGAGGATTTATGCCATCAGAGACACTCCCCCCTTGGAGCACATCTTCCAAGACGTTCAGTCAAGGAGTTGCTTCAGCACACCCTCCAGAGGGAAGCCTGATCATTAAAAAATGACATTTCTGTGCCTTGTGATGAATGACAAATGAGCTGACAGCTCAGCTTTCATCCAGACTGAGGACTCATCCACCAGAGCATTGATGTCAAGAGAAACAATCCCTTCAGTTTAGGGTTTGGACCAGGCTTCAAATGCAGGGATCGAGGGCAAGAGCTTGGTTTCCAGGGAGCCCTGTGCTCTGTTGCCCATCCTCAAAACCCTTCCACAAAGACATACCATGGCTTAACTCCTTTGGGTCTCTTTCCACTGCTTCAGGAGCCAGCAGGTTCCAGTCAGTCACAAACCCTACAACTCCAGCACCATCAAATTTAAAGCCACAAAGCACTGTCCTCTTGCACCTGAACCAAGACTCTTCTTGGAGGTGGACATTGAGGGTCAGGGCTCCAGCTCAAAACCTGTGTGCACCTCACACTAGGCCTGATATAGATCCCAGCTAGGCAACACAATCATTCCCTAAGCCCAGGTTGCTGGGGAGATGAGGACAAGTTTATCCTTCACAATGGAAGAAGTTGCAGCACTGTTGTGTTAATGCTTCTCTTCGGTGTCAGAGCTGGGTCTCCTACAGCTGATGAGTAGGGAACCAGGAGGTACAGGTGTCACCAGCCTAAAGACATCTGAACACATATAAAAGTGGGAGAGATAAGAGAAAAGGAAAAATCCAGCTGTAGTAATTCTGGAGTGCCTGCAAAAAAATCTGCTGAAACTGGTACAACTGGATTATTTAAGACACTCTTAACCAATTGTTTGATTTCTGCTTTGCTTCCATTGCAGCTGAAGGTGCCAGATCCCTTCACGTTTGACAGCATGCAGAGCAAGGTCTACACTGTCCCAGGAAATCCCTTTATTGTCAATACCTTG
The DNA here is from genome assembly GCA_035222235.1 of Margarornis squamiger. Taxonomy (NCBI): domain Eukaryota; kingdom Metazoa; phylum Chordata; class Aves; order Passeriformes; family Furnariidae; genus Margarornis; species Margarornis squamiger. The sequence continues at coordinate 4,253,285 of JAWWTY010000077.1, read as the reverse complement.
CAGACCCCCTTGGAGATTCCTGGGGTGCTTAGTTCAGCTGAAGAGTGATATACTGAGGAGCTCTACATTTTCTAAATTGCAGTGAAGCAGGAAAAAAAAAAAATGCCTGTAGCCACCAAAGCCCTCAGTTACTTTGAAATGGAAAGCATTCCCCTTTGCACAATCTCCCAAGTATGGCACGTGGCCTAATTCTATAATTACACAATAGATCTGAATTGCTTCAAAGGAGCTGTTTTGTTCCAGCAGGTACATAATAACTTTACAGTATCAGTTAATTACACTGTTGTATAAGGGTCCAGAATGACTTTTAAAACCAAGGGACAGGCCTTCTATGCTATCAAACACATGTTGTTTTGTTTGGTGATTTTTTTTTTAAATACCTAATTATGAGGGTAACCTGTGCTTTCTCCACCCTTTCTAGAGAGGATATAAATGTTAATACTATGCAGAAAGTGCTGGACTTAATACTGAGTTGGTGTACATCACCTCTGCTGACATCAGCGGGTCATTTCCAATGCCAGCAAAATCCAAGTAACATACGTAAGCCAATGGCTCAGAGCCCGTGTTAACTGGCACTGTAGGGACACCATCAAATGGGAATTACAGTGGTTTAAGGATCTACTGCCAGCTGTTGTTCATCTTGTGTTATGCTGGTTTGAGCTCGTGTTCATCCTCACAGGTGGGAATCTTGCAGGAGCCCACAGCGATGGGCTCAGCTGAAGGGGACATCTGGTCTGTCACAGCAGCTCAGTCCTATCCAGTTGTGCCTTTACCACCCTTATCCAAGAAAAACACGGAAATAAAGGCAGGTTTTACCACAATGAGCCTCTTGCCACTAACCTCTCTCCTGGATGAGACTCTTGAGTGCTCTGGGTCTCACAGTTGAGGAAAAAAAGTTCCCTTTTACAAAGCAGCATCAGGGCCAGGGTCATTCAAAACACGGGCACCACTTCATCGTGTAGCCTCAAAAATGGATGGCCAGGGTGGAGCAGAATCACACAGAAGACTCTGGGAAGAGTCATAGTACTAGATGTGATGAGAGAGAGCCTCCCTAACAAATTCCTGTCTGGCTACACACATCTGGGGAGTGCCCTATCCAGCAGGTACACAGTTGAAAGGAACTTGAAGTCTTTCCCAAGCCTGTGCTCCTTTCCTCTCCTGTGATCTGACCCACTGAATGCACACCCATCATACAACCCCAGACAACCTCCCATCAGTCCCCACTTCCCAACACCCCGTGGGGCACTTGCCCATTATAGCAGGGGCAAGTCGAGCTGTCTGTCCTGGCAGTAAAGGAAGGTGAAATCAGGAATTGCTCACCAACCTCCTGAAAGTTGTTGTGATGTGAAGCCAGCACGATGGGGAGGAGTCTCTGACCCAGGGCATGCAACACATGTGCACTTTGTTATCAGCTATTCACCCTTCGGAGAGCAGCTGGGATTCCCCAGCTGTGATGGGATGTCCGTGGAGCTGTAACTCTGTAAACTCAGCTCAGCCTTTCAGGAAGAGATTTCTAATTTTATCCAGGCCATTCATCCACCCTTAATTTGCAATGAAAAAAAGAAGCTGTTGCAGGGTTATTATTAACTATTGGCCAAGACAGAATGAACTCCAGGCTTGGCTGACTCCCTCTTTGGTAGAGAGCAAGTGCACAAACAGCAGACACATTGCTGGTTTGCTTCCCGACCATTTCTGCTCCTGAGTGAGGATGTCTGAAAGCCAAAGCAGGACAACCTTTATTTCACAGGTGTAGCTACATTTTCTAGGCTCCACCTCAGCCAACTGGGCTTGGAAACCTCTGGCCAGCCAGCAGTGCTCAGCCTTGCTCCCCTTCCACATGCTCATAATGCCCTTGCTCTGCTAAAATTAGTAGGAAAAGTCTCTACTGATCTAACTCAGGCTCTGACATCAGATCTCATATACAGGGGGGATTTTTCACTATCAGCTTGTGAAGGTCATGAGTCTCCACTCCCCTCAGCAGTGGTACCCCTGAACACCCACTGAGGGCACAATTCCTTGCAATACAGAAGGACATATTCAAACCACTCCATCAAGCACACAGGATAATCCTGGGCCTTGGTATGAGGCCTAGAAAACAATGTTTTAGTCTTCCCCATCACTGTTTTCCAGAGCAGAGATGTAAAATTCCTTAAGCTGGATACCTGGAGGCAGGCAGGAGAAGACCTCACATCCAAGTATGCTATGCCTGTGAGTCAGTCTGCCTATGGCAGGTTCGCAAGGGGTGATTAATGACAAATTTTCAACTATGAGAAGTCTTTTTAATGAAACAGGTGATGTGACAAATAATAGTAGAAAGAAAAATCAAGAAATCCACATCCTTATTAGCTGGGCTGGTAACCCAAAGATTTGAAAACAAAAATATCTTATTTGCAAAGGTTGGTACATTTTCCTTAAATTCTTCAAAAAAACCCCTCAGTTATTCTTATGCTCATTGTTGCAGGATTTGCCACTTGCTTCACAGTTTTGACTTTGATGACATAGCGGTTTCACCTATATTGAGCTTTTGGAATATAATCAATATTTCAAGAGACAGAGCCTGGAATGCAATATTTTAAGATGTGATCTAAGGGAACAACAATTTATCTTGGAGAAATTCGTGTAGAGCTCCCTTGATTTTATGTATTATTGTAATTCAGATAGCCCTCAGCTGATAATCACACCTTATGAAATGTATGTCTATTTATTGCAAATGTAAAACCTAATAAAATTATAATTATAAATTCTTCTTTCCATACAGCTGCAAGAGTTTGTCTGTGATCAAATTTTTTTGATCATGCTATTTTTCCCAAACTCACACTGGGAAAAAATGTTCCTGCTAATGCGACTCGTATCCCATTGCTCCACCTGCTCTTGATTGCATCAAGAAAGGATCCACACAGCACACAAGCAGCCCTTCAGCACAGACATAAATCAGTTTGCACCCAACATCTGCCCAAGAACCTCTCCCCAGAATTTCCTACCAATTCCCGGCCAAATGAGAAGGGAGAGGGGACACAAATCAGATCCTGGAAAAACATACCCTGGCTATGTGAGTGTGCAAAGCTGTGCAGCATGGGGACTTCCATGGTAACTCTGTGTATAAACAGGACCAAACAGCTTGAAGTAGCTGCTTTCCTTGCAAGGCCGATGAACAAAGTATCTCTGTAGCTTGGCCAACACGGCAAGCTCCAGCCAAATGTAAATAGCCTGCAGGGCTTTTTGGCACTTTGCACTCTATTTTGCATACAGCTGGTAATGTTTTAAAGGCCAGACCCAGCCAAGGGTAATGCTTCCAAGAACAGTGCAGGAAACACTTTGTGTACAGAAAAGAGTCTCGGGAGAAATCAGTGAAATCTTAAGACCTTTTGTGTTTCTTCCTCCTGCCCGAAATCAGTGTGTTTCATTTTTATAATAAAAAATTTCCAGAGCTCCAGGTAGGCTGCCTAGATGGGACCATTTCTTTCCAGGTTCCAAGTGCTTGGTAAGAAAGGTATTATCTTGGCTTCTGCAGGCACATCAACACTTCCTCTGTGTGGGCAAGTCTTGCTGAGCTCATCCGTGATGTCTTTCAGGGCAGAAATTCTGGAGCTGGCTGGGATGAGTGCAAAGCGTGAGAGATGCCATCAGGGGAGGATCAAGGTTGCATGAAATCATTTAGTGGCACTATTTGAGTCTTCCACAGTACCAACACATAGGAAATATCACAGTATTTCCAACTGTCTGGATATCATTCAACCTCTTGGTGAAAATTAGCAGGACCTAAGGCTTAGGATGGGTTGGTGAGATGAGGTGAAGCAGTTGCTACCTAAAATGTTCCCCTGCTCTCCAGGGTCTTATCCTTGCTGGTGGGATGGAATTTCCCTCTTTATAGAACACTGAGGAACTGGGAGTAGTACATTATTTTATTTGTCTTATCACCTTAACACCACTATGTAGGGTATGAAAAGGAGAAATTCTGGCTCTCCTGCAGCCTCTCCTCCTCCTGTGTGCAAAGGGCTGGGAAAGGGGTGCATATGAATTGGGCAGAGCAGGACCACAGTGAACATGCAAGGCTGAAGCAGACAGTCACAGAGGACTAATATTGCAGCAGAAAATCTGTTACCACGTGTTTAAAATCACAGTGTACCAGCACAGGCATTTTGCCCACCTGGTCCTCTCCTTTCAACCTCGTTGTGTTTGATCATGTTTGTACGTCAGGACCATTGTGTCCTAGAGGGAGACCGTCCTTCTGTTAGCTGTTCCAGCCACTTGATTATTCAGGGTGGAGAGATGAGTGCTGGCTGAGTTAGCAGCAGCCGTCAAAGCTGGCAGCGAAAGGGAATATATGTCAATAACTCAGAGGAGAGAAGCAGAGACAACTTGGAGAGGAGTTATCACTACACCCGCGTGAAGTGAAATTGAAAGCCCTGTTTATCATAATTTAGTGTCCTTTACTTTGCATCTTACATATGTCTGTCCTTCCACAGGTAATTCATATGTGCAAAGCCAAATCACTGCCCTGCAGACAGGGCTGGAGCACAATGGAAGGGTCATGCTGCCGAGGGACCCCGGGGAACAGATGGGGGACTGTGTGCTGCTGTCACATGGTACAAAGGGCTGTGCTTTCATGTCTTTGTATTGTGGCTGCACATGGTGGGCCAGCCAGAGAACAGAGAAATGGGAAAAAGCAGAGTTGGGATCTATAATGAAAACCATGCATTTGACCCCTCTGGCTGGGGACACGGCCTAAATCTCATTGTTGGCTTTAAAGATGACAAATTGGGTCCTCTCTGCTCAGGGTTTAGTCCCTTTCCCTCCAACCAGCTTTTAAATATGTGTATAGACCTTCCATCAGATTCAGATGCTCTGGTTCTGCCGGATTCCAAGGAACCAAACTGTCCTTGGCCACGGGGGCATGATGATACACAAGCATGCAGCTGTCCAGCCTGCAAATTGCTTTATACACGATTCTTATTTCCAAATTGAAAAGGCTCCTGGACCTCCTGGGTGGGCACCTATTCTCCTCATCCTAAACCTTCTCCTTTCTCTTCCAGGCCAGACAAGGAACAAATTCCCACTCCAGCCCTTCTTTCTACAGGGGTTACACAGCCTAAATTGAGATTAGCAGTCACAGGAAGAGCCCCATCTGTAAAATGCCCCTACTTCTTTAAGGAGATCCTGGAAAAAGGGAAAGAAAACACTTTCAAAATGTCCTTCTCCAGTCCCAAGAAGTGGGTGGCACACACATGCGAATGTGACTAAATATCTGCTTGTACCAAGTAACTTTTGAACCTGTCAGCCAGATGTAGGGGAAGATACTTCATAGGCAAATACAGTACATGAACAAAGAGCAGAAATTAATTTCCTGGAATCAATTTGTCCTTTGAATTTTGCAATCCAAAGGGATTTATTCCTACAGTCAGACATGGTTGCTGGCAAGGATGTGAGTGTGAGAAGAGGTGATGGGCTTATCCAAGAGAAATGGGAACTCTTAAGACAGGCAATCATAAGATACTCTCCCACAGGGAAACTGGAGAGAGTGGTGCTCACAAAACTGCCACCTGGCAATAGTTACCTTCATAACAAGTCAAATTGTGGCATTGAAGCTGCAATGGGGGGAAAATGTCACCTCTCAGACACACAAGCTTGAATTAAGGAGCAAGTCCCTTTCTTACTAGGGCTGCACCAGTTGTGGTTCAAGATCTCAGCAGTCTGCTGAGCAGGTCGTGTCCCAGACTGCTGAGAGAGGTGGGTCTCAACCCCAGCACGGCCCTGCAGAGCCACTCAGCTTGAACCTATAGGAAGCCAACATATAGGTTGGTTGGCCCTCTTTGATGTCTCCAGGGTGTTTCAGTGTTGCCCAGTGTGAGCTGCAATATCAGAATTCAGCCCTTTGCTAGTCTGGGGGAACAGAGGTGGGATGGCCTTGCAAGACAAGCAAGCACAAATGGCCAAAAAAGCAAGATAAATATGGGACATAAATATGTGATGGTGCAGGAGGCGTTACCATAAACTTATTTTATTGCCACTTGTCTGCAAAGGCAGACATAACTCACTCCCTTCGCCTCGCTCTGTCATTTGTGAATAATGAGATTGCCCAAACAGGTGCCAATAGAAACCTCCTCACTCCCAGCACCTGGGTAAGGACGTCAAGGAATGGGGATTTCTAATAATGATCAATCCCCTGCTCTCCATATCCTGCATACCTGATGTGGTGTTTATTGATTACCAATACAATCTGGTAGTTCATGCTAGTTCCTACCCAGCTGCCCTCTGACTTAGCCCCTACCTTAGGAGGTCTTCAGGAGTGATAAAAGTACAGCTGAGCCCAGGTCCTGCAGGCAGAGGTCCATGGTGTTTCTAAACAGCTCACAGACAGTGTATTCCAGGCTGTGGGCTGAGCAGGTCTGTGCTGGGGCAGCCAGCACAGTGCCAATACCCATCCTGGGGCGGAATTGCTCTATCCAGCCTCTCTGCAGGGTCAGTGGGAGTTTTGACTTGTTTTGGCTCACCACAAGCCATACAGGCATCCTTGCAGAGCCAGACTGTGTCCAGAGGTGCTGACAAGGGCCTGACCCATGCCTCCAGCAGAAGCAGGGAATCTGCCCTGTGGTTTTAGAGATGCATATTGAATTGCAAGCAATGTGCTACTGGCACTAGCAATGAGAGGTTAACACGTATTACCATTTTGCTGACAATCATCTTCCTACCTGCCCCAGAGGACTGTGGATTCAGGTGTGTTTCCCTCCCTCCCTGCCCTGGCCAGCCACACCCCCACAGCCTGCTCCAGCCCCTGCATAAGCCAACATCCACCAGGAAACGTGACAGACATGTGTGGGACTGACTGTGCCAGAGCCAGAGGGGAAGGAGCTAGGTCAGACTTGTGGGTATGCAAAGCCACAGAGAGAGGTTTCTGGTGCCTGTGGTGGGGCTGCGTTCCTGGCCCATCACTCCTGCACACGGATGTGTGGGAATGCCAGAGCCCACATCCACACAGCCTCTGCCTCCCGAGGGGAAAGCCACTTCACAGGCAGGATGTCTCTTCCCTGTGCTGGCAGTCTGAGTCTCACCAAGCAGCCCTTGCAGAAGTCAGAGCCAGAGTCATTCACTCTCTCTGCCAAAGGGCAAAGTAAGATAAAGACAGTGAAATGGGGAACATGGGTCAGCAAAGAGAACCAGAGTCTTTTTCCAGAGCCCACAGGGGAAAGTTGCTGTAATGCCATGCATAGGACATTGATGGGCAGGAGGTTCCTGCTGGATGGTGCACAGGCAGAGAGCTGGTCCCCAGAACTAATTCTGTGTCCTCCTGTTACAGACCAGCACTTCTGTGTCACCATGGTCGCAGGGACAAAGGAAAGCTGCCTTCCCCTGAGTGAGTGACAGCATCATGTCCCCAGCTTGTGTCTCCCCAGCATCACCTGCTCCATCTGGGCTGAGAGCTGGAAGCTGTAAATCAAAGTGTCCAGTGGAAGTTGTAAGGGGATAAAACATCCACAGTAAAATTTCTCTGACAAGCAGTCACAGCTGAGATATCATTTGATGAATGGCAGCAGAATTCCCAACACAAGGTGATGGATTCTCTGTGGTTGTGAGCAGACTGAACTCTGTTGTGGCTGGCAGGGCTTTAGGACATCTGCCACTTGAGCAGGTACAAGTGAGGACATACCCAGCCACATACCCGCAGGATGTAACCCTACACCACTTAGCAGGACCAGCACAGGTAGCTTTCTCTTTCAGTTGCCCACAGCTGGAGTGATCTGACTTTACTGTTAAGCCATCAAACATAGAGGCATCAGTTTTAGTCCCACCTTAAGCCCTTTGCTCTTCTCCACCTCCTGGTTCATGCAGGTGAAAACAAAATAGGTAATTGCCTCATCTATCAAGGGTGGTTTCTCCAAAGCAGAGCCTACAAGAAGTGATAATCACAATGTGCACCTCAAAATGGTTTGATTGGTGTATAACAAATTACAGAAAGTTTTAAAAAAGTGGGGATACTGGACCATGACAGCTACACCAGATACCGAGACATGGGGCTCACAGTTTATCAGATTATGTCCTAGAACTTTATCAGACTATATCCCTAGAACTGGAGCCAACATTAATGCTGAGCTCCATTGTAATGGGCTGGTTCCCAGGGGTGAGCTCAAGAGATACAGGAGAAAGTTCATATTCTGATTAAAGCCAAGCACCCCAAGGGTTATTTTCAGGATGGTGGGAATGTCCTTGGTCTACTGGAACAAACTCCAGCCAGATCAGGATGTACAGCCACCCTGCAATAAATATCCATCCTCATTTATAACATGATCATAAATGTTACAGCAGGAACTGTAACAGAGAAAATACTACCAGATATGGCTTGGAAAAAAATAATCAGGACAGCGCTTTCCATTTCTCCTTGATTTCCTGGAGATACCAGGAATTTCAAGAGATGTGGTACATCTCTAAGATATTCTGGTACTCTGCCTTCTTAACAACAGTTCTAATAATTATTTGGGCTGTAAGAAGTGAATTTGTCATGGGTATCTTCCCAGAACTAAAGAATTGCATTTCAACTTCAAAACCACTAATAGTATCTCAAAAAATAAAATACAGGTGCCTAAATTCACTCAACTGGAGTACATATAGGGTTGGGTTTACTTTGTTTGTCTATTTTCTACCTGGAAAATGTTCAAATAAAATGTAAGTTGTGGACTTGGTCACAGATTCCTAGGGGAATTGTTGGGGTTTTGGCAAAAGTTCCTCCTGTTTCAGGGGTTTTGTTAGTTCTGTACTGAACTCACTGGGGGTTCTTCCCTGGTGAAAGGAAACAATTCATCACAGTGTCCATTGCTCCTGGCACAGAGTCTGCTTAATATCTCCACCCACAGACGAGGGAAGGAGCAAAAGCTACCACTCTGATCTACTCATATCACCAATATGCTCACGTTGCTCTAATCAGAGCCAACACAGAATTGTCTCATACATTGGGGAAGAAGATTTCTGAGAGGTGAGTCACATTTTTCAGCTCAAGACTTTGGTGTGTTTGATGGAAGAGGAACTTAGACAAAAAATGGTTGCTTCTCACAGAAAAAAAAAATAAAATATTTTTTATTTGTTTATTTATTCTTGGAAAAGATCCAGTGGCATTTTGTGACTGGCTGTGGGTGATGCATAACTCAAACACTCTGGAAAGCCAGTCTGATCTGCACCAAGAGACAAAAATGCACGTTACAAGTGAGGACTTTCCTCGTGTATCTCCCTTTCTGCAAGGCCCAGCCACAGAACAGAAGGTCACTGTGTTATACAATACAGCCTCACACCACTCAGGGTTTACATGGTGATGCTCTAGATACAACTTGCACACAGCACAAGTCTATAATAAACATCACTGAAAGACAATCATTTTCATTTCAGTGAGACTCTTTTCAAAGAAAGAAAGAAAACCCATTAAAATCCAGAGATGAAGTAAGAAAGACAACACTTGGATCAGATCCTAATTTAGGCTCTCTTTGCTGGAGCAGAGATTGAGGCTGCATTGTGTGATTCCCAGACATCCAGGTGAAGGACTTTTGAAGACCTTGGAAGTCACTGTTTGAGTCCCATGAGCTGCTAAGCATTGTCTGAGAGCTACAGGAAGTTACAGAGCCTCCTCACCTTTCTTTTTTCCTTCCTTTTTTGGACCAGGACAAACTTTTTGGAGAACTGAACAGATCTTGTGCTTCCCTACCTTATCTTCTCACTCTCACCATGCCTTTCCCTGCTTTTGGTATCAATCAACAGTGACAGCATGTCATTTAAGCATTGGGAAGGGTGACATTTCCTAAGCATTTGGACTTTCTGAGGTTTGATACAGGTGACAAACCTAATCAGGATGAAGATCTGGGCTTCCTTGTGCAGGACCCTAAAACTGGAAGCACAAGAAACCCTCATCCTTGGCAGCGAGGACACAGAGGTGAAATTGTTAGTAGGCACCAAGCAGAGATTGTAGCACCTCAGGTCCTCAAAGGGTCCCCACTGGTGTCACAGCCACCTCCTTGTTGAACACCAGGGTCTGCTCAGGGAGCTGAGATTTTTGAACATTTAAACCAGGTATCAGCTCAGGCACTCAGGAGGATCTCAGCTCTGCTTCCTAGCAGGTGATAGTGAAGAATTACATCATTCTGACACACATTGAATTGGACCTGTAGCCCAAAATCTGCCACTACTACAGACACTGCCACACAAGGGGTTAAAAAATAAACTCCTGTGGCTGTTACCCTTTAGCACTTTGGCTGTCTCTTCACAGGAACTTGCCTTCCTGCTAATATAGATTAGATCAACACTGACAAGGAACATGATGGAGTCTAACCAGGTCAGACAGCTGGAGCTGCTCTGATGATGTTTAAACCAACCAATTCATTTTTGGGCTGGGCTTTTTGTTTGCTTTAATGTTGAGGACAGGGCCAACGTGAAACAATGGGAATAAGGGAGACCTGAAAGTTTCTAAGTGTCTTTGCCTATATCTATATTTTTCCCATTCATTTAAAATCTGAAGCCAAAGTTAGAAATTCCTAGAAATGCCTCTTACCTTTTAAGACCCTCTGTCTCCAGGGTCATATCATCAGCTGGAATATGTGGAGCTACATTTAGATTACACTTAGAAACTCTTTTACTATGAGGATGGTGAGGCACTGGAATAGGTTACCCAGAGAAGCTGTGGCTGCCCCATCCCTTCAAATGCTCAAGGCCAGGCTGGATGGAGCTTGCAGCAACCTGGTCTAGTGGAAGGTGTCCCTGCCCAAGGCAGGGAGTTTGGAACGAGATGATCTTTAAAGTCTCCTCCAACCCAAACTATTCTAAAATTCTATGATTCTGTGATTCCACTGCAGATGCAGCTTTGAGTTCTTGCAATGGCAGAGATTGATCTGGAACAGTTAAATCATGCAGGCTGGATACCAAAGAGGGAGACTAATTTTTTCTTTGGGGCATTAAAAGAATCCTGGAGTCTTTGATGGGATCTGTCTATCCTACATTAGGTCAAAACCTCTAATGAATTTCAACAGTTGTTGTTTTCAGAAGGCATCTTCTGCCCCATCTCATTAAGCAGATAAAGAGTGCCCTACTCCATCTTTCCAAGACTTGTCCTCTTTCAGTGCTAGGCTTTGTTATTGCTGATATTTTTCCTGGTTTTAGGTAAAATACTACAAGTTTACATCTTGGGGGGAAAAGAAAAAAAGTGTGAGGATCTGGTTCTCCTTGGGTTTATAACCTCTTGCATACTCAACAATTGGTGTAATTTTAATAGAAGAGGGGGTTGGAGGAGAATTCCAGCCTAATTACTCATTACAATGGTGCTGTGCTGCTTCTGGGAGACCAGCCAGGCATCTGGAAAGAGGTTCAACTCCCAGCAGGGGGGAACTGACAGGACAAAGGAGAGAAGGCTGGGGAGTAAGCAGGCAGAAAACACAGCCAGAGGAGGGTGGCCCAGCTTCAGCCAGGAATTGGCAGTATTACCCACACCAGGCAGCGTGGACACGTCAGGCATGTGGCCAATTTCGGAGGTAAATCTGGGTCGCAGTGGTTTGAATTCAGGTGCCTCAGGCTGACCCTTAACCTTGCTGAAAGCCCTGCACCAGGGGCACACACAGTTCACAGCTGAGCTTCCCCCTGGCCAAGGACCACCCTGGAGGCCATTTCAGAGAGTCATGCCACACAGTGCATAAGAGTCCTGCTCCCTTGGGTCACCCTGGAGGACCTTTCAAAGCATCGTCCTAACACAGTGTCCTAGATCTCTGGTTCCTCTCCCATCAGCACAACAACCCTGCACATTCCATGGGAACAGGCCTCCCCTGAACCTCACTTACTTCCAAGATCTTGTTAGAATTGTCTCCCAGCTTCTTCTCCTTGGACAGGTCCTCCTTGCACAAATTCACAGGGCGGAGGTGGGACTACAGCATCACCCTCCCCACATTTTCCTTCCATCCATGAGGTTTCTCTGGCCAATACCAACAGCTGAGGATGGTAAGTAGACATTGAACTCATGTCCTTTTGCAGACAAGGATTGGTCTTGACTCTCCTGGCATACAAGCAGAAGACGGTGCCCTGGCAGCTGTGTTTGAAAGCACTGCTTAAGTGACTGCAAACAGCCAGATGGACTTCAGCCCTGAAGACTCAAGTGCCCTATTTAGCCACAGAGTGGGGATGCAGCGAGATATTGTCTGCAGGCTGTCTCAGTATTCTCCAGTCCTGATTTGGAGGACTCCATCCAGAACGGGTCTCCAGATCCATTCAGATCTGCCAACAAACTGCTGGAAGAAGCTTGGGGAGCTGAACAGTGAGGAGCCCACCCCTTTCACCAACCCTTCAGATGGTAACAATCCTTCCTAGCCCACAAGCCTGTGAGCAGGAGAGGGGAAAGACTCCAGATTTCATTCTTAATCCTCAAAGTTATTCATACTACCCCCATTCCCCAGCATTAGGAAGGACAATGTTCCCTTATATGGTCAAGAAAAAGTGGAGAATATCTGCAATACATTCTCACATCTGTGCTCAGCTGAGCCTGGCAGCATGTCCTTGTGAATGCAGAGGTCGGAACCGCCAAGAGCTGTGGAGCAAAATGCCTCCACCCTGCTGTGAAAAGGCAGGCAAGGGGGATAAACAGATACGGGTGGAAACATTGCAAAATGGATCACATTAAGCAACACTGCTCATGGATTTATGGTATCTGATCTGGGATGTTTTCCCATGCAAACCTGGAGCCCAGTGGGAAAAGGAGACTTGCAGATGTGAAAAGAGCAGTAAGGAAACACTGCAAGGCCAAGTCCTGGAGGAGCCACTGGAATGGGGCACGTAGATCCCCAAAGGACCCAGAAGGAAACTGGTCCTGCTCACTCAGACAAATAGGTACAGGTTGATGAAATCCTCCAATATCTTGTCTGATGTGAAGGTCAAGGCTTGAAACTGTGGAGGTTTAGGAGGAAGAAGGAGGGTTCAGACAGGCTCTTCAGGGGAAAAAAAAGGACAAGACCAATGGGGAGACCCTTCAAGCAGATAGAATTAGGGATATAAAAAGGGAGATGTTGCCACATTTCTCTGCAAATAGAGAAATTTGGAGTATTTAATACCAATACCTGTGCCACCTTATGCACAAGACATATCTGAAATGTCCACGCAGAGTTTGCCCAGTTATTGATAAAGCTCTTAACGACATTGATTTCTCACACCTAGACCCCCAACTTTCTTTCAGGAATGATCAGCTATTCAGTAGATGGGTTTAGTTTCTGCAGGACTCTTGTATGAACATTAAGGAGAACCAAGCATGTTTTTAAGTGTCATCCACAAGTCTGAGAGTTTTCTGGGCTAATACAAATTCAGCCTGTAGTGCTGAAGGCATGGCACGTATTACATCCATACAGTAAAACCCAGAGCAGTGGGGCCACATCCAGACCAGACTCAAGCACTACGTGTAGACCCACTGTCTCAGGCCAGAACATTGCCAGGGTGCATTCTGATGATGAAAATGTGTTTGGCTGTGACCTGCTAGTCTTGAAAAATGGCCTTTCCAGCACACAAGATGTGTCCTCTGCCCTCCTACTATCTTGGCCTTGGCTCTGAAGCCAAAATTCCTCAAGGTGCAGAGAGGAGGTCAACAGGTACCGGGACAGCAAGGTGGGCTCAAAGAACCCTTGGGTTTCCTTCCTGCCTCCCATATCCAGGCCTAAGGACAAGGCTGGGATCAAAGGTTACCAGGGCTTGTCTGGGGCTGAGGCATGGAGAGGAGGAGACAAACACAACCTCATCCTGATTGCCCCAAGTTTCTTTCTCCTGGTGAAAATGTGGATTCAACCTGGGATGAGACAGATGAGCAGAATGTTCTGTTTAAGTCACTTGTCTGAAAAGGACACACAGCTTCAGAAGCTTGAACTGCTGTTCATAAGCCCCCTCACCACCTCCAGCCCCAAGGAGCTACAGATGCTCTGGAAATCAGAGCCTTCCTATGTCAAGCTCCATATTTGAGAAACTAAACAGAGACATTCTGATTTTCAAAGGTGCCAAGCACTTTTATCTTCATTTTCCCGTAATGCCCTTTGTTACTTCTTTAAAACTAAAGCACTTTCAAAAACCCTTTAACATATAAGTAGTGTTTGGGGAACATCCTGTTCCAGAACATAGCTTTACACATCAGAAAATGGTCTGATTTTCAGGAAGCATCTTTCCTCCCATAGAGCAGTTTTTGAAAGCCAGGCATCATAAAGGTATCTTGATTCAATAGTTTTGTAAAAAATAATAATACCAGGCATTAACCCATCCAAAGTCACTCAGCACTCTCAAAAAAAAAAAAGCCCACCATCTCCATATCTTGGAGCCTAAGCAGCCCTAGGAAATCCTAAAGCCCTACTGTTGTGATGAAAAATACCCCAGTGCTTTGATTTTCTTCTGAATGCTGCATGAGGAGACATGGCTGGCAGCATGGTCTGTGCCTTCTCCAAGTCAGCCCTGCTCTTGCTAGTAAACATTTTGTCCCTTTCTGCCTGGTCTGTAGCAAAAACATTCCTGTCCCAATGCATAGAGGGAAAACTGCTTTCCCTGTGTTGAAACAGAGGTGATAGGACAAGGATGCACAGGAAAAGTTTGGCACTGGATAATTGGACTCTATTTGTGAGCAGGTAATTAGGCGTAGCTGCAGCACTCCCTGCTCTCACAGCTGCAATGAGAGATGTTCCCATTGCATGGGTGTCCCTTAACTCTGTGGTCTTCTGGGACAAGCCTGTCTGTAAACAGCCTTAGAGAATCCCTCAAAGGGGGATGGAGGAAGGAAGGCAGGCTCCAACACAGGAGACTACATCCAGGTCCCAAGAGTGAGATACCAAGAGATCTCTGCTGTACAGCTTGGACATCCAGACACCAGATATGGAGGATTTAGATATAACAATGAATAAAAAGCACGTTTTACTGACAGTGCCATGATGTGTCTGTGCACTGCAGGTCAGCCTGGAGGTCAGGGGTTCTGCGTTCTCCATCTCCAGAGCATGGCTGGGATGCAGCCATCAGCAGGTGACAACCTTCTCAGGAAAAGGACAATGGGGAGGAAATTACCTGTATTAGATTGCCACAGACTGGGTGGTTCCTCAACCTCTGGCAACTTTCTTACATGTTCTGCCTCCTCCTTGGTGCTGGGAACACCAGGTGTTTGATGTGCTCACTGTACTCCCTCTGCTGCTGCACACACTGGGGCGGTGAGTACAAAATCCATTCCCTTTTCCTTCAAAGGCTCCCATCTCCTGTTTTTTAAACCAAATTTTGCCTGAATCTATCTATTCTGTTACAGTCAGAGAGGATCCCAGCAATGCTACATTGACATATCTGTGTTTCTCACAGTGAATGATCAGAACCAATGACCTGTCTCAGAGCCAAGGTCTGAGATATCCTTTGAAAAATCTAACATATCCTGAAGTGGAACATCCCCTACTTTATACATATAAATATGATTTAATTTACTCTGTGGGAGGCTCTGGAAGTCCTGCAAGGATGAATCTCCCTTTAGCTGAGTGCCTTGCAAAGACATACCGAGACAATCTCCCTGCCTTAAGGACCTTCACCCAACCTTCCCCAGCTGATGGGGTGAAGAGGAAAGAAAACCCTGCAGAAGAAATGCTCCCCAAAAGTAAGGTGGAAGCGCCCTCTTGTGTCCTCGGAGGGGGCCGCGTGGGTTTCGTTATCCAAAAATAGGTGGGTACACGCTGTTCTTCAGACCGTTCTTGCAGAAGTCAGAAACACAATCGCTAGCTAAAGTGCAGAACATGGGGAACAGGGAGTTTTCCCAGTGTGGCACCGTGTTCCTGGGAGAAGCTCAGTCTCTGGTTGTAAACACAACGGAAAAGATCGTGCAGAGATATCACGCGTTATATCACACGGCTGGGAAACCCAGCAGAGCCCATCACACTCAGGCAGTGAGTTGTGGGGAGGAAAATGCCAAATGGAAGACAGCAGTGAGAGGATTTGAAAGAATAAGCTGCACAGAAAGTTGAAATAAACTGGGGTTATATTTTTAAGCATATTTTTGCTTTCTGAATACTTTCCGGAATGGAATGCGGTTGAGATAGTGGCTTAGAAAATCTTCCAAGAAAGCTTTTATGCCCTGAACAAACGAAGATGCTTTAGTGCTTCCCCCTCGTTTCTTGGCATAGTGCTCCTTCAGCTATGAGGACAGCAGAGAATTGTGTGCCACTGATGGCCTCTATCCACGGAGACAGGCTCTGAACAAGGTGCCTTGTTCCTGGACACCCACACCTTTGCAAGCAGGACCCTTCATATCCAAAGAAGAGCCATGTCTCAGGCTCTGTCCCCTTTGCTCACTCAGCTGTGGGCGAGATGCAGCAGGGAGAGCAGGTGGTGGATGGAGGTCTCCATGCACAGGCAGAAGCAAACTCAGGGCGAGAGGTTTGGGACAATTCCAGCAGTAAAATATCTATTTGGAAGGAATAATTCGACAGCCCCCCCCAAACCTGCCATTTTCAGTGTTCTGCCTTTTTGGGTGGACAAACTTTCCAAACTCACTTTGGGGGTACCCTTGGCCATTTTACAACAGACCCTCTGAAATCAGGGGAGCAGTCAACCTCAGTCATTCGAGGTAAAGTGATTGCAACAACCCATATTTCGAGGAGAAATATTGATTATGGAAAACACATGCAAACTGCATGACAACCACTGTGCTTAGAGTATTTGCTTCTGCAGACGTGAAGACAAGGCAGAACAGGGTTGTAAACAAAGAAATGAAGCTCAGAAATGCAAAGAGGTCACAAGAAAGGAGAGGCGAGGGGATGTTAGCAGGGCTTTGAGCCTGTGCAGTTGAGGGTTTATTCACAGCGTCTGTCCAGAGGTAACCCTGAGTTTTCTGTTCAGAGAGCAGATGTATTTGGTTGAACAGGCAGCAGCATCGCCAAATCAACCTCCCCCACCACCGGGTGTGCTCCGTGCTCGCTGACTCCTCTCCATCGACAGCCCGCAGCTCCCACAGGGCTTTGTCTTGTCAGAGGCACGATAAGCTCCTGAGGGCACATGCTGTACACGCCTGCCGACACACTCCTCCATATGTCCCCACGTTGCTGCAGACAGACGACCTCTCTCCTGGTAGGGGTGTCCCTGGAGCTCCGTGTGTTTGACAGATGCAGGATGAGCACAGCCAGCCTCCAAATCCCTTAATGCACCATTTCTCATGGCTGGAGAGCACGTTCTGTATTTTGAGTAAATGGTGGCACCACGGGCTGGGAGGTTTCAGGCTGCACAAATCTTTCTCTTTACAAGAAACAAAGAGCTGGAAGCGATCTCCTATTTTTACCTTTTCTGCCTTTCAGAGACTAGAAGAAGCACGCTGCTGTTAATAATAACAATAATAATAATACTGAATAAATCTCACTTGGAGCCTACTTTGGTATGCAAATGATTCCTCCTTATTTGCATCTTTCTAAAGATGCATGCAGATATGAAACCAGATCTATTTCTTAACAGTCGCATCAAGTTGGCACGTGAAGACCTCCAAGATAATTACATGGTATTCAGGAATACAGCTCCTCAGTGAGGACTCACAGGCATTAAAGTGTAATAAAACTGATACCCAGGTAGTTCATCCATAGCCTGCAAGCCCCTGCAGCCCACTGCAAAAAAACCCAGCAGTATATATCTGCACCTTTCAACCTACAGTTCCCTCTGATATCTGATCCTGAAGGTCAAACCAAGCTTGGTAGGGGATTAAAAAAGACAGATTTTAGGCTAACACGAGCAGTTTGGAGTCCTGACACATGCAAGACTAATACAATTCTGCCCCATTCCCAATCCCCTGGCCCAAAACCCTTTCCCTGCTCCTAATCACGCACCAGGAGGGAACTCAGCCCAAGAGGAGGCGATGACAGCTGCCAGGCACCCCAGCCAGCTGGAGAGAGGCTGAGGATGGAGCAGAGCTGTCTGGGCTGGGCCCTGGGGAGGTGCCCCACCACCTCCCAGCATCCCTGGATCCTGATGCAGCCGTTATGCTCCAGATACGCCCAGGGCCAGACCCCAGCTGAGAGCGATGGAGCAACACACGTTTTGCCAGCCGGGTTTGCTGCTTGCGCGCGGCGGTTTTGGCAGCGGGGCAGTGATGCAGGGGTTGAGCTGCTCCTTGTCCCCTGGCCCACCCTGCTGAGCCTGACATGGGGGGCATCTCCCCCTCACCTAGATACACATTCCCAAGACAGATCTTAACAGATTTCCCACATCTTTGCTGCAAGGCTCGTGGTCAGGGCTGGCATGCAGCAGCTGCTCAGCCGGATTCCCCAGAGCTGCTCTGCAGAGGTCCCTTCCCTCTGAGTCTACATTTTCAGGTAGAGCCTCTAGTGCAGGTACAGGGAAGAAAAAGACACACCAGTGGTCACCAAACCTTTGCACAGCATTCAAACAACCCCAAAACACACCGCAAACTCTGCACAAGACCACATTGCCAGGGAGGGCAGAGATGCTGAGAGATTGCTGTTGCCTTTCCCCTTCCTTTAACATCAGTGCATTGTGTACACTCCAGGTTCTTAAAGAAAAGGAGAGAAAGCCTTATATTATGGCTTTTGCCCCATATTATGGCTTTTTCCCCTATTATGGCTTTTGGCCCATATTATGGCTGCACCCAGCCCTATGTATGCCCACAGAGCACAACAGCACAGCATATGCACACTGTGTAGTTTGCAGGCACACACATACAGAGAGCCCCACAGTGTCTTAGAGGCAGCCAGGAAATATTTCCTCCTCACAAGAAATGTATTTTTGCTGGTTTTAATTTTCAGAGCTTCCCAGGGGGGAAATAGAAGAGATACTTTTCAATGAGAAACTGAAGCCTGAACAATCTGCGGTTTCGCATTTTGATGGGTGGAAAGAGGGTGAAGAAACATCCACCTCCGAACACTTTCATAAAACCATCTCAGGCAATCACCCCTTTTCACAGGGAAAAGCCTGTGAAATAAAAACATGATCAGCCTGAAGCGATAGTGCAGCCCTAGATGGTCAGAATATGATGGTTTATACTCCAAAGATTGAAAAGGCAAGATCTTTCCTTGAGAAAAAACAGTGCATGGAATGAGCACAGCACTCAGCTTATTGTGTTTAAAATTAAAGGTAGCTATAGTTCTTTTCTTCCTTCCTTCTTTCCTTGCTTCCATCCTTCCCAGCATTTCTCCCATTCCAGCATTCATTTTTCACTGCCATATAAATGGGCAGTTTCCCTTTTGAGATAAATAAGTGAAGAGTTAAGGGGTGTGTCTTGTACTTTCGGAAAGGCATGGAAGAAATCAGGGGAATTTGGGGGATGATCATTTTACTTTGAGACCAGCTAAGGAAAGTCTGGGATGCTGATCCACAGGCATGGTTGTAGCAGCACATCCTGATCTGCAGAGGAAAACCAGGGTTCCCTTCCCAAGAATTGGCATGGGGGCCCCATGGTGAAAGGAGTCACATCCCTGGATCCAGGAGGGGTGGATTTGACTCATGATTCCCACAGATTTAGACAGCCATGGGGATGGGCACAGAATCCACCTGGGAACAGAGCAAAGAGATTTTAAGCAGCAGCAGTTTGGGGAGATGGGTCAGGTTTGAACAGGGGGTGCTCACACTTCTGTGATGAAGATGCACCAGATGTGATGTTGCATCAGATGTGAGCATTGAGAGGAACCAGTGCTTCATTTTCTTACAGCCCAGAGTGAACTTTATCTTCACATACCCTGTGGTGGTGGGTGAACTTGGTGATGGGTGAGTCTGTGGTAATATTGGTGTCCTGAGAGCCACGTCCTGCCTCCACTGAAGTCCAAGATCTGCCGTATTTCATTTGCTGAAGCCAAGCAGGAGCTAGAGTTGGCCTCAGATGTCCCCATACCCCAAACCCTACATCCTTGGCCATCTCTGCAACTCAGCCTCTACCTGACCCTGAGAACATGGAGCTCAAAAAACTTCAAAATTTGTATCTTCCTCTTTCCCTAAGGAAGCCAGAGGCCATCCAACTTCTTGAAGTGAAAATTACCAAATGTGGTATTTCCAGCCATCACAAAATCCAGCCACTAAAGAGGTGCCCCAAAAACACCCAGTCCACAAAGCTTTCCACCCTGAATGAAAATAAAAAAGGACTTGGCAATCAGGGAGTATTCAAAGAGAACATACATCCATGAAGGCTCTTGCAGCAGTTTTCCCGTGCTTGCTCCTGCAGATCATGCATTTGTGTTTCAACATGCTGGGGTGAAACTGGGGTGACACTGGAGCCCTGGGGTCCCGGGGGGTAGGAGCAGCCCTGGGGTGAGCACACACGTGGGCTCCTTCCCCAGCCAGTGCCAGTGCTGTGGAAGCTCATTAAAATGGACTGAGAGATGTGCCAGCTGCAAATGCAAAGACAGGTCTTTTCAAATAAGCCCAATTAGTTCCACATGTGCGTTTGATAGATAATTTTTTTTCTTTGGTTACGTAACATGAAACCAATAATTATGGAAATGACTGTGAGGATCCAGATACTCTCCACAAGGAAAAGACAGAGAGCAGAGAGCAAACAATACCAGAGGCTTTGCAGGGATTTTTCCTCCCCTTATGCACCCATCCTTAGTAAACTGCTCATGCAGAGCCCTACGCAGCGGACCAAAGGAGAGGAATTGGCTCTGGGAGAATCAGTTCCCTGGAGATACAAAGAGCCTTCGGCTGCAGGATTAAAAACTCTGCTATGCAGTCACATACCCGACCCTGAGGCCACACAGGCAAATGGCTCTCCTCACCCCCAAAAAATGTGGAGAATGTGCTGGAGAGAGTGCAAAATCTGGTTGTTTCCTTCACTTCTTGTAGCTGGCTTGCTGTGAATTCCCTGACTGGGGATCAAATCTGGAGGAGACACACATCACAACCGGAGTTTTTCAGAAAAGTGTTTATGCATCAACCTGTTTATAACAAATAGCAGATCTCTATTCACACCCAAACTGAGTTACATCCTCTCAAGCTCTCTCTCATCCCACCATCCCTGCTCACACTTGTCTGACGAGTAGGGCACAAACCTGTGTGTAGCAAAACTGGGCACATGGGGGGAGAGAAAGAGGGACACACACATTTGTAGTGGAAATACAGCTATCAAAACATCATTATACAATTAGGAAAAAAAAAATAAAAAAAATAGAAGTGATTATGTAAACCTCTGCCCGTGTCTGGTCAGCACAAATCTCATGTGGGTTTAGGTCAGTCCACTTGACACAGCTAGAAATGATTGCCTGTTGTTAACCATTAGTAGCTCCCAGTTCAAAGTTCCCTGCTAGCTGCCTCTGTCTCCTGCCAGTATTCCCTGTGTCTGGCTCAGATAATATGCAGGCAATGTTTTCCCACCCCTGACCAAATCCATGCTGGAGAGCTCAGCACTTCAACAGGGAATGAGACACTGAACCACAGCTTTCAGCCTGGATGCTCCTGGATGCTCTGCCCCAGAACTGAGTACCCTCAGTGTCCCCACAGGCTGTCTGACAACAAAAC
Source organism: Margarornis squamiger (assembly GCA_035222235.1). Taxonomy (NCBI): domain Eukaryota; kingdom Metazoa; phylum Chordata; class Aves; order Passeriformes; family Furnariidae; genus Margarornis; species Margarornis squamiger. Next base: position 4,231,838 of record JAWWTY010000077.1, on the reverse strand, counting down.
CAAACAAACCAAACAGCAGACCTTCTTTTTCCTAGTGTGGTGGTCAGGAGGTGTCCTGGCCAGGCAATGAAACCTTGTAGTGCCTGGAATAAAACTCCAGCCCCTTCCCTGGAAAAGTCCTGTGTTGCAACCACAGGACAAGGGAGAATGGATGGCTCTAACAAGTAAAGTTGTGACCTTATGGAGAAGCATGGCAGTGGCATAATTTGCTACCTGTGAAAGCATCTGGAGGGCTTTCTACCTCCCTTCCCATCTTCTGCAGGGAAATTGTCATTATTTAAGGGAAAAGAGTGTAAGTTGGCTGTTTGTCACTGAAGGAGAGAAGCCTGGCTTCTTAAAACCTCTCAGCTACCTTCTCTCCCAAGATGAGACCCCACAGAGGTGTCATCAGGATGGGGGTACACATAAGAAGTGTGGTTGTTCCCACCTTTCTGCAGGAAACACAGGAAGTATTTGAGGCTGACCTCCCTATCTTGGCATACAAGGCCATCACACTTTATTTAGAGTTAAGGACATCTGAAAAGGCCCTTGCAGGGGCACAGTAAGTGCTGAACTGTCTGCTTCCCTTGGAGAACAGAAGCAGAGCAGATAAAAGACAATCTGTGTCCCAAACAGGGCAAGGGCTGCATGGGCTGGTGACTGGAAAGGAGCATCTGGGTACCACAGAAGCACTGAATGATCCTCACAGCACCTCTTTACCCCATCTCCTCCACCTGGGGAAACTGCTGGGGCTCAAAACTCATGTCCCATCAAAGCTTCCAGTTTCCACAAGAGATCTCTTCCAACTTCTTACAAGGCAAGACACAAACCCCAAGAGTCTTCAAGAGTAATGATTTCTCTTCTTTGGCTGTGGGGGGAAAAGATGTTTTGGGAACTGGTACATCCAGTTGCTCCATCCTCTGACTAGCCCTTCACTGCATCGCTTTGATACCTGGAGGCAATTAATGTGATTCAGGCACCTTTCTAAGTAAATCAGTGAAAACACTTAGAGCAGCATAAAAATAATGCAATGAGAGAAGAAGCAGGAATTAAAACATCAGGGATTTTGTCATGGACAGCAGGGATTAAGAGGGCCAAGCAGTGTGCAGGTGTGTGTAGCTCTAACCCATTTCTCTCTTTCCAGAGTGGGTCTCACCTCTTCTCAGCTCGCAGAAACTATTTGGCATAAAGAATTCCTTCCCATCTTCCCACAGATTCTTGCTAACAGAGCAAACCCTGTGCACTGCTAATAGCGAAGAGTGAAATCACTGGAGCTGAGCAAGGCTCTAGCAGAGGCAGTAGCTGAGGAATCAGCCTAAGGCTCTGTAATCCTGGCAAAAACAGTTTCAAAACACACTTTATCTAGCCAGTGTGCCTTAGAGCTATGCAGAGAATTGTTCCATGCAGCCCTTTTATGAAGAGTGGAGACGGATAGCAGTAGTCCCCAGAATAATTCGCGGGGCTTTTAGCAGCTTCTATTACTCACTATTGCATGGACTGTGGTGTTTATTGTTTCATTCTGTCAGCCAAATCCTCCTCCTCTAAACTAAATAACTAACAAGGATGCATCCCAGCTTCAGAGATGTTTTAACTGCCCACACAGTTAAAATCCTTCTAGCCTCCAACAGGTTTGTGTGTTTATGGTCCAGCAGCTACTATACTCTACAGGCATTGTCCCATCACCATGCAGAACATCCTGAATAGTCCTCCAAGAATTGAATCTGGCTCAGTGGAGAACACCCATCAGGCCAGGGAGACTGCAAGAGCAGAAGAAGGGTTCCAGTGTGGCACAATCTGAGCATATCTCAGCTGGGGCAGAGCTCTAGCCTGGTTCTTAGGCACTGCTGCAGGGAATGCAACTGACAGCATAAGAGCCCACCATGTGAAACCAGACTTGCTGGATCTATCCATGGGACAGAGAATTAAAATCATTAGTGAATCTCAGTTGTTTCGGATGCTGAAAAAAAAGCCCTCAATAAAGAGGGTTGTTCCAGTAGGAGCTGAATCACAACACGTGGAGAAGTGCAACCTATTATTTCATACAGCAGTGGCACAGACACTGTTTATCTGGATCTCTGCTTTGCCCTGACTCACTGGCTTCTCATCTCAAAGGTTTCTTGCTTAGCTTAAGCATTTCTGGGTAAATCATCTGCCAGCTTTTGATGTCAAATGTAGCTTTTCTTGTTCATTATAAACCAATGAAGTGATCTGCTCTTATTTGTGTACTGACTTTTCTGCTTGGTCAACTTTCCAGCATGAGCAGAATAAATCCCAGAGAGAACTTCACAGTAACCCAGCTATTGTTAGGTGAAAAGCAGATCTTTTGGGGGCCATGTTGTTTTGTGAGAGGGTGAGAGACTACTTTTGCCAAACTCTGACTTTAATAACACTTAGGCATTGGCTAAATCAAATCTTCTGAGACAGTCCTGCCCTCTGTTTTCCCCAACGGTGAATTATTTCAGTTCATTTCATCTGATTCCTGGCCTGCCTTTCATTTTTGCCAGGAGGAGCAGTGTATTCCCTGGAGCTGTTAATACCCCAGAGAGATGCCTTCTCCTGCAGCCCGTGAGAACTTCCACAGAGAAGCCACAAGCTCAGGGGACTACGAGTTGAGCTGAAAACACTCTCTGTTTTGGAGGATGGATACATGACCTGTGCCAGAAGCATCAGTTTAAAAACCCTCATGCAGAGGACCTCATTCCTGCTGCTCCTGAGATAAGGTGGGACTGGGATTGCAGCAGATTCCCACCTAAATCAGAATCCAGTTTTGGGTCTAGACGGCTGTGGGTACCCCAGCCAGGATTTGAACTCATCCAGTGCTTTTATGAGGAACAATGAGACCTCAATAATTGGCGACAGGCTGACAGGAGGAGGGAGGAGGTTTCATCTCCTCTGCTCTTCAGTGCCAGCTCTCCAACTCACACCATCCCCACTTGCACATCAGCTTTTAATATTTAATTGCAGCTTTGCCAGGGGACTTTGCCTCCTGTCTTGCAAAGGAGGGGGAGAGGAAGGAGTCAGAAGCGTGGTGCTGGAGAGCCCCAAGGAGACTATCACATGGCAGCTCTCGGGCGGAGGGAAGCGCTGTAGCATGTAAGTGATTTTACACAAAAACCCTCCCAGATCAGGGAAGATGGAATGAATTAATATCAGAAAAATCCTATAAACCCTTAGCAACTGGGGGATGCTGAGCTGGTTGTGGGAACAGTTCAGGGTGGGCTGAGGAGAGTATTTCCATCGACTGCCTGTGCTGTATTTAAGAGGAAGGACGGACAGGGAACACTTCCCTCTTAACAGGCTCATTTTGCCACTGAGTAAATCCCTCGAGGGCTCTTAACCTGGAATTGTTTAATGTTCGACACCGCCGCAAAAATGGGAAACAATCCCCGAACGGTGGGAGATGGGAGCCTGTGATCTAACAAATCTGTCTGCTCTCTAACATCGTGGGAAATTACCTGGAAAATAAAAAAAAAAAATTAAAAAAAGGGAAATTTTTAAAGCAGCTAGTAAGAAATGTATCTCCCTCCCTCTAGACTTGCTTAAAGGCATGAGACGGGAGGCAGAGATTGGCAAACTGCTGAATGACTCGCCTTTCCCCCAGCCCAAATCTGCCCCTCTTGAGTGCATTTGGAAGTGGACACCCAAACACAAGTGACTCTGGACACTGACTAATATTCAGGCCAGCACCACAGAATTTGCTGATGAAACATATTTTACAAGCTACGTGGCTTTTAAAACAAATACTTTCAAAAATGTAAATACAAGTATTTAATAATCCCACAGTTCAAATGTCTGTGTCAGTAATTAAAAGGCAATTACATATAACTTGTAGGTCCCCAGAGCTCTGTCTAAATTCAGAAAATGAACCCCAGATGACCTAATGTACTTCCAAGTGTCAGATCAGTCACTGCAAATACAATGCCTGAGACTTCTGCTGCACATTTCTGAAGTCTGGAAAACAAGAACATTTTTGGCAGAAGAGGCCAAGGGGTGCTTAAATCTTCAGTACTGCCTGAATCCAGAGCTGGTTCAGGTCTATGCAACATTGGAAACATAGGAAAGCTTTAACTAATGATGAATATACAAAATTCCACCAAATAATTTTTTAATTATTTAAAGCTAATTGTTCTTCACCTCCTTTCCCTCTCACTGTCACAGAGATGAACTTGGTGATCTAAGAGAGCAAGTGATAGACTGAGCAGATAAAAAACATTCCCTGCATTAGGAAGGATTTGTTTAGTGTCTTCTTTAACCCCATTTTATTATTTCAGAAGTGAAAGCATGTGAAAAAGTTTGCAGATGTATCAGTGATGTATCATTTGTTCCACAGCTCTTTACTGATGCACCAGTCCCATGAATTGAGATGGACACACTGATTGTTGGCTTCTTTCCCCTGAACCTTCACATCCAGCACCATAACCTTTGCTCTCTTGTTTCAGTGCCAGGAGACAGAAAACATGGAGAAAGCTGAGAAGCTGAGGCCAGCTCAGTCCTTTCCTTCTCTGTGCCGTTCCCCAAGGAACAATCCAGTGCGCAGACCAGTTCTTCTGAGGAAAGCTGTGTCTGTCTCTGAACTCATTGCCAGGTGGGTGGTTAATCTGTGGTTGCAGTTCACCTCAGGTCTGAGGGGCTCCAGGGCGGACTGTCCCTCTCCCACCTCCGTAACAAACAAATCTCACTCAGATAAGGTCTTTCCCAAGCACAGCATCCCAAATTGTCAGGTCTTAAGTGTGAGACGGGTGTTTTCTCCAACGAGCACTCTTAGCTGTTATATATTTCCAATGTCTTGGAAGACAAGTCCTGATATAAAAGCCAGACACACTCAACAAACTTCACTGAATACAATGACACAGAGGAATTCACCTTCAACCCCAATGACTGGAGAATTCCCAGGTGGACAATTTAAGCTTTTAATCTGGATGGTCTGTAAGGTGCCACAAGGGAAATGACCAAATGCTGGAGAGATAAGCTAATAAGGAAGCAAGAGGGGTATGGGCATCTGATCCCCTCCTGGTTTCTCTCAACTGTCTCCAACCAAAGTGCTCCAGGGAGAGTCACATTTCAGCCCAAACCCCTTAAGGGCTAATTTCTCTTCTGGCTACAACCCATGCCTGAGATCAGACCACAATGCTGCCAAGCGTGAGACAAATAAGATTAGGAACAGAACCCAAAGTACCTCTCCCTCAATATAAGAGTGACAGAGCAGCTGTCAAATCTGTCTCTTGAACATCCCTGTGGGACAGTTTAGTTCCAAATATCCAAAACTTGGTTAGTTTTCACTGTAAATAGCCTTCTATCTGAGAGAGCCTGGAGAAAGCTGGGAGTGCACTCTCCACAGCAAGGAAGAAAAGGAAAGTCTCACTCGTCATTAGTGTTATATCAGGTGAGGTACTGATTTGGTAAATTACTTTATATTAGGCCAAAGATGAATAAATTGACCTTCTGGATAGCCTGACTTCAGCTCCAAACCACATACCAGCACAGGGCAACAATACACCTCTTTCAGGCAATATAACCCCACAGCACATCCTCCTCCAGGGGGGACACAAGGTGCCCCAGGGACACATCTCCATGGAGCCTGGGAGGAGAGGGCTCACAAGGATCTAGCAGTACTGCACTGACCTAAAGCCTGTCCACTTTAGGGGATTTCTTACATCTCTCTCCCTCTTGAAGGTTGCCTTTGGAGTCTATTGGGTTTTACATTTCCAGAGGGTAGGGGAAGGCAGAATGAGCCCATCCACAATATGAAAAAATGCATCCAGATTAAAAAGGATTAAGGTGCCATGTCCTGTCTTCCCTGCAGGTACCAGAGCATCCTGGACTGTGAAAGAAACATGGCCAAGCAAGAACATCTCAAGGTGAGAGCCAAAGGCTCAGAACAGGTGGGACAGGTTTTCCTGACAATAAGGTGTTCCAGTTCTTTGCAATTAAAGTCTAACAAAAAACTAGCATTTTTTGCAATATCCCCTGCTGTTCTGAGGACACCCCAAACCAGCTTAGATCCAATTGTCTTTTAGTATGTACAGATGAACTGACACATATAACATGCTACAGGATGGGATGGAAAATTCATGTATAACACTCAGGTTGCTGTGGAGTGAGTACATTGCACAGGTAGAGACCATCAAGTGGTGTAGGACTTGGCAGAGGATTTAGTACTGGTTAGAAAGTGAGGGAAGGATCCAACCTGAGGTAAAGGTACACAAAGCCATTAAGGCACCCACTAGGCTGGCAGGGATGACACTGAGGCATCTCTGCTCTCCTGCACCACCAGCTGGAGTGTTTTTGAGGTTGACATGTGTGTTTCAAATGACACCTACCAAAGAAGGTAAGTGTTGGTGCCATTCTACCTCAGAGTGCAGAAATCACTTTCTTGGTGCTTTTGACTATAGTGGGACTTAGACATCAAGTACACAAGTAAATTTTGCTCACAGCTACATTTAGATGTCTATTTCAGAATCTTACAGGGAATTTCCCCCTAACTAAAAGCTGTTACTACTGCTCTCACATCATGGCCAAGGTGCACCTCCCACCTACCAGTGTGCTTTATATCATATTTTGCTTGCAAACTCATTGGCATAAGGTGAAGTTGTCAGGTCTGTGTTTGTATGTTGGGTTCTGCTTTGTGTTAAGGGGCCTCTCACACCCCAGAATAAAAATGATTAAACGATAAAATAACTCACTGGAAAACAGATATTCTGGACTTTATTCAAATTTTCTACTGAAGACAGGGTTGATTTCCATTCATGACAGAAAGCTGAATTTCACCTCATTAAAAAAAAAAAAAAGCAAAGCAGAATCTCAATTTTTTTATTTTCAATCCATGTTTCTAAGAAGAAACTTGAGGTTTCTTATGAAATGATAGATAGAGAGGGGTCTTTCTGGCTGAGAACACCATTTCATAGAGTAAGAGGATGAAGATGGGAAAAAAACAATCATCCAAGAGGGAAGACACACATTCATCATATTTTTCTACTCCAAGACTTCCTTGCATGATCATGGACAAATGAGTGGGATACACTGGAAACAGGCAAGATAGAAACTTCTTCCACACTTCAAAAAAGGGCTAGAGTTTAGACTGACATTTACTCAGAGAACATAAAGCAGAAAGTGATGGGATACTCTTTCATTCCAAAAAGTTAGGAGGTCAGTAGATGTGATGCTTGAAGTAGAAGAGTGGGAAATAAAAATTTTGCATGATTATTATTGAAGTTATATGAGAACCCATTCCAGTGGGAATTTTTTTCTAGCTCATGGAGAGAAGATATCTATCACAGACTAATGCCATTCCAGTGGGGAAAAATTATGCCTTAACTCCAAGTCCTCCCAGCAATATGTGCTTAAACAAGTCCATGGAAGGTCCTCCCATCACTAACATTGGTGCCCCAACAAGGAATCTCAAAGGACTCCTGACCAGCTCTGACACTCCTAAAGCCGCTCCACGCTGTAAGAGTTTACACTGTGCTCCACTGAAGACACCACCTCCCAAGGGCATTTTGAAGAAGAGGGAGGCTGATGCCAGCACCATGACAACCATCCAGCCCCTGAGCATGGAGACCAAACCCCGTAAAGAGCCATCCTTCCTTGCCTCTCTTCAGAGCATCCAGAGAAAGGCAGAGTGGAGTCCTGCCACTGCCAAATGGAAGGAGTGTTCTTCAAAGGTGAGTAGGTGTTCTTCTTCAAAAGCTCCTGGAAATATCTTTCCTTTGGGCGTCATCCTTTTAAGTGTTTCAGCTTCATGGTGGGGCTCCAACCCTTGATCCCTAGGCTTGGGGAATAGGCTTCCTTGTGGAAGTTTTTGTCTAGTGCCATCCAGCTCTGGGTGATTTAATAGTGCCAGGAGCACAGATCGTCTGTTCAACAACTTATTCCTTGTGATGATACTCTTCCTAGAGGGAAAGAGTTCAAGGGGCAGCCTGGATTGGAGAGAGACCTGTATCAAGGAAATATGAGAGATAATATCAACGCAAAATTGATATAATCTGGAATATTAATTATTAATGGGATCTCATCTGAAGTGGTTATGTTCATCCCACTACTGTATGATATCAGCCCAGTGATGATCACTCCACATGAGGGACTGGTCCTTCACTGTGAGTACAGCAAAGGGCAACTCCAGTCCCTACTGGGTTTGACACATGAAAGTCATTGTGGGAGCCAGTAAAGGAAGTGGATGGATAATATTGACTCTGAAAGGTGGCCTCAAAACCAAAGGTGGGTAGAGAAAATGCCAGTTAGCTCTAGAAATGGGGCAAATGGGGAGCAAAAAGCTGTGAAGCACAGTATTGGAGAGAACAGAGCAAATCCAAGACTGGGTCAGGTTTACAGGAACAGACCTTTATCTCTGGAAAGCCTCTGGTGCAGTCGCCTTCCCTACACTGGGCCTTTGTTCAGTTCCTTTCCTCAGTTTGTGGGAATTTACCTATTTCCCTGCTGTCATTCCCACACAGGAAGGGAAGCTGTCCTGCAACAGACCCACGATCATCTCCTCGGTGCCAGGTACAGCCGATGACTCAGCCACGGGCAGAAGCTGTAAGTTGGATTTATTTTGGTTGCCAGTCATCACTGCTACTCTACTGCCAGCTCTGTAGTTGCAACTGGGAAGGGTCTACTTGGTCCTTACACATAGTTGTATTTCCACGTAACCCCATAGCAGGAACTGACTGGGTGGTGCTGGCTGGGGATCAGGTGGGTCCTGCCAGGGCTGGCTATGCAGGAATGTGGCCAAGGATAGGGAGCACAGAGAGCAGACGACCCTGAGACTGCAGCCTTCGAGACCTGATCAGTCCCACTGCTCAGAGCTGGCAAATCCCTGCACAGCTGGGATCTGGGCCAGTGATGAGTCCACAAAGCCATGCTGGCTCTCCCCATGCTGTTATCCAGGCAGTTAAAAATAGCTGCTATTAAATACCAAGGCAGAAGTACATCCATGTTTAGTTTGGGATGAGTAATATCTCCCTGCACCTCAGCTTTGAGGATAGGAAGAGGGAGAAGTTCCTTTGTACCTAACTAAGGAGCTTTGGCTGGGCTCCTCTTTGAATTTGGCAGTGGTGGTGTATCAGACACAGTCATCCTGGGCTTAAGATAGGGCATGTAAGGGAACCCTAGTGCTATGATATCATCAGGACTAAACCAGGTCAGGGATATTTCAAGGCAAGAGGCATCTGTGAAGAGTGACAGATCCAAGCTTTTGCATGGGAAAGGGTTGAATTTTGCCAAATGTTACTGTTTGATTTGGGACAGAAAAAACAGCTCTCCAAAAATACCATGACTGGTTTAGAGACCACTGGACCACCCTGCCTTCCTTGGGCATGTATCAGGAATCCAGGAATCCCTTATACAATCTATTTAAGATTTGTTCTCTTTCCTTTCCATTCCTTTCTTGTCTTTCACACAAGAAGGGGACAAAAATCACACACTGCCTGGATTGGAGACACTGTATTTAATTACCCAACTACATGGGAAAAGACATCTCTTACACAAGACACAAGTGATGGAGCTGAGGTTTCCACAGCATTGCTGGGAATTTTGTTTTAATGTCAAAGCACATGATGTCACCACACTATCTAGCTAAACACTGTCACAGTATTATCTGCAGTGTGCCTTTTACAGAGCGAGGAACATCTTTTCCTCTGGCTGGTGAAGGATGAATCATGACCTATCTTAGAGCCTTACACCATTCCCCCTCCTCAGCCCCTGACTCAAAGGCCTTGTAATAGCAGTGGCTTCATGTTGTTGTGCTTCATTGGGAGGGCTTTGTGTAAGGTCTTTCTGGGGAGGCAATTCCATCCATGGAGATGAGAATACGACAGTTACCGCTGATGCAGGTGCTGGATTTGCTCAGAGAAGGGAGTTGTAATGCTTCCTAAAAAAGTCCAGGAACCCGCTGTCCCCAGATCACATCCCAGGCTATACCTGTGCTGTGTTCTGTCATTCCCATGGAGCAAGAGGGACGTCAGTGTTCCATGATCCCCAGCAGTGATCAGGGCAAGCCTTCCGTGGGAGCTTCCTCACCTTTCCCAGCCCTTCCCCAAGGCTGAGGAGGGGACACCCAGCAAGTACGCTGACCTGGGGTGGGGAAACCAGTGTTGAGTGATTCGATGCCACACAATAATAGAAACTAAAAGCAGAGCACAGTTTTCAGGGTCTGGGATGCTGTGATACAGAGGACAACGGCTCAGCAATGTTCAAGAAAGCTCTGCTGACTGGCATTGGGCTTATCAGCATGTCCATGCAACAGTTCAGAGCTGAATAACTACGTAGGAAGTCAAAGCAGCAGCTGCTGCATCTCTTTCCAGGCATGGCACAGTCTCCTCTGAGATGCTGCTGGAGACCCGATCATTTGTCACAGGAGCAGGCTGCTACACCCCTCAGAAAAGCCCATTCCCAGGCAGCTAAACCAGCTGGGCTGTGTCCCTGGTCATGCTGATGGTATCACATAATCCAGAGGAAGTTGCCACCAAAGATGTCACCAAGTCACTAATTAAGAGGTCCAAGTGGCTGTAGTCTGCAGTAATGAGATTAAACTGAGCACTTAAATACTTACGTGGTAGAATAAAATTCTTCCTAGGAAAGATGGCAAATCGAGGCAACGTTATTCCCAAAGGGAAATGGTTGAAAACTTGAGTCCTTTAATATTAAAAAGGAGAAAGTACCAGCTAATTTGCTGCAGGTAGGGTCTCCCGAGTACTCTGGATTTAAAAATTAACAACTTCGAGATGAATTTTGGCAGTCAGAGAGAGGAAATTGCAGTCAAGGAAGAGAGAAGAGGGACACACACGTGGGCACACCATTCCCCCAGCTCACACACACACATATGCTTGTGCCTGTATGTATTAACACAGCTCCGTTATTCAGGGCTTTCCGCTGAAGGGCACACGGGGATGTTACCTCGGTGCAGAGCAAAGATGAAACAGGAGCCTGACGTGACTGCAAATCACAGAGCATCCAGGCAGCCTCCAAAACGCCTGCAATCCCCTCCTCCTCCTTTCTATTCTGTGCTCAGTTCGACCTCTACCCGCAGGGAATTTTCAAAGCAAGGAGAGGAGGCGAAGGAGAGGGCAGAGAGCAGTGAGATGCCTCGTCCTGCATGCAGGGAGACCCAGGCTTGGTTCAAGGTTTGCTTGACAGGGGAGGCTTCTTCCCCCGCTCCCTGTAGCACCCACGCTTTCTGCTGCAAAGGGGTGCGGTGCCATCTAGCGACAGCGAAGCCGCCTCGCCTCGATCCCAGAATTGGTCTCCGCAAGGATGCTCCGGACGCCGTGTCCCAGCGCCAGCGGTGGGGGGAGGCTGCCACCCTCCCTCCGTCCCTCCCTCCCTCCCTCCGTGACCTGGGGCTTTGCAGCCAGCATTCTCCCGTCCGCATCACGCTGTTCCAGCAGACGGGCTGGGGAGAGCATCGCTAGTGAACTGGAAAGATCTGAAAGGCGGCGGGGGAAAATGCTGATTTAAGATAAAAGGCTGTGCTCATGCTACAGACGGCTCCCAGTTCAAGGTAGCTCTGGCACTTGCAATGATAGAGGCTCCTGCAGTCAAAATAGTCCTTTAAAGCTCATTTCCCTTTCAGCAGTTGCTTTTCATGGGCATGACAAGCGGGAGTTGAATGTTGGGACTTGTGTAAGTGGCCAGTCTGTCCTGCTCTCAGTGCTTTGTGCCTCTGCGACTCAGCCAGGAGGGAAACCCTGATTAGAGGACCCCACATCATAGAAAGAAAGGCCAGAAGCAGATGCCATCCATCCCCTGTCACCTCTCCCAGCCTCTGTGATAGCTGGTTGGGGATATGGGATCACAGACATCTTTTGGGGAGGCTGCTGTGCGAGCATACAGTGGTTCCCAGGCAGTTCTGGAGGGCAGGGGTGCAATCAGTCCCTGCTGATCAGCCTGGCCGAGCTCTGCCAGCAGTCAAAGCAGACAGACTAGTCCCTCCCAGATGGCTTTTCCTACAAGCCCCAGTCTCTGCTCTCACTCAGTCTAACCTAAAGAGCCTTTCCTCTGCTAAGACCCTCCTGCCCTCCTCTCTGGACTTCCAGCAAGAGCTATCTCATCTCAGCTGAGGGTTCAGGGCTGCCCTCTGCTCCACACCCCCAGGCTGCTGATCTCCTCCATCATACTCTCAGTGCCTCTCAGGAAATCCCAGTGCCTCATCGATTTTTTTTCCTCATTTCCTGCTTTCTAATTAGTTGCTGTCTTCCCAACAGGAGAAAGAAACCCTTTCCCCGGGAGCTGTGCAGAGCTGTCAGGTAGCTCAGATCTCTCAGGGTCACAGGAGCATTTTGCAGGGACACTGATGGGGACACACATGGAAGTCACAACCCACAGCAGACCAGGTCCTTCACCTAGAGATGGAGAGACACAGCAGGAGTGTGAACAGGCAGTCATGCATGCAGACAGACCATATATATATGTTGCAGATGAAGAGAGAGCTCCACATAAATATATGCATGCACGCCTTGTGCTCCTGCTTGGTATATGCACACCACAACACACACACGCTCACTGTGAGCTGCTGACTGAGCTGATATGCTCTGCCCTTCACCTCCTGCCTTTATGTTGCTCCACCCATATGGAATACATAAGATATCTCAGTCCCCAGTCTGTCACTGTTTGCTGACACCCCTGGCACCCACTTCATGCTACCTGAGCCGGTGTGTGTTTGCTGACTGTGTGTTTGCCCCTGCCACCCCAGCCCTCTGCCTCACCACCTGGCTGGCAACCAAGGACATGTCTATCATCCTCCTAACAGCTCTTTTCTCTGATCCTCATTCATTGAAGGAAGCAACAAAGAACACAGAGACCACTTCAGAAGGAGGGTCGATGATCTTCTGAGGCACCAGGCTTAACACAGAGAGCAGGGGAAAGTTAATGCATAGTCTTGCAGGATGGTTAAAGAAACTGGGCTATGGTAGGGAGGAACAGAGCCCTTCCAGGAGCCTCAGTGAAAGCAGATGGTCATCTGGAGCTGGATGTGTCCTGATGTGATGTGATGTGATGTGATGTGATGTGATGTGATATGTGATGTCACGTGGTGTTGGCAAGGAAACCACATTGCATGTTGAATTGCAGCCTGGTTGATGTGTGGCATCCTCTCCAGAGACTGATACCTGCAGACATGCAGGGAAAAGAGACGGGCAGCCCTTCAAAACACTCCTGTAAAACTCCAGCAAAGATATTCAGGAGTTGTACACCAAAAAACTGAAGCATCTCAGTATCTAAAGAGGGCTTATAAAAAAGAGGGAGAGTGACTTTTTACATGGATAGTGATAGCGCAAAGGAGAATTATTTTAAACTAAAAAAGGAGAGATTTAGATTAGAAGTTAGGAAGAAATTCTTTACTCGGAGGGTAGTGAGGCACTGGAATAGGTTGCCCAGAGAAGCTGTGGCTGCCCCATCCCTGGAAGTGTTCAAGGCCAGGTTGGATTAGGCTCTGAGCCACCTGATCTAGTGGAAGGTGTTCCTGCCCATAGCAGGGGTTGGAACTAGATCATCTGTAAGGTCCCTTCCAAATCAAAGCATTCCGTGATTCTACGAAACTCAAAAATCAGTAGCAGTGAGTTGCTTGGCCCTTTGGAGTGAAGAGCATGGATCCCTCTGGGGATGGGGGCTGTGCTTCATCTACTCATCACAACACTGCTGAAATCTCTATGTGACCAATGACCCCATTGATGGAGATGGAGATATGCCTGTGCAAAACCTGTGCAAACACATTGCAGAGAGGGTGGCAGACCTTGGACAAGAACCCTTACCCTGTGTTTCTGATGGTGCACTGGGGCACAGGAAGGCCAAGGCTGCTGCTGCTCTAGCAGATAAATCAGGGAAGATTTTTGCCCCAAGACCATTGCTCCCAGCTGTGCATCTCTCTCTGCCACTGCTGCCCGAGGCTGTGAAGCATGACCATGGCCTGGGAGGGTATGAGCAAAGTGAGGTTCTTGCAGCTCTCACCCAGTGTTTTGTGATTCTAAGAACTGAGTGTTTTATCTCAGGTGATGGGGACTTCTGGTACTGGCACAGCCAATGCACACCTTTCATCACCACAGGGTGATGTACTCCAGCACAGGCTCTCTGAAAGTGCCAGAAAAGTATAACAAAGAGAGAACAGCTGGGCCTGATTCAATATTTCTGGGTACCCCAGTCATATTGTTATCCCTGCCTGCTAAAGGGGGACTGTTAAAATAAGTCCCAGAGCCCTTGCTTATGTTTGCATTTGTTATTCCACAGAGTCAGGCAGGGTCCCCAGCTCTGACACACAGTTGTACCCACCATTAATACACTAAAAATAGTACCCATTAACAAGCTGAGCTTTGAGGGCACCAACAGCCCTCTGGGGCCGAGTGCTTTATTATTATCCCTTTCCAAACACTTCCCAGAGCAGCTATCTGTGACACCACATGGCTACAGAGGGGCTGCAAGGATGGGGGCAATTCCCAGTTTACCACAAAGCAGGTAGTTTAGTCATCCCTCTTTCAGTCATTTTCCTAAAGTATTTTTTTCATTCTTGGTTCTAAAGTATCAGAACTGGTGGGGACAAAGAAAACGAGAAAATGTAGTTAATACCTGTCACCCTCCCAGCTTTTCCCTTAAAACTTTGGCTGTGGCCAGAGGTGACAGGGGCCTGGCTGTGTGGATCACAGCCTGAGGACATGACAGTGAGTCAGGGAAATGCCTCTTCCCCATTGCACCAATGCCTGGAAGCATCCCCCATCCTGTACTGGGTTACACCACGGGTATTTTGAATGAATAAATTCTGAAAATAAGCCAGGGCCCCAGCCTTTCCCAGCCTCTGTGCAGGATCGCTAGAACTCATGATTGACTCAGCCTGATGGAAGAGCGATTTCACTCTTCCCTAAAAATAGACCAAGTGGTTCATCCTCTCAACATAGCCCAGCACTCAGCGATAAAACCAGCTGCCAGGGACCACTGGGAGGCAGTGAAGGGGACCGAGGGTGTGGGGAGTGGAGCAGGGCTCCTCGTAGGATACACTAAGGGCTTCCCGGCCGAGAGTTTCACGTAGATTGTCCAGTGGGGCTGTCTGCGGCGTGACACAGCTATTGGGACTACAGACACCTCCCTGTAAGTAATTTTGGGGTAGACTAAAGTGGGTTGAAGTGTTGCATGAATACAAACCTCAGACTGACCCTAAAATGCACAGCAAATGAGGATGCTTAGTGCCTCGTGCTAAGAAAGAGATGTTGCAACTCCTGGAAAGCCATGGATTTTATTCTGCTAGCTCAAAGCTTGGTAAATCCTGCTCTCTGTTGCAGAAGATGTGTTCCGTGGATGGTGGCTTTGGTCTGGTTCAACACCATCATATAGGACACTTCTAGGCAGAAGCAGAGCATTGTACCTGTGTGTTTTTCCCCATCCTGAAAGACTGAAGTTCACAACTTTGAGGCTTAAATTCATGGGGACAGATCTTAGCATCTACTCTCTCCCCCAAAATATACTGGTATTTGCCATGCCTCTGGTCACTGTGACAGTAAATAGGAGAAAGAATCTCTATGGCATTCTCTTGAGCCAGGGGGATGCTGGGGATGGAGGAGACATCTGACCAAACCCTATTCTGCACTGGTCGTGAGCAGGCAGCATAATGTGGACTGTTCAGAAGGAAACCAGCTTTGCTTCATCTCATGTCCCTAGGGAAGAGGAGGCAGGGAAGGATTAGTTAAGGAGATATTTCTTTCCCTCTTTCTTCAATCCCCATCTCCAGGGAGGGTTGAGAAACACGTTTGTGACCCTGAGCCAAACAACAGGCTTCAGGAGCCTGTTGGGTCGGCAGCATTAATATGGCCATACCACTCCCTGTTGGTGCTCACGGGTATGGAAAGTAACTCCAAAAACCTGAATCACTCTGTAAGATGGAGCAGAAATCTACCTGTGTGGGCACATGTGTGTCTCATACCTGATTATCCATTCACCAAAGCCTTTTGGCTCCAAGGGCTGTGTTGTGGTCAGCAGGAGAGCCAGGACTGCAGGTCCAGTCCCTCAGTCACTGTGGGAAGGGCCTGACCAGAGCTGATATTTTTTTTCTCTGCTCATATTTTTTTTCTGCTCATGCACTGAATCTCCTTCTGAGATTCACATCCTGCTGATTGCTGTGAGAATAACAGAAATTCTGTGACTTCCCCCAATTCCCTCCAAGACTCCAGCTTTCACCTCATTTTTTGCTTAAAAATATGTGAAGTAACTTCAGACTTTTATTAGAAAACATGGATTTAGGGAAAGAGAAGTGGAGTTCCCTTTCCCTGTGCCTCATGTACTGATACCACTTTGTGAGAAGAGGCAAAATATGAAAACATGTGTTCTTGTCTGGGCAAAGTGGTAGATGGTTCACTAGTGGCAATTAAGGGATCTAGTATGTGTGGAAATTTGTAAGAAAATCCTACAAAGGCTGTTTTCAGCCCTTGGATAGCTGCAGCATTTTGCAGGACGCAAAAGCTTCCTTTTTGGAGAAACCAAGGATGCCCTAACCCTGTTGTTAGGAGGGTGAAAATCCCTCTTTAGCACCAGCAGAAGTCCCAAGTCTGGGTCTGAACACAGCAGCAAGAATCTCTGCATCAAATGCTGTATCTTACTGGTATCTTACTCTTTTAAGCCAACCATTTCTCTCCTCCAATATTCTCACTGGCAATTTGCCTTACTCAGAAACAAAGGGAAATTCCTGGGAATCTCAATAGCTACAAGTGGGTTGGGGTTTTCTCTTTGAAGGATACTGCTATATTGGTTTTGGGTATGACTGTTTCTCCCAAAACAGTATTAAGTTTTCTTGGCTGCCAGTGATAAAGGGCTGACAGTGGCATGGAAACACCAGGATAAGAATAGAAAGCCAAGGCAGGGCCTCGCAGCTCCTCAGAGCGTGTGGTATCCCTGCAATGCCCCCACGTAAACACCATGGCATGGCAAAGACATGCTTAAAGGTGCACGCCACAGCCCTGATCCCGGCGGTGCCTGGCATCCCAGGATGGATGTGGGGCCAGTGATGCTCACAGGGCTCATGCCTGCACAGACATTCCCAAGGTATCTCCTTGATTGGAGAGGGCTTCCCTTAAAAGGTCTGGTATTTGTGGCATGTCAAGAAGCCCTCTCCTCAGGCAGAGATTATTCCAGTGGGAAGCTTGGTGTTGCTTTTCCTGGGGATGGGGATTTTAGAGGGAGGGAAGCTGCTGTCATGAATGGTCATCCTGAATTGCAGTCTGTGAGGGCTGAGATGCTGCTCTGTGGGATGAGGTAGAGCAGAGAGAAGATACTGGCAGAGGGGTTAGGGGTAAAAGTAGCCTTGATGATGGGACAGGTGAACTGGAGAAACAGGGAAATAAAACCAGCTCTCATTGGATGTCAAGCAGGGGTGTTTATCACCATTTCAGTGAGAAAAACCCTCTGTAAATAACAGATAAAGAGTCACTGGAGAGTACCAGAATGGTGCCGGTGTGAGCAGGGTGTGATACACGATGATCCCACTGTGTCAGAGGGCAGTGCTGGGCACTGAGAGCCCAGTGACACAGGGCCCAGGGACAGAGTAATGAAACATCCACTCAGCCTTTATTAACCCTTTATTAACTTAGCACAGGAACACGGAGAATGAGGCAATGCCCAGCAGACAGTCAGGTCTGCGCTCACCTTCTCTAGACACTTGGTACCCAGCAAGTGGGGTGATGGGGTGATGCTGGAGCCTTTGGAAAGACAACCCCACAGCAGTTGGCCCACTCAGGAAGGCCACGTCCCCAAGCAGCAATGCCACTCGCAGCTGTCTCTCGACAGAGCTTCTTGGCATTTTTTTGGTGCCAGGAATAGAGTCCTCCACATTCCTGGATTTTTGCAAAGCCCAGAAATAGCCCTGAGCTGCCTTGGGGCAGATACTCAGCTCTGCCTGAGGCTAAATTTTCCCAGCTCTTCTCAGAAGCTCTTTAAATTACCTGGGGTTCGTGCTGTTGCTCCCTCAAAGTCCAGCTGACACTGAGGAGCCAAAAACATTTGCAGAAGTGACAGAAGATAACAAATCTTCAGCTAGGAGGTGCTGGAAATTACAAAGAGATCTGGTTTTGAAATTCAAGGGCAGGAAACAAGACACTACTCAGTAGTTCTTCCTTCACCCCCTCTCACCCCCTCAGATTTGCAAATGTAATTTTATACATGTGCAAAATGTTAATTATTAGACTATAATTTAGTAGGCAATTCCTAAAGCATGAAATTATAATTTAAGTCTTATTTCCTCTTCAACACAGCTGGTCTTTAGTTACGTTATTTTATTTTACTTCTTTGTTTAGCACCTTCCTCTGGTTCTGGTGCTTTTCTTTTCAGCCCATTTACCACCCCAGAATTCATCTATTAACTCTATACACCAAAGCTCCTCAAGTGAATGCAACATATGGCTTGCAGACAGCGCAAAATCTTTCTTAAACCCTTTCAAAAGAGAATGTTTTGTATTTTTTGATGTTTGTTAGTCATTACATTTATTTTCTATACCAGAGATGTCCCCCATCTCCAAATCAGGGACCTATTGTACATGATGCTGGGCAAACTTACTTGAAAGGACAAGGTGTACTCATGAAAGTTTGGAATCAGAAAAAAAAAAAAAGGTGTTGTTAAGTTGTATGAATTTCATTTAGCTGTAATCAGTGCTATTGTCTACATCTGAGTTGGTATGTGAGCCTGTGAAAATCTCAGTTCTCACTTTTAAAGGTTGATTTCTAGCCCATATAGGTATAACAAACAGGAAACTTGAAATGAAAAAGTAAAAAACTCCACATGAATTCTATGTAAAAAGAACATGTTTACAATTACCACTCTGTCACATAATGGGCCAACCCATGGCAAAAAGAAAAAAGCTTGAATTTCAAATCCTCATGGTCTTTTGTAGGACTGAAAATGAGAGAAAGTACTGCAGTTTGCAAACAGAACAAAGTGTGATCCCAGCATCAGGAGGGAGCACCCGTGAGGGTAAACAGGTGTTTTAGAGCATGACTCATCCTCAGTCTTTACTAGTCTGCCTAGAATCCCATTGAAGCTCCCTGTTGCATCTTTATCCCATTTTTTTATCCTTCCTTAGGAGAAAAACACATCATATTTTAACATGCTCTAAAAGCCTCACGAGTGGGTCATGACGCCACGGAGAAATAGCTAGACATGCTCTCCTCTCCCCAAATCCCCACTCTCCCAGGACTACCCTTTCCTGCTCACCTTTTTGGCAGCTTCCAAACTAGGGCATCAGGGAGCCTGCCCCACTTCCCACACCTCCTTCATCATGTGTCTTCTCTGGCAGAGCTTCCATATGGACCAGGGCCACCAGCGCAGGGGTAGGGGCAGAGATTTAAACATTTCCCTGCTGGCTGAGCACCCCCAATGGGCTGCCAGGCTCCTGGATTAAGCAGCAACACTGGTTTCCCAGCCAGCTTTTATGGGTGCTTACCCATCCATGTAAATTCCCCCAGCCCAGCCCTGCAGTGGTGCCAATAATTAGGAGCCACTTTTGTCAGGGAACCAATTTTCTGGGGGAGAAAACCTGGGTGGAGGATGGGACAGATGTGATTCTGCACATGCAGCTGCCACATCCAAGGGCAGAGGCACTTCAAAACGGGCTCCCCATCTGCAGGGATGTTCTTCCAGCTTCCGGAGGGGTCAGTGCTGAGATGTCACCAACATGCAAGCCAGGGACAAGCAGGTGGGAATGGGGACACACATCCAGTCACATAGTCTGGGTCAGGGGGCTGAGCTGGTACTGGCTGTCTGATTGAGGATAGCCCAGGGCTAATCCCAAGCAGGGGAGAAGAGCAGCCCCTAATTCCCAGGAAACAGCCAGCCCAGAGCACCACATACCCAGAAGCACTTCCATGTCTGTTCACCTCCACCCACTTGGAAAAGAAAGTTTGTTTCACAATGTGAAGAAATCTCTGCTTCCCTGCCCTGATTTTCCCAGTGCTAAAGAGCGCCAGGGCATGGGTCCCTTTGGTCCCACTGGCCTTGGAGTACTGGATTCTGTGTCCTGCAGCACAAGGATGCACTGAATGCATAACCAAGGAGTGAGACTGTAACACATCTGTGCTCCATGGCACAGGACATGCCAGGTACAGGAGACAACAAGGCAAACCCAAAATTGGCCTGCAGAGGAGCAATGTCAGGCAGCCACAGAGCAGGTGATGAAGGATGCCGGATTCAGGGTGAGATGCTCTCACAGCACTACTCCCTTCCTCAAGTGATGGAGAGGGACAGGACCCTGAGCAGAACTCGCCCAACTGGACTATCCCTTTCCCTCTGACTCATACAAGCCCTGTGTGAGTGTGTGAGCCCCCAGCTGATCCCAGGCCCCGTTACACAACCCCCAGCTCACCGACTGCCCGTGGGGCGCACACGGCGACACAAAGGGCTTTGCTTAGCAGCTGTGTTTGCTCAGGGCGGCTGATTTTGGGAGCAAAGCCGATGACATGTGGTTGGCCAGGCGACCCGGGAGACTGGTGCTGAGCTTGCAGCTTCCTTTTTTAATAGGTGACTCAGGCACTCGGTAGCTCACTGGGGTTGGTGGTGGGAGCTGTGAAGGAGTGCCAGCGGCAGAGGTGGTGGACACCAACAGGTGGGTAGCGTTGTTTCTTTATAGGATAAAGTGATTTAAATAGAGAACAGAGTGACAAGAAGCTGCTGTGTTACTGGTGAGATGGGGTTTTCTCAGGGGAGGGCCAGGGGGGAGAGGTTTTGTTAGTGATTTGTTTTCCACTTGTTGAGGGTTGGCTGTCAGATGTAAGATGATTATGGTTCAAGAGACATGTAATATTATCTTCAGCAGGAGACAGAGCAGTTGAGTGATTTATGGGCAATAACTGAAGAGGAAGTGAGTGAACATTTAAATGAATATTTAAGAGTCTTTTTTCCCCTGTTGCCTTGCCTTTTCCCTCTTGTCGCTAGTAAGATCAGTGAGTACAAATACAAGGAATTCTTTTCCCCTGTTGCAAGTTTCCAGGTCCCACAGCCCTCCCTGCCTGCCTGAGGTGCAACTTATGGGGCAGGGAGTCTGTAAACTGAGCCCGAGCCGCACATAGGTTGGGCATGGGAAGAGCTCAAGAAACCCGACAGCTGCTCCCCATGGACAGTCCTAACATTGCAGCCCCTCACACGAAATGTGCAGATTCATCCGGCGCCAGACACTGGCACGAAGGACATTTGGCCGACGAATGCCAGTGGGGAGGAGCATTCCCTCTATCCTTCACTTAGGCAGCAGCGCCTCCGGCATCGGTGCCAGGCGCTGGGCGGGTCGGGAAGAGGGGGTTTTCAGGAGCTCTTGCCTTCTATTTTAGCTCACAGGGGATGCTTTAATGCTGGAAGTATCTGGTTTAAAGTCCCTGGGGCTGCAGTCAGCGCTGGTCAGTCAGCGCTGCGCGGGGTGCATCGCTCAGCGGGTGCCGAGCAGTGGAGCCCTTTTGCTCTGCAAGGCAGAAATGTGGAGGGAGCCCAGCACAGGGTTCAAACTGCACTTCCATCTCATGCACAGCAAATACCACCCTAAGCCTGGGCTGCATAACAACCTGCAGCTTTGCTTTAGCATCCCCAGCTGGGAAGCTCCGCGCTCCCTCCCAGGGGATGCTGTGCAGCCGCACCTTGCTCTCAACCCTTGCTGCATCCTCGGTGCTGCTCGGGTGTCGATACCCGCACACGCGTGACAGCTCAGCTTTCTCGTTAGCGGAATGAACTGTTGTTCTTTGGCCCTTATCTATAATTAGCAATTTGGAGGGTGGCAGCAGCCTGTTTCGTCAGGCAGAGAGAGACGTGTGGAGCGACCAGACTTTGTGGAAGCGCAGAGCCAGCCGCCCGCCCGGCGGGGTGGAGCAGCCCCTATCTGAGCCAGGCGGGTTTGTGAGGAGTGATAAGCAAACAGAGAGCTGTGCACTGCCAAGAAAAAAAAAAAATGGGGAGAGGAAAAAAAAATAAAAGAAAACAAAGGCAGCGATAAGGGAATGGCTTCAATGAAAGTCTTGTATCTAATTATATCTGTCATTAAAACAAGCCCTGTGGCCTTTCATCCACCCGAGCTAAGGGATGGAGAACTATGCGGCACTGATGCTGTGCTATTTTCCACTGCATGGACTGGAAATCCTCCTTCAGCTGCATTATTTGTTCCTGGCTGGAGGGGCACATTGCTTCTCTTTGTGCAGTATCTCAACCTACAGGCCTATAGATCAATACAAATTATATCATCTCAGCGGTAATACCCATAGACTGGGGTGGGAGGAGATCATTAAACATCCCCAGCCCAGCTCTAGGGCATGGAGACGCTTTTGCTAAGCACTTTGCACCGAAGTGGTTAAGCAGAGTTGACTTGTGTCAACCCAGGCAGGGGGGTTGGAACTAGATGACCTCTAAGGTTCCTTTCAACCCAAACCATTGTAGGATTCTGTGATTTCCAGGGTGTTGTTCCTCTTAAAAGGCCAGGACCTAGCCAAAGTTTGGTGTATCTTGAATAAAGTGGGGGAAAGTGAAGCAACCAGAGAGTGATTGCCACCTCACAGCCAATCTCAAGATCTACCAGGTCTACTCCAGCCTTACCACTGTCTTCACTGGCTGTAGACTATTCCTTTTGACTCAGTGTTGAAGCTCTGAACAGCAGAAATCAGGGAGAGGGGTGCCATATTTACATGGTAACTTAGCCAAAAAAAAAAAAAGGCATTACGGAAATGCTTTCTTATCTCCTCCTCTGGTGTCCTAGTGACCTTCAGCAGAACTGGACAGCTAAATCTGTATTGGATCCCACTGCTTCCTCATGTATCCAGTCTTGGTACTAAATCAAAATGCCTGCACATCTGCAGGAGCAGCTGGAACAAAGGACAGCAGACATCTTGGGGTTTGGCTCCTTCAGCAACACACTAGCCAGGGTCTGACAACTCACTGAGGTCCCTCTGCTCTTATTTTCATGGCTTTTGGGTGCATGTTTGTGCCCACAGGGAGTGGTATTTCATTTGAAGCACCAGCTCCTGGAATTGTGCTAGTGTATAACACTAGCTCTTGTCAATTTAAATAAAAAAAAAGAGAATTTCCTTCTGTATTTTAGAGAAAAAAAAAATGGAAAATCTGAACTTGAAATGCATAACACAAAGAAAAAAAGTCATTAGGCTTGCTATACACTAATTCTCGTGATTTGGGGACTGAGATTTGAGGGCAAAGAATGCTGGAATGGTTGCAGTGCTTCTAATGTGCACATATTAAAAAGTACATCAGCCCTTTCCTGGCTGTGCAATAGCTGGATTTGTGGAGAGAGAGCCCATTGTTCAAACAGAAAGCATTGCAAATACCTCACTAAATCCAAATGCAGCACTGCAAGCCTGCAGAGAACAGGAGAACCTTCTCGTGTTTTTACAGTGGTAACAGAGAAATTACAGCTCTGACTAACCTGGAGAACTGAGGTGCATTGTATAGGAGTAAAGCTCTTTGTATGCCTGGGATGGGAGGTGGAGGTGGCCATCCTCACACCCAGCAGGGTAATGCAGAAAGCAAGTTCTTAGCTGGATTTTGGAGTTGCCTCTTTCTGTGAAGACCGAACCCATCAGCATTAAATCCATTCATTTTGTCATGAAATTCTCTCTGGGGATGGACACAGCTTTCATCCTCAGTGGGAGGGGAAGACCCTGCTCTTTAGGGGGGTCAGGACCAAGTACATGGATGGAGTACTATAAGTGGGAAAGAGTCACCATGGCATGAGCATCATCCCAAAGTCTGTGAGTGCTCCAATCATCCGGTCCCTTTGTGTAGCTCCCAGGTGGTCTGGTTAACCGATCACCTCCTCTCAGAGTGGTCATTTCTCCATGAACCCAATAAGGGCAACCTCAGCTGTAGTCATCTCCATGGGAGACATCTGAACAAAAGCAGGAGGAATGCTGAATATCTTGAATATCTCAGCAATGCTGTGCTGGGCTCCAGTGGGGCCTCCAGCAGGAGCTGGTGAAGCTCAAAATACCAGATCTCTAAATTATGAGCAGGTTTTGGTCCTCTGGCTCTGCCAAAGGCTCCCTGCTACAACCTGGTGCCAGTCTTGTAGCCTCTTCAACTCTTCATTTTCTGAAACAGGTTCCCAGGGGAGAGGTGAAGATAAATGGATATAACTGCTTGTGAGGCACACCCATAGGAGAGTGGTGTGGCCACACAGCAAAAAAGTGGGAATTGGCTCCTGTTGAAATGTGTAGCTCCTCCTCTGACTCGTGTTTGGTGACGGCCTTGTCCAGGGATGCAGGAATGGGTGTGGGCACTGTGCCCTACCAGCAGAATGGTGGCATCAGATCACTGCCAAGCTGTTACTCTCATCCAGGCTCAAAATCCATTTCAGCCGTGAAAAAGGTCGAAATATCTGTGTTTTCTCACTGAACCAAAAGGGCATGATGCTAAGTTTTGGGGGACCAGGGCAGGGGCTGCTGGGGGCATTGATGTGCAGACAGCAGAGCCCATGGTAAGCGATGCTCACCCTCCAGGCTAACCCTGCCCTGGTGCCTTTGGCTCGTAGCTCACCAGGCACGTCTGTCCCTGTTTCAGATGATCGGACACGGTCATTTTTAGACACATCAGACAACACTACCCACATACTTCACCAAGGACGAGGGAGGTCCTCTGCGCCCTCCGTGAAGGAGCTGTCGGCTCTCTATCTCTCCCAGACAGCTGCTGCTGCTGCTGCTGACGCCGGCAGCCCCGCACAGCCGGTAAGCACCAGCATCCCCCCCAGCACAACTCACCAGCGGCATCCCAAAAATGTCCCGCCCCAGCAAGTGGTTGTAAGAGGGTGAGAGAGATCGTGTCTGGTTTCCTAAATCTGCAGAAATGCAGCACTTGCTTTTTCCAAAAATGACCATCTTCCCTTTGTCATTTGCCAATTTTATCCAGTGATTGATAAATGTTATCAGGGGTGCTGGTGTGTGTGTATGTGATATGTAAGCTGTGTAAAAACATACACATATATTTTATATATATATATATATATATATATATAAAATTCACACATGCACACACATGCCAAGCACACGCACATCTACATCCACTCTCCTGTATGGTTTATTCACACATAAGATTTCTACTTTATTTGCACATACATATTTACACACATTCCTGGAAATATTTAGCACAGAGCAACACCTACATCTCCATGCTATTCCCATTCCAACACACCCACACATATATATGTCCATATACGCCACACTTAGGCATAACTTTACAGTGCAACTTCCCCATGTTCCTCTGTTTATAGCCCTTAGTCTGGAATCCAGGGATTTAATCCTCCACTCCAGGCTGATCAATGAGACACAGGATAATTCAAGTTATAGGGGTTATGAGGCACATTTTTCCCATTTTCCCAGTTTCAGTGGTGATCCATGAGTAATGTGGGATGGGGTTTCATAACTGGACCTTTCCTTCAGTGATGTTCATGCTCCCTTCCATCCTCAATCTTTTATGGGTCCCTGTTCAGAGATGCAGTCTCTCAAGTGTGTATCAGCGCTCTATACTGGAGGAGTCCAAACTGAACAGTCCCAGTTCAAAATAAATGAGAAAAGACTGCAACTGGAAAATTATAACTGGTTAGAACCCTAAGAAATTTAAAAAAAAAAAAAATAAATTTCCAGAACAGTTCATTGCACAATCCATAATGCAACTACAAACATGGATCAGTCTTATTTTTTTAAAAAATTGAGTATAAACAAAAATATGGGCTAAATCAAACTTTAGAGACATCAGTGTTAGTTTTGATTTCCCCTAACTCTAAAAAAATGTTTTTTGGGTTTTGCTTGTAGACTGAGACTTTAAGAAACATATATTTTTGATCAGCCTGGAATAAGATTGTTTTTCTCATCTGTACAGAGCTGCCAGTGAATGAAAATAGAAAACCTGGCCTGGCCTGTACTGGTTTTCAGGTCTCTGTAGTTGGTATACAGCTTAATACACATAAATATATAAATATATATAGAGAGATAATTTGTCTTCCTTTGCAGTTAAATGTCATTTCTCCTCATATCTTTTACAGAGTACTCTGAAGGACAACTCCATTCACTCTCCCCACAGGCAGAAAAAAAGCAAGGTAGGAAACGTTTAAGATAAGCACCGTTATCTAACCAAATATTTGTGGCCTGTGAGTGTGATTTAAATACCCACACAAGGCAGCAAGGAGCACTTTCATACTGAATATAGCTATCAGCTGCTTGGGGGCCCTTCCCCATGTTCAGAAGTTCTTCACAGAACAAAAAAAAAACCAAACCCTTATTTTAAAAAGTGCATTCAAAGTAAGTTGGTTCATGCAAAAGATTCGCATTTTACACTTGCTGCAAAATATGCTGATTTTGGTATTCTGAGTGTGGGTTTCTTTTACTAATGTTCAAAACTTATTTTTAGCCAGAACAATCTGTGTGTAACAGAGTGAAATAACACCGCGCGCCATCGCTTTGAGCAACAACTAATAATATTCCAGGCATAACTCTACAGACGTAACTGCACAGGCATGCCAAGGGTCAGCAGATCTGTTTACTGAAAGGAAAGCCACCAGGATTACAGTCTCTATTAGACAATGATTAAAGGCTTCAGCTACCTTCCCTGTGGATAAACGCCCAGGCAGAGCAGGTTGCAGGTATTCAGTTCAGTGTTCTGTGCTTAGGATTCCCAAACTGAGGAGAAAAAATGCAGAAAGGGAGACTCAAAGGTAGGCTGGACAACCACAGTCCACTCTGCTGCTGTGAGTATGAGCTGAGCTCAGGATGACAGAATATAAGCAGGTCTAACTTTTCTGGCACCCAGCTATGGGATTTACCCCAACTTCTGATCCCTCAGCCTTGCTTTTCCTCCTAAGGGAGCACAGAATTTGGCCTGATCATTCCAGCAGTTTGTAAACCTTAATTAGTCTCATATCTGTACAAGTCTGCAAGTCAGAAGAGCTTTATTTGTCTCTAATTGCATTTAACTGTCCATCTATTCTTGTGCAAATGGTGACGGGGGTTACACTCATGAGTTCAACAGAAGAAATCACTGATCAGATGAACATGCTTCCCCAGGCACTCCCTCCTGAGCAGTGGCCAGCACATGGTGCTACCAAAAACTCATGGTGTTACCTCACTACCCAGGCTCATCAGCTCAGTTTGACACTTTGGTTCCACAAATGGGTTCCCTGTCCCCATTTACTTCTTGAGGCCTCTCCACAAATAGCTCCTTGACTTTTTCCTGCACCCATATCCTATGTTCCCAGGCTCTCCAAAAAGCCCTTGCTCTGCCCTGGACACCTGGGAGCAGGAGGGAGAAGTTATCTTTTAGCTCACTACTTTAAGACAGCCTTTCCCTTGTCATTCTTGTGGTCTCTCTCTGTTGGTGGCACAGTCCAAATCTGGCACCTCTGTTATGCTGTAGCTGGACTGAATCCTGGCGACTGTAGACTAACCACCTCACCTGGATTAGAGACCTTGCTTTGAGCTGTTGCAGTGGAACCAGAGCTAACACCAAGCCTGGAGCGTGTGCGGTGGTGTGATGTTTTGGAGTGCTGTGTGCTACTGAACCAAAGGTATGGAGCTTAGTAGGTGCATGGAATTCCCTTGCTGGCTTTCCCCCTTGCCGTTCTCACTATTAACGGCCTTGGGGTTGGCGGGTAAGAGATGATTCTGACGTTTAAAACTGTTTCCCCCGAGATGTCAGAAGCTCAGAAATCATCTAAAGTTGCCATCAAGAAAATGGAAGACGACTTGCCTCCCCCTCCCGCCGTTGGCTCAGTCCAGGTCATCGCTCCAGGGAGTCAGGATCTCAACCCGCTCCCTGTGCCTCCTCCAAAGCAAGCCTTCTCCAAGTTCTACCAGCAGCGCCAAGTGAACGAGCTGAAGAGGCTCTACAGACACATGCATCCTGAGCTCCGGAAGAACTTGGAAGAAGCTGTGACTGAGGACCTGGCAGAAATGCTTAATACCGAGGATCCCAATGCACAGGCCTCTGTGAACCTGGACAAAGTTCTCCCAGGAGAGGTTCAGTCCATGCGCTGGATTTTTGAGAACTGGGCACTTGACTCCATTGGGGACCACCAAGCCACCAAGAAGCTAGCAGAAGAAGAGATCATTCCTGGTGGGGATGTGAAAAGTACTTCCCTGAGGTTTGAAAGCCAGTCAATAAATGGATACAGCCTCTCAACTTCAGCCAAGGTGTCAGAAACAGACCTTGCCAGGGGGGATGTTCGTACTGCCCGGTGGCTCTTTGAAACCCAACCACTAGACACATTAAACAAACTGTATTCGGATGAAACTGAAGTGCAGGAGGCAGTTCTCAAGGAGCCCGTCCAGGGAGGTGATGTGAAAGGGGCCAAACAGCTCTTTGAAGCACAGTCATTGGATGCTATAGGACGCTGCTGCTCCGTGGAGGAGAAGAGCATCCTACAACTCAAGTCAGAAATCCAGGAGCTAAAAGGTGATGTTAAGAAGACTGTCAGGCTCTTCCAAACAGAGCCCCTTTGTGCCATCAGAGACAAAAGTGGGACTATCCATGAAATCAAGTCTGTCTGCCGAGAAGAAATCCAGAGCAATGCAGTCAGAACGGCTCGTTGGCTGTTTGAAACTCAGCCCCTGGATACCATCAACAAGGACACTTCCAAAGTGCAAATAATCCGTGGGATTTCATTGGAAGAAATTGGAAGGCCAGATGTCAGTGGAGCAAGGTGGATATTTGAAACTCAGCCTCTGGATGCCATCAGAGAAATCACAGTTGAGGAACAGGACTTCAAGGCTTCGACAGATTTTGTCACTGGGGCAGATGTCACTAAGCAGAGACTGCTCTTTGAGACCCAGACTCTCGACTCCCTGAAAGGAGAAGCTTCAGAAAGTGTTGTAGCCAAAGAACAAGTCATTGGAGGTGATGTGAAATCCACTCTCTGGCTATTCGAGACACAGCCAATGGAAACCCTGAAAGACAATTTTGAGGTGGGGCGTTTACAGAAAGTAGAGCTTTCAGCAGAGGAGAAGGGAGATGTGAAGCAAAGAAAACATGTCTTTGAGACCTGTCCCCTTGGCAACATCTCCAAGGCATTCGAGGAAGAAATTCCAGCCCCCAGCATGGAAGAGGTAGTGAAAGGGGACGTGAAGTCTTTCAAGACCCTTTTTGAGACTCTCCCCTTAGACAGCATTAAGCAGGCTGATGCTGAGCCCATCGCCAAAGAGGAGGAGGAGAAGATTCCAGCTGGCAACGTCAAAGCCAACCAAATCCTGTTTGAGACAACACCTCTGTATGCCATCAAGGATAGCTTTGGCAATTTCCACGAAGTCACATCTGTAAGCAGAGAGCAGATCATCAGTGGTGATGTCAAGAACTACAAGTGGATGTTTGAAACCAGGCCCCTGGACCAGTTTGATGAAAGCATCAAGAAAGTGGATATCATACGGGGGATCACAAAACAAGAGGTGGTGGCTGGTGATGTCAGAACAGCCAAGTGGCTCTTTGAAACTCAGCCTATGGATGTCATTCATCACAAAGCCATGGAAGGTGAGGAGCATCCCTCAGTGAAGCGGGAGATCTCCCAGCGGGGGGATGTGAAGACCTGCAGGTGGCTTTTTGAGACCCAGCCCATGCACACCCTGTACGAGAAGGCTGAAAAGAAGCAGGAGGAGGATGGCAGTGTGCCCCAAGCTGATGTGAAGTCATACACATGGATGTTTGAGACTCAACCCCTGGACTCCCTGAAAGGCCAGGAGGAGCAGTATTTGCAAGTCAGCAAGGCATACAGTCAGGAGGAATTACAGGGTGTTGATGTCAAAACCGTCCGGCACCTATTTGAGACTGAACCCTTGGGCAGCAGCATTGTTGGTGAAGCTGACAGGAAAAAAACCATGCGGTATTCCAGTCGTGTGGAGATACAGTCTGGGGAAGTGTCCAGAGTGAAGGAGTTCTTTGAAGCTAAGCCCTTGGATACAGCCACCAAACCAAAATCCCAGAAGGATGCTGGGACAATTGAAGCTGGATCTGTGCACAAGTTCACATGGCTCTTTGAGAACTACCCCATGGATACCCTGAAGGATAACTCCGAGGGCATCCAGGAAATCCCTCCAGAAAAGGATATCAAGGGGGGAGATGTTGGAGGAAAGAGGTTCGTATTTGAGACCTATTCCCTTGACCAAATCCATGACAAAGTGGATGAGACAGAGCTCCAGAAGATCCAGAAAGAAACCATGAGCAAAGCTAATGTCCAGTCCTGCACAATGCTCTTTGAAAGCCAACCCTTATATGCTATCCAGGACAAAGAGGGGGGATACCATGAGGTCACCTCAGTGAAGAAAGAAGAAATCATGAAAGGTGATGTGAAAGGTGCACGGTGGTTGTTTGAAACTAAGCCCCTGGATCAGATCAAGAAGGAAGAAGAGGTGTTTGTGATTAGGGCTGTCACCCAAGAGGACATCAAGAAAGGAGATGTCCAGGCTGCCCGGTGGAGATTTGAAACAGAGCCTCTTGACTCCTTCTCAGCGGGAAAGTTGTCTGTGCCCAGAACTGTCGACGATGTGCAGAAGGGAGATGTCCAGTCCAACAAGCAGCTCTTTGAGTCCCAGCAAGTGGGCCAGAAGAAGTATGTGAGGATGGTCAGTGTCAGTGATGTTCAGCGGGGTGACGTGAGAACTTCGACTTGGCTTTTTGAGAACCAGCCTGTGGACTCCCTGTACGGGGATGCAGAGAGAAGCTCATCCATGAGCACAGTGCAGAGAGAGGACAGCCAGAAAGGGGATGTGAAACGCTGCACCTGGTTGTTTGAAACCCAGCCAATGGACACCCTGAAGGACACAGAGGTGACAGCCAGTGCTGGGGCCCAAGAAGTGATACCTCGAGCAGATGTGAAAAGCACAACGTGGCTCTTCGAGAGCACGCCCTTGGATAAATTCAGTGCTTCTGAAGGTAGCATAGAAATAGAGCTGAAAGAAAGAACAATGAAGGAGACTTTAGAGACTCTCTGCAGTTGCCAGGCAATCCAGCATGATGGGATCCTCATTGAAGCCAATGATATGGAGAGTGTGAAGATGGTGAAGTACCAGCTCAGCAGCCCAGGTGCTCCAGAGATCCTGAAGGAGGAGATTGTGGGAGGCCACTTGCAAAGGATTATGCTGCAGCTCCTGCACAGGACCAATGTGGAAGCACAGAGTGTGCTGGTGGAGGAGGACAGAGATGGCAAGATCAAAGTAAGCCCATTACAGCTGCTGGACCAGAGTGAAGCTGTTAAAGGTAAAGAGGACTTGAGTGGAGATGTAGCCAAGGCTTTACAGGGCCTCCTCAGTCAAGACGCTTCCCTCAAAAAGGGGATGGTCTTACAAGAGACAAAGTCGGGATCAGTGGAGATGACTCTCTACTCCCTCCTGTTCCATTCTGTCCAGCAGAAAGTCGTCAAGGGGGATGTGAAGTCAACAATTGGGAACCTGTTGGCTTCCTCTCAGGAGCAGAAAGCTGCAGCAACCATCAAACGGGAGGACAATGAGAAGGGAAATGTCCAACTTTTTGCAAGCTGCATTGAGAAGGGAGACCTCAGCTATCTGAAGAATCTCCAGCAGGAGTCAGAGATACAATCCCTCATCAACTCCCAAGCAGAGCAGGGGGCAGATGACAGTACCCCACAGGTTGTGCAGGGGGCTAACATAAGTATCTTGCCAAATAAAGAACAAATTGGGAAAGTAATTGCAGAGGTTGAGCCAGGGGTTATGGAGGGAGCAAGAAAGGGATTTGCATGTGAAAGCACGGGCAGAGAGGGTGTGGTAGAGAGAGAGGCTGTGCATGCAGCAGGTGTGACTGGCAGCACTGTGCAATGTCTTGGGAAGCCCCTGCCCACAGTGATGGGAAAGGAAGAAGTTCTGTCTGGAGGGCTTAAAGTGACTACAAAGTCAATCCAAAGAGTGGCTGATGCCAGCAAAAAGGCAGAAAAAGAAGAAGCCACCACTGCCCATTTGAAGGAACCCAAAACTACGATGCAAGGCACATTTCCAAGCCAAGTGACAGCTCAGAGGGCAGAAGTGGATGGGAAACAGCAGACTGTGGTGACTGGGGGAGCAAGCCAGACACAGGCAGAAGAAAAAGCCCTTGGGAGTGATCTCCAAGCTGCAATGCAAAGCCTGAGGCTGGCAACAGCAGAAGCAAAAAACATTCAACACCATGTCCAGAGCAAGTTCCAGAGGAACAGGGAGGAGGTCCACACATCCTGCAGGCAGCAGACAGTCAGCAGACATGGGACGACAACCCTTCAATCAACCGTACACCAACAGGACTCTTCATCCACCAAGCAGGAGAGCAACAGCACTGCCACCAGGACCACCACCACCAGAGTCCAGGAGGCATCCAAGACCCACACAAGCGTGTCTCAGAAGAGCATAGCATCACACCAAAAGGTCAGTGCTTCTGAGGAAGTACAGGGAGGACAACTGTTGAGCCAGGAAAGCCAAGTTGTGCCTAGTAGAGATTTTAGCATTAAGGATGGCCTTTATACTGCCACACCTGTGAAAACCTATATAAACCCTTGTGTTGAGTCTGATTACAAAGAGCAATCAGTGCAAGAAGAAAGAGATGTTGTTGTCAGAGGGGATGTACAGACAGCTATCAGAGCACTGCAAAGTGCCGCCACAGAACAGCGCCTGGTAGAAAAGGAGGATGTTGTCCGAGGTAATTTAAAGGCCACACTTCAGTCGCTGGAAAAGTCTAACGTTAATGTCTCCAGAGGGGACTTTAAAGCTGCTATGATATACAGAAATGCAGGGCAGTCCTATTCTGTGTGTAAAAAGAAAAATGAGACTCAAGTCACTAGTAACCAGACTGCTGTAGTGGCTTCAGGGTCACAGGCTGATAATGACTTTCCTCCTCCTCCCCCAGTTGCTGTGATGAAAGCAGAACATTGCCCACCCTCAACTAAAGCAGCGCAAGAAGGTGCCTTTCCATTACCAACCAGCAAAGATGAAGCCCAAGGATGTTCTGCACCACTCCAGACCCCTCTTCCTGCCCTCCCTTCCCTGTCCTGCAAACCCAGTGATCAGAGCCCTGCAGAGAAGCCCAGGACTCCTCCAAAGCTGGAAGCTACTGCTCCACCCAGGAAAAAACCTGTTCCCCCTCCAAAACCTGAGCACCTCTCACTTGAGGCAATTTCTGCCTTTGCAAGTAACAGAACAACCAAACCCATCCCTCCACCCCTGCCTCCAAAACCTTCAGGCTTGAGGGAGATCAGCAAGCCAAAGCCTTTCCCCACAGAGCTGGGATTAAACTGCACGGAAGTTCATGAACAATCAGGCTATGAGGAGGTTCAGGCAAAATGCTGCAATTCGGAGACATCTGTGAAGAAGACTGTCACAGTTCAAGGTACAAACCTTGAGAGAAAGGTGCCAAAATACCCTGCCAAAACCCCTCTTCAAATAGCAGAAGAAAGGTACAAGGCCAGCAAAGCAGGACAAGGAAAGGCAGAATCAGACAGTGCTAAGACTCCAAAGCCAGTAAAAAATGGAGTGGTTAGTTTGGAAGTCAAGCAGGGAATGATGAGTGGGAAAGCAGCTGCTCCGAGGAGACACCCAGGTGAGGTGGCTCAGAAGCACATAGATGAGAATGGGTGTTCTTCACTATCACCTCCAACTTCTCCTGATAGAGCACAGACAAATAACGTGCCAGGAAAAACTGAGCCAAGAACCTTCCCTGTGGGCCACACCACTCCTCCAAAGAGAGGTGACATTGCACAAAATGCCTCTTCCAAGGTGGAAAGGGAAAGTGTGTCTAATTCTTATGGATCGTGGGATAGTCAGAGAGTCGTGCAGCAGGTGCATGAGAGGAGGCAAATGTCTCAGTCAATGTCCTTCCATCAGCAGTCCATGAGCTCCTTTGAGGAGCAACAGCAGGCAAATAGTGGACAAATGAAATGTCCTGATGGGGAGGCAGAGACACCTGCCCAGCAGAAGCCAATGGTTGTTATGAGAGAAAAAAAAATGAGAGAAACAGAAGATGAGCGTCGGAAGAGGCTGTCAGTACACAAAGAGGAGATCATGAAAGGCAATGTCAAGGAGGCTATGGAGATCTTTGAGAACCTCAGGAGACAGGAGCAGCTACAAGAGATCTTGACTCGAGTGAAGGAGTTTGAGGAGGAGACAAGCAAAGTGGATGTGAAAGCTCTGAAGAGCTTCTTTGAGAAGGTCCCTGAGTGGGTTCTCCGTCAGAAGGCTCACCAGGCGAGGCAACAGGACAAGGGTGAGGGACTGGCAAAAGAGGACAGTGACAGTGTCTCCTCAGTGGAGCTGGTTTTTGAGGACCTGGAACGAGCAAGTGCTGAGATTATGCACCTGAAGGAACAGACACTTGCCCGCATCCTGGACATCGAGGAGGCCATCAAGAAAGCTATTTATTCTGTTTCTAGTCTCAAGTCTGAATCAGACATTGCAGGGCTGTCAGGGCTGTTCAAGGAGTCGCTGGGGAACACCCAAAGCTCTGCAAGCAGTAGCAATATCCGTAAAATCAGTATTGTCTCAAGCAAAGCCAGGCAGGAAGAAGTCACCCTAGAAACAGGGGAAACAGCATCTGTGGAAGGAGTAAAGGTGGCAGAAAAGACCGAGGCAAACAAGGTAGAACTGGCGGTTCCCCGCCTCATTCAGTCTCGTGTCAGCTCTCCCTCCTCACCTTCCTACATCTCCATCGAGTCTGCTGCCAGGAAACCAGCAGAATCACCCAGGACAGCACATTCCCCCCAGGATGTCCCTTCACCAGACTGTCTTGACTCTCCAGAAAAGAGAGGTACTTTTGCTCAGAACAGCTTTGGCTCCACTAGCCATCCATCAGCTGGGTCTACTGGACATGACACGAAACCCTTAGAGAAGAGACCAGACCCCATCCAAACAAAAGCTGGGCTGAGCTCAATGAAACAGCACACCCTTGGCAGTGCCAACCATCCAATCAATGACAAAGAGAAGTCCTCCCTGGACACCTCCAAAGACAGCTGCCACTGTGGGAAGAAAGGAAGCTTTTCGGAATACTCCTCCCTGAATGTCTCCAGCCCACAAAATCCACGGAGGCAGAAAAGCATCTTGGAGCTGCAGACAGGGCCCGATGGCTCCAAGCTCTATGGAGCCACCCGGACTGTCATGGAGCAGTACGAGGAAATGGACCAGTTTGGAAACAAAATCATCACTTCGTCCACCACAGTCACCAAGCAATCCGAGACCCAAACATCTTCCATGTGTGATGTGGTTGCTCATCCCCAGTATGAGGTGTCTGCCTCACCCATGTTTCGAAGGTACATGAAGAGCCCAGGTGAAGACTTCCACACCAACGGGAGTTTTCAGGAGCCAGGAGTGGTCTTTGTCACCTTTGGCAACTCCAAGCCGAAGAAATAGGAGATTCTGGAGAGTGAGAGAGGACTCTTTGAGGCAGAAAAGAAAGGCCACGATAAACATTTCTCCTATTTCATCCACAACACACACAGGGATTCACCTACACCCTAAGGACTTCTCAGGGTCATCGTCTTGGTGTTTGCATACAGACAGGACAAATGCAGTCTGCCTTGACACTGGAGGAGAACAGCCCTCCCCTGGCCAACCCAACAGACTTGGTGCTGCACCACAACCCAGGGTCCTGGCACTCTTAGAAGCACAAGGGAAAAATCCATCCATGGGCACCTTAGGGTATCTTGCCCTGAGTGTTTGGTGGGGAGGCTGGTGGTGTTGTATCGGGCTTCTCTGAACTACTGCAGAAGGAAGGATAGGTAGGATCAATTAAAAAAACAAACAATCTGGTCACTAGCAAACAAACACCTTTATGGTACCTTCTTTTTCTAAGAAGGGCTCCCTACACGTACATATATTCACAAGTTCATATTGATGGGTGGGTTTGATAAGTTTTCTCTTAGCCATTAAGAAAAGAAAAGGAAAAAAAAAAAAAAGTCTTGAATTGCTATCACTATTGGTTTGGGGGGAGGTATTTATCAGTTTATTTTTCAGTTCCTGGAAAGTGTTAGATGCTACTGGCAATAGTCAAGCCAAGACCTAGTTATTATCAATGCCATTCCCCCAAAGAAAGATGCTATGAAAGATTCTCTACTTGAGTCAGAATGGTTACTGCTTTCCTTTGTTATTTTCTAGAATCGTAATTTATTATTCAATATATACAAAGCCCTCATTTTAGATTTTCCATGCTTTCCTACATGTTTACTGTTTAAATTCACTTTGAGACTTTGTAAAGCAATTTTTCTTATTATTATGACTTTGTTTTGTACATTCTCAACTCAAGATTTTAGATATTTTGTGGCTTTTTCTTTTTTTTTTTTTAACTTCTATTGCTGCGTTCTGAAGGTAAACATTACCTCTAAAAATACTTTGGTCTTGTTTCTTTTGTTCAGTGCCTGTTTCCTTTCAAAGTACCTAGAAATCACCTCTCAATGGACCAGTTGAATCACATATTGAGAGCACTCTAAATAATTGGAGGGATTTGGTCTGCATCTGTTTTGCAATGTGGGTGGATTGTCAGCCCTGCAGAAAGTCCATATTCTTGTCTCAAAAACTAATTGAATCCGGGGCAATATGGACACCCCAGTCCAGGACTCTGTGCAGGTGTGTGGAGACTGGGCAGGATGTGCACACCAAGAAAGGTCTCAACCCTTGTCTGTACCCATTTTCCCCATGTAAGAAAGCGGCAGAGGTTGGAGAATGTTCCATGAGCCTTATGAGCAGAAGCAGCTGATGAACCAGACATTACTCATTGCTGTGCCTCAACTCCCATCACACTGAGTTTGGGAGTGAGCCAGGTGAGCAAGGAGTTTGCTGCAGGTGTGGGGGAATGTGAGGAGCCTAGAGAGGGATTGGATGGTTTCTCGGGGTGTTGTGTCCTACAGTCTGGCTCAGACTTAGACTGACAATGCCTGGGTTTGACTGTACACATTTTGGTTGTTCTACAACAAGTCATCTCCTCTCTCAGTACATCAGTTCATCTTTCTGAGAATGGGACAGTAACCTCATTCCAAAAAAAACCATCAGTAAGTTTTTATTGCTAATGTTTGCCCTTTTCTTCTGAGAAAAAGAGCTCACACTAAAGAATTAAGAGCAGGACTCCAGGGAGGAAGGGACTGTTCAGAGTCTACCACTCCATATCTCTGAGTCCATAGCTAGGTTTTTATACAGAAGATATCATCTTGCATCATGCAACATCTTGCTCAGGATGTTGTAGACCCTGTAGGAGTTCTGCTTCCTTCCCAATAAACATGTATATACCCAGAACTCATTGATTTACATGTAGAACACCATAAATCTGAAAGTAAGACATGCCAAAAGAGGAGTAAGAACATCATTTTCAGTTCCACCAAAGTACACACTGAAAGTTGAGCTAGAAGAAGAGATCATCACAAACTGAGCAGATCTGGTTTCAGGCAACTAATAAAAAATAATTGCTTAGACCTTCCCTGTCCTTTTAGTAGGACCAATAGCAAAAACAAAGGAGACCTGGTTATCTGGAGTTCCTCTCCAAAATTTTTCCAACACTGCATCTTATCCTTGTTTGTTTCTGTCTCAGCTTGTTTCAGGATGTCCATCACACACATTTGTTTCATTTCTATGAGAGGGCAACTGTGGGGCAGTTTTAGTAAGCTGCAAACAGGTTGCTTGGGCAATGAAAATTACTCCAGAGGAACTCAAATAAACCCATATATCCTGCACTGCCACTGCTTAAAAATACCGATCTTATTGTTTGTTTCTCATTTTACAGGATTCCTGAATGTTTCAAAGAGCCATTTATGAGGCTAAGATAATTTAAGATATGTTTCTTTCATGGGGTTTCCGTCAGTCAGGAATTGAAATATGATGAGGAGACAGATGCTGCATTATTTCAGCATCATACATGGCTCCTTGAAACACTGAAAGAGCTTGAGAGAAAAAACAAATCCAAGGATTTGAAACTCAAATACAAGCTGAAGGATCAGCTCATATTCTCTGTGCTTCAGACCTTGCAATAATAAACCAGCAGAGCACATACAAACTTTCAAATCCCAAAGGAGTTGTCATAGTTTTTCTGTGATTTTTGGGTACAAGACATGATATTGTTCACTGTTCTTTGCCCTAGTGGGTCACTGCATCTTCACACATCGCTGGGTAGATATTTTCAAGAGCAAACAGGCTGGGGAATTATCTGGACCACTGGAGAGAGGACAGTTGGCCTTGTCTAAATTGTACCTCCCTGAGTGGTCAAAGGACAAGTTCAACCACAGATCTGGTTCTCTTGCAGCAGTGGACATGAATTACATCACATTTGAAGTGCCCACAAGTAGTGCTCTTCCCAGCTCTGTCATTCACTG
>JAWWTY010000077.1:4177925-4193526 GCA_035222235.1 Margarornis squamiger | reverse complement strand
CTTGCAGCAGTGGACATGAATTACATCACATTTGAAGTGCCCACAAGTAGTGCTCTTCCCAGCTCTGTCATTCACTGGTCTCCCTGAGGATACTCAGCCTTAGGTCTGAAAGATTTGTACTCACCACGTAATCACAGAATCATTAAGGTTTGGAAAGACCCCTAAGATCATTGAGTCCAACCATTAACCCAGCACTGCCAGGTCCATCACTAAATGCCCCTAGATGCCACATCTACACATCTTTTAAATCCCTACAGAGATGGTGAGTCCACCACTGCCCTGGGCAGCCTGGTCCAGTGCTTGATAACCCTTTTGATGAAGAAATTGTTCCTAATATCCAACCTAAACCTCCTCTGGTGAAACTTGAGGCCATTTCCTCTGGTCCTATCTCTTGTTATCTGGGAGAAGAGACTGCTCTCCTTTCAGGCAGTTGTAGAGAGCAGTAAGGTCTCCCCAAGCCTCCTTTCTTCCAGGCTAAACATTCCCGTCTCTCTCAGTCACTCCTCATAAGGTTTGTGCTCCAGACTTTTCACCAGCTTCACCACCTATCAATAACACAGGCATTTTCAGGCTGATGACTCCTATTATATAAAGGTTTTAATTCACCCAAGGTAAAAAGTGCAACAACTGATAAGCCATAAGGCAGCTGCAAGTTTCAACGCTGCAGTAATCAGCAGAGTGCTGGAAGAGCCTTCCAGGAACACTCTTTAACTGCTTTTCACAGAAGCCTGAAGATAATTTCCTTGCCCACAGTGCCATTCAGTTGCTGCTGATCACCTCTCTATCTTCCAAACCATTAAGAAGGCTTATTCCTGGAGCTGACAAATATACCTCTGAAGAGTAAGAGTATTTTCTGTGCATCAGACAGTGAGCGTTGAAAATAAATCCCCTGATGAAAGAGACATGTATTGCCTATAAAAGATTATCCCACTTTGGAAACACATTCCAGGAGTACCTATATTAATTCCCAGCTCAGAGGAAAGAGAACTTGCTTGTTTGCTAAACGGCTTTGTGCCCTCCCTCGGTCTTGATTAAAGGAAAGCAATTTTCTTTATACAACACAGACATGTTGAGAGTTACTCTCTTCTTGGCTAGGGCACAGACCCTTGTGCTGTGGGAGAGCTGTCAGAGGAAGTGCCTGCCAGGGCACCTACATGTGACTATGATCTCCACTGCCACACACAGCAAAGCTGGCCCATTGGCTGAGATTTATTATCACCAGCACTGGCATTTTGCTGCATCACAGATAATGCGTGTTAATGCACCTGCCCATCACCCCTCACTGCCAAAGAACCTGCTCATTTCCTCCAGTGAAATGACAAATGGTGCAGAGTTTCCATTTCTCTTGGACACACCTACTAACACAGCGTCACTTCCTATCTGGTTTCTGCTACCATTTTCCACTTGAAGGCTCTATATTATGTTTGCACAAGGGCATATTTCTGCTTGGCCTTCACCAGCACTGCCCTCCCATCGGCATCAGCACAATCCTGCAGTCACTCTGGTGAAACTGATCTTGCAAACTGATTGATTTTGTACAACTACATGAGCCTGTATTAGGGTAGATGTATCACCCTCTAGATTCTCTTAATTGGACCTCCACTGAGTATACTGGGAGTTTAGACACCCATTACATATGTTTGCACTTGCAGACCTGTGGGCTCCTTTCTATCAAGGACTGGAATAGCAGAGTTATGCTGGGATCATTTCAAACGAAAGGGAAGACAGAGGATTTGTTTGTGTGCTTCCCTCTAGAGGGAAGGAAGGAAACTGAAGATGTTAACCTCTTCTTGAAAGTGTTGTCGTAGGAGAACAAAGATGACTTAACCTTACTTGAATATTCAACCAAAATAAAGGTAATTAAAAAAACAATCAATCCCTCAGGTGTCTGTTCCAAAAAAAAAAGACAGGTTGTTGCTCCCTTGTCAACTCATCACTTGAGATACGGAAAGACCTTTCTTGTTTCACAGAATCATAGAATGGTTTGGGTTGGAAGGGATCTTAAAGACCATCTAGTCCAACTCCTGCCATAGACAGGGATACCTTCCACTAGACCAGTTTACTCAGTGTTTCATCCAACCTGGCCTTGAACACTTCCAAGGATGGGACTTCTACAGCTCCTCTGAACAGCCTGTTTCCTCTGGTCAAAGCTAAAATTTGGCCATCAGCCCACTCCACATGGTAGGAGAAGGTAAACTTTCCTCTGATCTGACAACACTGCAAACAGGGGTGAGAACATAAGGAAAAAAAGGCCAGAGGGATCAGAGAGCACCTGCAAAACTGCAGCAAATTACCCCCCTACAAAGAAGCAGAGTTGTCCTGATGTGAGGGAGTGTCAGTACTCAGAGCACAGACCTGTCAGAGTTAGGCTGGGCTCAGCTGTGCTCCTCCTGGGGCTTTCAACACACC
This sequence comes from Margarornis squamiger, assembly GCA_035222235.1. NCBI lineage: Eukaryota > Metazoa > Chordata > Aves > Passeriformes > Furnariidae > Margarornis > Margarornis squamiger. The sequence goes on along the minus strand of JAWWTY010000077.1, from coordinate 4,191,117 downwards.
TGACTAGCAGATCAACTCACCAGGTAATCTGAGCCTCTGATTTGCACCACAGTGAGAAGGCATACACAGAGACATCCACACTGCCACCTGCATCCTCTGGGTCACTTGGCCATGCAGAGTTACCTGGACCTATTTCTGCAGTTGGGCTGATATCCAAGACTCTTTATTCCCTTTCTCTCTCCACTGATACAGCTGGCACTGGCAATGCTTTCCAGAGAGATTCCCAGGGCTTTTCACATAAGGAAGTGTTGGAGGAATCAGGTCATGGCATATAAAACAGTCCAGAAAGTAAACATGCTGGAGTAAACCACCAGGTTGGTGGACCTGTGGAAGCTTTAATGCTGATATCTGTTGCCTTTTTAGTGTTTGGATTATGTGTCTGTGTGAGCAGCCATATGACATCAGTGATTCCAGGAGCTGCACAGCCAGAGTTTTTTAGTCAGAGACTCTGAACAACATTTCTTACTTCTCTCAGGGTTTCTAAATTATTCAAGTGAATGAATCATTTGCTCTCAAACAATTTAATATTTCTTCTCATCAGGGGTCCAAGGGTGTTCTGTCTTTCTGTCCTGACCAAAAATTAACTGACCTACCCAAGATGACAAATAAATTGAGTCAGGGACGAGACTGAACTCTCACAAGAGATCTGCGAAAGATCAACAAGACAAAGCAACACAACAGAAGATTCAGTACATTGGCTTGCAGATACATTTCCAGGTGGTCATGATTCAGTTACTTACCTTCAGTTTCTCCTTGTTCAGCCCGTGTTGAAAGAAATGTGTGCCTCCTGCCTGAAGCCCATCTACTCCATGGAGCGGGTTGTCATTGACAGGGTCTGTGTGCACCGCTCTTGCTTCTGCTGCCAGGTCTGCAGGAGGAAGCTGAGGTGAGTGGTAGGACCCAGGTGCATTTATTTTCAAAGGATGTCCAAGTAGCTTCCATCACAATTGTCCAAGGGTAATTCCAGCAGAACATGATTCAGGAAATGAGAAAGGGCAGGCAGTTTCTGTCATACAATCTGCCTCTCCATCACCAGAGCCTGAAGACTGCTCATGTCAAGACTGTAGACACCTGTGGATCAGGAACCTGCATGGTTGGTGGGGAAAGGGTGAGCTGAAACTACAATGAATATTTATAATTTGGGAATACTGATATGGAGTTTAATTGCAGCAGTCATTTGGGTGCCTCATGTGTTCTTAGGGTCATAGAGTTAAGTCTGGAAAAGACCTCTAAGATCATCAAGTCCAATTATTAACACTGCCATGTCCACCACTAAACCATGCATCTAAGCATCCTGTTGAGTCAGGTAGGTTGGAAATTACCCCTGGAAGCCTCCACCCAGCCTCCAGTGCAGGTCCAAGGAGGGCAGGTAGCTCAGGGACACATCCAGGAGAAGTGTGAATGGCTCAAAGGATTAAGGTCACACAGTCTTTCAGTTAGGGTCCCCTTTTGAAGATTCTACCACCAGTGAAAATGTTTTTTCTTATGTCTCATCACCATTTCCCGTGTCCCAACTTGTTCCCATCGCCTCTCATCCTGTCACTGTCCACCTCCAAGAGCACTCCAGCCATGTCTTCTCTATAACCTGCCATACAATAGACAAACACAGCAATGAGTTTCTCCCTCATAACCTTTTTCTGGTAAGTCTTGGCTAACCCAGCTCTCAGACTCTCCTCAGATGACACATGTTCCTGTTATAATCCAGCCCAGAAGGGAAGGGTAGCCCAGGTTCTTGGGATGGATTAGAGTGAGGCAACACTGAATGGTCCAAGTTTGTAAATATACATACGTAGGGTTTATTTTGGAACAATTTTGTTTCAAAGGAAAACAGGTATGTAGCCATTTTGGTTACTATTATCTATAGTAATATAGTAATATAAAAGCATAAAAATAACACCTAAGACAATGTATAAGGAAAAGAAAGAGAAAGGATAAAAGTAGAAGGATATATATAGCCACCACCTGCTGGATCCAACACTGAAACTTGGTAGTTGCAGTTTCCATGTCTATTGGTTGAAGTGGTGGTCACAGTCCTGTCAAAGTGATAGTCTTGATCAGTCAGGGGTGGAGGAAGTCCCCAAAACTCAAAGATTTCATGAGTTATATACACTCAGGCTCGAGTGGGAGAGCCCATTACCTCCCCTGGGCCGGGGAGTTTTACAACAGATGATGTAATACTGGATCACAGGACATGTCATGAGCCTTTAACACCTTCTAGGAGTTACAGCTGCCTATTTTGTCAGAATCAATCGTGGCCCATTATGGTTCACCATCCCAGGTGAATAACTGGCTAGATGTGAATGTCTTTGATGCTCCCCAGAGGGATTTCCACTGCAGAGTCCTCATATAAGGGAAGACATTGGCATGACAACAAGCACTTTTCAGGATTTGCCTCTTATCAGCCTTTTCCCTTATCTGGAAATCCAGTTTGTAGCTTCAGGTATGCAAGCCCTTCTGCACCTGGGATAGTTGGACAACAGTACCCCCTTATTTTATCTCAAAGTCCTTTCCCAGTCCAAATTAGGAGGCATATTCAGCAGGGGAGGACTTCTGTAGATTAGCAGCTGTTTCTTTGCAGTTTGCTACAGTGGACAAAAGTCTTTTGGTGATCTTAACAACGTTTAAACCATTAACCATTTCAGTCTGTGATGGTTCCAAGTCCATGACCACCTTGGTGGCCCTTTGCTGGACTCCTTCCAGTACACCCGTGGCTTCCTAGCACTGTGGAGCCCAAAACTGGACAAAGTACTCCACATGGGGTCCTACAAGTGTCAAATGTAGAGGAATGGTCAATTCTTTTGACCAACTGGCAGGCTCTTGGTAGTGCAGCCCAGGATAAAGTTGATTTCTCTGTCACAAGGCCACACAGCTGGCTTGTTTTCAGCTTATCAGTCACTGAGACAACCCTCTCCTGTGAGGCTGCTTGACATCCTGTTGGCCCCCCAGCCCTCCAGACACTGTCTTCCATCATGCTGTTATTGTACCATGGGAGCCTTTGTGCAGTTTTATCCACAAGGTCCATGTTGTGCATACAGGGGGGAGAGATGAAGTGCTGGTATGAAGCCTGGCCTGTAAATGAGAAAAGGGATCGCACATAACCTGGGCTACAGCTCCCAGAGGTATTGCAAGGAAATGTTTAATTTTTCACATGTTTTGGTTCTTGAAAGAAAAATCAAACATATTCTCAGAAAGCCAGCACTACGTTTGAAAGGTTTCATTCTCCAAACCCCCCTCCCTTCCTCACTGAAAAATAGCTTTGCTGAAAACCTCTCCATCAGTGCTGCAGCTTCCCTCCCACACAGGCACTAACAGCTATGCCAATGTGTGTTTTCCAGCTTGCAAAACTATGCTGCCCTCCACGGGGTGCTTTACTGCCAAGTCCACTACAAGCAGATGGCTGGAGCGGGAAGCAGAAGTGAGATGGAAAGGCTGGAGCACCAGCAAGGAGATCATGAGGTTCAGCGAGCACCGCAGCCCCAGGACTGGTGTAACAGGGCCAAAAAGACTGAAATAAGAGAGAAACCCACATCCTCCAATGCACAGCGTGATTTGTGGCTGGCTGAGCACAGGCAAGGGCTGAACAGCACGTCTGCCCTGTTAGGGAACAAGCTCAGAACACTCTGGCCACCTTCAGGAACAGCCCTGTTGGCTGTAGATGGGAAAGCTGGAAATGGAGCGTGTTCCTGGAAAAAGCCTGAGCTGAGCCTGCAAACCCAGCAGGCTGCAGGCAGCAGGGCAGGCAGGATGGTGCTCAGGGGACAGGAGGGAAAATCAGCAGCAGAGGCAGCAGTGGAGAAGGGAAGATTCTTACCTGGCATCACCCATGCCAAGGAAAGAGAGGAAGTGTGTTCCTGGCCCAAGAACAGAGAACAGAGAGGCAGCGAAAAGACTGGGGATGGGGATGTGCCTGAAGGGAAGGGAGGGGGGAAGGTGTCCCAGCGAGTGGCTGCAATCCAGCAGGGCCAAGCCCAGCTGAAGAGAGGACCTGCCTCTGCCTCCTTCCCTCCAGTCCTGGAGCCTGTGAAACCCCTGCCTTGTGGCTCACTTGTCCCCCACACCACCCATCAAAGCACTAAACCCACCAAGTGGATGGACCTGGGGGGCACAGGGAGTCACACCCTCCCTGCTGCAGAGGTCCCAGCAAAGGAAAACAAGGTCTGTGGGTCTCTGAGAACACCCAGTGAAGGAGGCACAACACCTGCCATGACAAATAACAAGCCTAAACTGACCGTGGCCACTCCAGATACTGCAGGAGACAAGGATCATCCTGGAGAGGGAATGAACAGCACACAGCACATCCATGTGCCAGGAGAGCCTGAAATCAGAGACACTACAAGTATAGAACTAAAATGTGTATCTGGGGGTGTTGATCCCCCTGAAAATGAAGCTCAAGAAGCTCATTGCCTCTCTGGTGCATTGAATGAGAAATCAAAAGCAAACACCAGTGAGTTACCTGGTAAACAGATAACTTTGGGGGAAAGTATGCAGCCATCCAACCTAAGTGATTCACCTGGAATTGGGAGCAAAGAGGAAGAATCTGAGAACACAAAAGAAGAGAAAGAATTAAGTATGTCAGTGTCTCTGGAAGAGCCTGGTCCTGAGCATCCATCTCAGGAACACAAAGCAGAAAAGAGAAGAGACACTTCATCTGGTTTGCCAGATAAGACAGATGATCACAGTTTGTCCTATCTACAAGAAACAGAACCTCAGGACACATGTGGCCCACTGAAAACTAACACTCACAAGGGTATTTTGAGACATGACATTAAATCTCCTGGCAAGGATTTTCCAGGATCAACAGACACACCTTCAAAAGGAACTTGTGCCACTTGCCCCTCACATGATGAACTCATCAACTCCAGGTCAAAGGATTCCAGGGAAGATCTTAGTGAAAACACCTTGAACATTTCTGAGCAACCAGCCAAGACATCAGAATATTCCAAATCAAATATATCCTTGGACAAATCCAGAGGCCATCCAGTGGGGGAAGAAAAAGTGGATCTCAAACTCCCAGAGGAAAGCACTGTGCCTATGTCACAGACTGGTGCCCGGAGCAAAGAGACTAGAAACAGTCAAGCCTGCAGAGGGACACCAGGTAAAGGTTTCAGGTTTGGAAGAAATCCCTTCATTACACTTTTTGGCTCTGAAGACAAAGGCAATGCTCCCAAGAAAGAAACAACAACCCAAAGGAAACCCCTGAAGCCTCAGTCAGCCCTTGTCACTCTGTTTGGTTACTCCTCAGAGAAGAAACAGAGTCCACGGGGAAAACCTGCAGGATCCTCAGAACAAGAAAATATTGATGACAGGCAAGAGAAGCCCCAGGGCCTCCTCAGCTCCTCCAGCCAAGCAAAACAAAAGGATCCCAAGAATGATCAGCTGCCACAGCTCTTCCCTAAACATGTCCAGGAGAGCTCTGGAGGTTTCTCAGACTGCACTGAGGGCAAAAAGGCTGATATCCTGTTCTTAGCTCCTGGCACAAGCATGTCACATGATGATAAGCATGAGAGAACTGAACCTGACATTCATGACCAGCTGTCTTTAAATAGTCAGGTTTGGCAGCAACAGGACCACTGTTGGCCCCCTCTCATGCCAGCACAGGAAAATCAGAAAGAAGCTGCAGAAATCTCAGAAGGTGGAACAAACCCTCTACATCTTCTTCCAGAGCTTATGCCTGCAGCTCACAACAGCAAAAACCTCACCAGGGAAGGAAATCATCGTGATGCTCATCTACTAGAAACACAGGACCTGTTGAGTTTGGATGTCCCAGGCGCAGTGAGAGAAGACGGGATAATTTTTTCACCAGGCAATTCAGAAAAGTTATCCAAGGAGGCTGAGCTTCATTCTGGCAACATGGATTTTCTGGAGGACAGTAGCTTGTTCTTTTCTGGAGGACAAGATTTTCCCAGCATAGCAAGTAAACCCCCAAATTCAGACTTGCAAAACTCAGAGGCAGAAAATCAACCTTTCTTTGATACAAACAATGCAGAATTATTCCAGGAAATCCCAGCAGAAACAAATGCCCCACTAGAGCTGTGGGACACATCCAGTCTCTCACTTCTTGATGGACAAGATGAGATTAATATCAGAGACCTGGAAGGGATTCAGAGCTGTGCAATGCTGCAGCAGTTGGATCCACAGTGCCAGGCTCCAAAGGCAGCAGAAGAATTGTTTGGATTGGGTTTCAGTGTGGAAGACCTGACAAACAAGCATCTCTCTACACAGGCAGACAATTTTCCCTTCACACGCATGTTCACCAGCCATGTTTCTGAAACCTTTAATCAGGGCATCTTTGATCCAGGCCAGGAGGCTCCTGAAAAAATGAACAGGAGCAGAAAAACATCTGGAGTAGAGGAAGACTGTGAAAGTCTCTCTTCTGAAGACTTGGATGCATTAAATGATGACCTTTCAGAGAAGGACTTCTTTATATAGTTGGAAAAAAAAGAAAAAATGGGGGTGAAAATCATCCAGCCCTGCAGCACAAATTAGCTGATATGGGACCAAAAGAGAATCATGAAGTCAGTTTAAAAATACCCCATTCCTCTGGCACACGACAAATTCAGTTGTGCACAGGCTGATTTATAAATGGCTTGAGAAGCTAAATTTAAGTTCTCTGTCCTGGCCATAGTGGGTCAGTGGTGAGTTCCCAAAAAAGAACATTGCAAGAGCTGGGTTCAGTGTGAGGAACCTCCAAGGAGAGATCAACCAGCACTCCTTGTTCTCTGCAGCCAGGGGTCTTCTGCAGAGGGAATCTTCTGCTGCCGAGGTCCCTCAAAGGATTTCTGCATGGAGGAGGAAAGACAGAGAATCAAAGAGGTCCAACCAGCACACAGCTATGAACAACAACCAATAAGAACTAGAAACTAAAACGAGGAGAAATGATGTCTCAAGAAGGAAATGAATCCTTGTCCACAAATGCACAAGTAAAACGCAATGGGCAAAGGCAAAGCTGAGTGGGGCAAGGTGACAGATTGTCTCCAAATTAGGTTTAGGTGTCTGTAGTATTAGCATTTCCTGGTAAAGCAGATGCTTAAGCCCACATCAGAGTCAATGGAGAATTAGCAAATACAGTCTGGGGAGTGATTCAGCACACCCCAAACCAGAGAATTGCTGGAAAGGTATCAGCCCTCTGGACTCTGTGAACTGTGTCAATCCATCTCCACTCACGACAGCCTTAGGTGTTTATCTTGCATATAGACAACTACCCTGAGACATCCAGAGATGAATTCAACCCAAAACATTGGACACCTTTTCACCATATGACTTGTCTACACTTAATTATGATGATATTTCACCCTCTTCACTGCATTTTCCCTTTGGTAAGCTGCAAATTGCATCATGTGAGAGGTCACCACCATTAGCCTCATTGTACAAGAATGAGCAAAGATAAGTGAAATGGCCTTGACAAGATCAGAAGAGCAGAGGAGGAAAAGGAAAGGAACCTGGGTGTCTTGAAGTCTTGGGGTGTGGGGACATTGCTACATCCGCTCTCCCTGTGCAATTGCACTCTGATCTTCCCTTGCATAAATATTACATAACATAAATATTATAGGAGTTAACAATTATACTAATGATAAACAAGCTCAAGAGAAACCTCAGAGGGTCAAAGCAAGAACACGTGCTGTACAGAAAGGGTCGTAGAGCATATCACTGCACATGTTTTAATCAGCTGTCTGGAAAAAAAAAAAAGTTAAACTAATTAATTTTTAAAATAAAAATAATTCTAAAAAACCCTTCCTGCCTCACCACTGCCCAAATAACCCTGGCTCTGTCAGTTCTGCTGGAGGAATAAAGCTGCTTAGTGACTGCATCTGCTGCAAAGCAGTGTCAGTGCTCTGTGCAGGGAGACTGCTCAATCAACATGAAGCAGGGAAAAGAGGGATGTCCTTGAAAATTAGATGAATCATTAGATGCTGAATTTGGTCTCACATTAGGATGGGTCTAGAGGCTTGGGATAGAGGCACTTCCTTCTCACAGCCCTGACTGAAACATGATCAAGTTGTGCTTAGAGATGGCGAGAAGGTTTGCAGAGATCAAGCACCTTTCACTGGAGCAGTGGGAAGTGGGTGGCACTGCTACCTGTGCAAAAGATGCTCAGAGTGACCAAGTTGTCACTACCAGATGACACCCATAACCCTACCAGATCCAAGAAGAAGAGGGGAAAACACAGGAGCACCGCAAATGGTGGGTATGAATCCATTCTGGCTATAATCAACCCCAACATATGGGTGTCCAAATGAGTCTCCATCCACAGCCACTCCTGATGTTCAGAGCTATTTAAGGGAAAAGACAAGTCCCTGAATTAGTGCATCAATGCCCTACTGCCTGTACCAGGCTTCCTCCCCAGGCAGTGCTTTCTCTTTCTGAACTACGTTATTGGATGGTCCCTCTCCCTTTCCCTAGTCTTTGACATGGATATACAGGTTTTCCAACTGTCCACTCCAGGTTTTCCCTGAGACCTGCTGGTTTCTCATGCCCTCTGATAGAAGTTTCTCCATTTCCAAGGGGCTTTGCAAATCTTAGTAATCCAGCTGGGCAAAACTGCTGGACAGAGAGAAATAAGCACAGAATCCTTATCAGGGGGGCTCCAGGAAACAGAGGCTTGCAGGGCTGCCCCAGCCTGTGTCCCTGAGAGATCTCCACCATGTAGGATTGACCCACTTGGCCCCAGATGATGAAAACAATGTCTTTCTATGAGAAATGTCATCTGAAGGTGACAGAGTTTACAAGGGGCTGAGGCTTTGCCAGGGGCTCAGAAACACCTGTCTGGTGATGTCAGGAGGAACAGCCTTAAGGAGTCACATCAGCAGTAGCACATAAGACTGCAGTAATGTCTGGATCACTCTCAAGGAGTTTTTATAGGCAAAATCTGACCTCATTGCCACAGGAGATGCTGGTGGCTGAGGAGTGGGAGGGGAGACCATGATCCACACACAACAGGGTAAGCTTGAAGACTTCAGCTTTTTGCACGCTGATGGAGAAGGCACCTACACCCAGTTCAGCAGGACAGGGTCAAAATGTCTCTGCCAGAGCACATCTTCATGGCCAAATCATCCCAAAAAAGGCCAGAGGTGGATTTAGAGCAAAAGGAACTTCTGGAGGTTGTGTAGCTCAAGCTCCTGCTCAAAGGATGTCTCTGAATAATAGCAAGCCCTCTCATTCAAAGGTGTGGACCCAGAGTACATGTGGTGTGAGCAGGTGATGCACACACACATCACTGCTGTGAATTCACACAGCTCTGTAAGTAACATTTACTCCTCTCTTCCTTTACTAAAAGCACTAACCAGTATGACCTCACTCTGCCTCTCCATGTTAGTGGTGATGTTTTAATATCCAACATTCTACCCCTCTTCGCACTTCCATGAGCACACCAATGTCACTCCCACTCATGAAACACTGGTCTAGGCTTGTGTGACCCCTCAGTAACTTTGCTGGAGGCTCATACACACTATCTGCATAGAGGGTGGATGACAAAGAACTTGAGAGGAGACATGAAGTGAGCAGGTCAGTGACCTGTCCTTATCACTCTGGGGAAATCAGCCAGGAGACCTTTCCAAAGTAAACATCAAATTTCATACACTGAGGGCAATCCAGCTATCCAGTTTTCAGGAATAAAGATACAAACCACTCAGGGATTGTGCCCAGGAAGCGACTCAGACATGCAGCAGAAATCAGGTCAATCTGCTTTTCAAGTGACATCAGAACCTCAGGCAAAGGCAAGCTGGTGTCGTTTCCCAGATCCTGTGTGCTCTGTGTGTCTGTGTGCACAACGTGCTGTTTTCCCTAGGGCTACTCTCCAAGCCAAACCTATTTTAGGATTCACCCCAAGACACTGTAGTATAGATCTAGTTTTATGATAACCCGGGTTACTACATAGGGCAAATTAAAACCGACAGCTTGGGACACAGCTGTCAAGACCAAGTCTCCTTGATGACCAGCCATATTTCCTGGTCCAGAGGAAAAGTGGTTTTGTGCTTCTCTTTCCTCTTGTCTCCATGATAGGTTATACAGCCAGAAATGGAAGCAGCAAATTTACTCCTTTTGCTTCATCATAGCCAGGAAAATTAACCCTCATTTGTAGACTGACAACTTCATGTCTCAGACAAAAACCTAGCACTGCAGCACAGTTGTGTTCAGGAGACCTTGTGAGACATTCCAGGCTGGAAAAAGACAAGGTGTCACAATGCTACTTCCAAGAGTTGCAATGCTCTGGCACCTTTGTTCTGTCCCCAAGAACAGGGAGGGAATGGCTGGTGACAAAGTACACCCTGGAGGATGGCAGCCTATCATCATAATGGATGAACGTGCAGGTACAGGTGCTCGTTTTATCACACTGGATTACAGTTTTAGTGCTCACATAGTTTAAACATTAATATTAGCCTATTTAAGTCATATGCCCTAGCACAGCCTGGCCACAGAGGTATTCACCATGGCTGAGTTTGGAGATGTTATAAGTGCTCTGGGGGAGTTTGGGCTATACCAGAAACTGCTGATACTGGTCCTCTCCCTCCCTCTCCTTCTAAATCCTTTCCAAATGGTTGGCCAAGTGTTCATGGTTGTGGACGTGCCCCATCACTGCGACACCAGCTGGATCCGTGCTGTCGGCCCCAACCTGACGCAGGAGGAGCAGCTGAACCTCACCCTGCCCCGGGGTGCGGACGGCGAGTACGAGCAGTGCTCCATGTACTCCCCCGTGGACTGGGACCTCGACTCCATCGTGGCATACGGCCTGAACACCACGCAGAAGTGCAGCAGTGGCTGGGTGTACCCCTCAGCAGAGCCACCATCCCTGCTGACCGAGGTCTGTAATCGCTTTTTAATGGGACAGGGATGTGGAAGGGAGGGGATAGGTATGTCCTGTACTGTAGTTTGGTCAGCCAGTGCCAGATGCGCTGCAGTCAGATGTGCCAGTGCCAGATGTGCTGAGATTTACACCAGGCACTGGAGGATTTTGCCTCCATTACACATGTCACAACTTGGGAGGTTGTTGCAGGAAGATCATGATGTAGATGCCCAGGGAGGGCACAGGCAATGACAGTGGAGTTGTGAGTCCAGCACATATTCTGCTCACCCTTCCCAGTATCCAGAACCTTGAACGTATGATGTATCTTGCCTGCAGGGACCTTTTGGGTGTCCCTGCCACAGTTTCTCCTATTCTCCCTGGCTCTACTCACATCACCTTCTCTGTGAAAGACATTTACCTTCCAAGTGTTTGTCACTGAAATTTCTGGGGCCTCAGAGACCTTCAGGGCTGCAACAAGACATCCCATGGGCCATGCAGTTGAGCAAAGGCCTTGTCTATCAGCACCCTCAACTTCTCTCTTCTGCTTTATTCCCCACCTACTAGCTGACGAGGTAGTGATCAGTCAAAGGCTGGGCTCATTGATCCTGGAGGTCTTTTCCAACCTGAATGATTCTGTGATTCTGTGATTCTCTCTCGCTGGACATCTGTTCCTCTCTCACCTTGCTTCATTCCTCCCTCTCTTCCTCCTTTCCTCCCTCCCAGATCCAGCACTTTCTTGCAAGTACCTTCCTCTGAGGAAGAGAGTTGAGAGTCCAGTCTCTGGTATTTGCAAAGGTTCCTTGGTGTCCCTGGAGCACCATGTCCATTTCCAAGACAGTTTCTCTGGAGGCTTCTCAGCAGCTGCTGCATCCCTTCCCATCCCTGTGCTGGGCTTCCTTTGCCAGAGAAAACACAGCTCTCCTTCTCTCCTCCTCTTTCCACCCTGCCCTGCCCTTGCAGCCAGAGAATCAACCTGCTAAAACTCTTATCCCAAAGTCTCAATTTAAGCCAAATTTGCCAACCGGGAGGCTCCCTCAGGAATGCCTGGGCAGATCCCAGCACTCAGGAGATGTGCACCAACTTGAAGAAGCACACTGAACACCTCATATGTCTGTCACACCTCTGATTTGTGCCCTCTGTGGAGTGCTCATGTCCTCGTGAGTGGGTTCTCTGCTCCCAGGGGTTGGAGTGAGAGCTCGAGCACCCAGTTCCTGGATCCACCATGGACCAGACAGGCTGCCCATGCTCAGAAAGCAGCTGGGATCTGCCAAAAGCAACAGCATCTGTGCTTCCTTCCTCCAGTTTGACCTGGTATGTGACAGGACAGTCCTGAACGATGTCTCCCAGTCCATCTACATGGCTGGACTTCTCCTGGGAGCCATGATCTTTGGGATGATAAGTGACAGGTGAGGAAACACAGCCACCTTCCCAGAGTCATTGCCCAGCACTCAGGGACAGCCCAGCTGACCATGCAGCCTGCCCTTGCACTGGTCATGAACTATTCCCTCCACAGACTAAATCCCCTTGCCTGAGCAAGGGCATCTGGGGCCACCTGATGTGTCTGTAGATGTCTGATGGTTGAAAAGAGAGGCAGGTACAGCCTTGTGTGTGGTCCTTCAGGAATCACAAGTCTAGCCCCAAATGGTGTCTCAGCCTTCACAAGCAACGTGATGGCTCAAAAGTGGAGGAGCTGCTTTTTCTGCACCTTCTTTCTCGGAGTGTAGAGAGGAACTTTGTTCACAGGGCTGTCAAATCCCCACTGGTTCTCAAACCATTTGGTATTCCAAGTTGGCTCTTCCCTGTTCCCAGGGGGTTTCTCCAGATACTGACTCTGTCTTCTCTCTTCTTCCACAGGACAGGCCGCCGGCCAGTCTTTCTGATCTGCATGCTCATCCAGGGCGTGTTTGGTCTAGGAATTGCCTTTGTGCCCCATTTCTATGTGTACATGGCCATCAGGTGTGTCGTGGGGGCTGCAGTGTCAGGAATTATGATTACTGTCGTGGCCCTGGGTGAGTAGAGTAGGATGCCCTTGCCCTGAGGCAGAGGTTGTGGCTTCACAAGACACAGCACCAAAAGAGAGCCTGACTTGTTTTGGAAAGGCTGTCCCTAGACTTTTGTTTTTCTTCTCAGCCACGGAATGGGTTGGAGTCTCCTACCGGCCAAAGGCAGTGCTCATCGCTCACACGGCTTTCGCCATCGGACAGATGCTTGTGGCTGGGCTGAGCTATGGGATTCGCAACTGGAGGCTGCTGGAGATTGCAGGATCTGCCCCTATGTTTGCCCTTTTCTTCTACATCTGGTAAGCAGGAGTGGGGCAGAGCTTCTGGAAGATGTAACAGCAGTGTGAGGGGTGGAAGTGAGGAGGCAGCAGCAGCTCAGGACCACACTGGGTCTCTCCCATCACAGTGCAGA
>JAWWTY010000077.1:4094153-4160529 GCA_035222235.1 Margarornis squamiger | reverse complement strand
GGGTACCAGTTTGCAAAGGACTGGGAACACACGTCGGGAGGACTCGCTGCGCAGCCAGGCATGACAGAGCTGGGCTTAAGGAACAGTCTGAAGTGCATGTTTTCCAAACACAGAATGACACAGATCTCCTCTCCCTCTGACCACAGATACTGTGTTCATCATCTGAAAGACCAGCAGCAATGCCTCACTGGCCTGCTTCAAGAATAGACTACGTCTAAGATGCAGATGAAAAGACCTTTTGAGGAAGGACTGTTTAATGTAAATTAAAAGGTTCAGCCCTCATGCCATGCCTGGCACTCATGTGGAGAGAACCAAAATGGTGAAAAAAAAATAAAAAAAATTAAGGCAGTTTACAAAGGGAAGCTGACTTCTAACACTTCAAAGTCAGGGAACTTCTCAAAAACACAAACACAAGGGAAGGCAGCTCTCCCTCCTGTGGGTTAAGACTCAGCTTGCCTTCTCAGGTGCAAGCATTCAAACCAGCAGTTTTAAAAACACACAGCCAAAGACAAGCAGATTTCTCAGCACTCCAGGTGACCCAAACAACATGTACATTGGTGTTTCAGATAGAAGGAGAAGCAGGTAAAGAACAAAAAAAAAAAATCCGTTCAGTATTAAAACTTGTGCAAAAATAGCAAGTGAAAAAAAAATGAAACCACATGTAAGCAAACATTTAGGCAAGATCATCAGAGCAGTGGAACCCCCTGCTTCGTACTCAGTAGTATTTTTCTTTAAAGTAAGGCAATAATAAAATGAACATGCAGGCAATGACGTGTTGGGTCTGCATGTTTGAGATGACATACAAAAACATGAGAGTTGTTTACAAAAGGTGTAAACGTCATCGGTAATTTCAGGAAGGTTTGTGATCCTATTAAGGAAAATGTTAAAGCTTCTAGGAAGGGGGCTGTAGTTCAATTCTTTGGCAGTAGTGGTTTTTTTGTTTTTTTAGGCTAACAGAAGCATTACGAATATGCACATGTGGGTTCTCAGTTGGGAAACATCTCCTGGGACCATTGTTTAGCTGATGCTGAGCTGTGCAAATCCTATAAGTTTGCCATCATCCGGAATATCCGAGCCTTCAACACCAGATGCCTGAAACAAGGAACAGAGACCCAAATAGCAACACATCCTCCACCCTCCAATCCAAAGCACAAGAAGGTGTATCAGACACGATGTAGGGAGGAAGCAAACATGGGACAGCTTTGCACTCTATTCAGCAGCTCACACTACCCAAAGTTGAGTGCTTTCATTTTTTGGCTTTTTTTGAAAATAAAAAAGGCTGGGGCTGAAGTTTTGCCAATGCCTTCTCTGACTAGGGCTATGTGCCATAACTGGGGCAAAACAAGTGAAAACTCCTTGCAGAAAGAGGAAAAAAAATGGCACTTACTGCTTCACTCCCAGTACCCTGGTTACACCTTCTCTTTGCCACTGTAACTACCTCTGAATTTCATCTCCTCTGAGAGATTCACCTGCTGTTCTTCCAGCTCTGCAAGCCTATCTGCTCTCAGTTTTGTCCCCTACGCCTTTATTTTCCTTCTTCTTCATTCCCCCATTTCCTCCTCAGGGACAATGTATCTGGACCCTCCTCGTTCTCCTCCTCCAAGAAAGGAGTCCATGCAATTCTTAGCCCATCTACCTGGCCTGAAGTATTTCTGCAAGTGTACATTCCAAGTCCCCAGAACACCCCTTTGTAACATTTTGATTTGGTTACTAGCCAGGATAAGGCAATGCCTCTATTGCACATCATCTCACACTTATTTAACCCAGGTGCTGCTCAGAGGATACAAGCAGGGAGCCTGCATTCCCTACAGTGAGACAACCAGTGGAAAGCTTTGGGAAAGAAGGGAGGATTTGGAGTGCATACATCAGATGTCTGCAGCAGACATCTATATGCAATGCCTTCTCCTTGCAAGGGACAACATTTTCCATTAGGGAACAGGAATAAATACCAGTTTGAAAGTGACGGATCTATTTGCTTGGGGCTCTTCCACAATTTTCTGTAAATTAGCTGCAACTGAAATCAAACACACAAAGAAAATGGGCAAATATTAGGACAGGCTAGAGAAAAACATCCCAAACTCATTAGCCCTCTTTGTATTACTTAGCAAACTTTGAAATTTTACAATTATTAAAAAAAATGTTTAGGTCTCAACTAGACTCAAATCTACTTAAATCTAAAGCTTTAAACTGTGAAAATGCTGTCACTGTTACTCTGCTACTTTTTTAGAAGTTGTTATTTTTCCCTGGATGTGGTGGGATTACTACTAATAAGTTGCCCAGTTGCACCTGGAAATCCAGTTAATTTTGCACTGAACAGCCTTTCCAGATCCTGCTGCCCATGTCTGAGGAACAGTTTTGCTTGCTGCAGCTGAAACACACAGGCAGTGCTGACAGTTTAAAAGCCTCACCTGATGCACGGGACACATTTGTTTAGCAAACTGTTGTTTGAGGTAGCTGCTCAGCCCCACACAACTCGTGCTGCTGCCCCAGTGCATGTGCACCTCACACTTCCTTCCCCAGCCCTAATTAAAACCCAAAAGCCTGGCTGATTCCAGTCCCAGACCTCTCATGTGCAGGAACCGTGAGCAGGACACGCTTGTGCAGCAATCTGGCAATGCACCTGTGTCAGATGATAATGATTAAGCTAATGCATCAATTAGACTTCATTTTGCATTACAAGGAACATTTGTTTCATAATGCTTCCAACTAAATCATATTTTTGTGAACTGGGAGTTGCCTACATGTTCTGGCACAGAACTGTCACTGGGATTGACAGCAGTTGTGTAGAGCCAACAGGGTACAGAATCAAGGCCACAGCAAACTCTCCTAGAACCCACTGACCAGGTCATTTTAAACATGCAAGAATGACTGAAATGGTTAGAGCAGAAAAAAATAGTATGTAATTACCTATTACCAGATCTCTGCCATCAACAAGACCTGCTGAAATGAGCTCCTGGGACACGCCGTCCGCAGTATCTGTTGGGGAAGAACCCAAGAGTCATCACCACAGAGCAGAAATTGTCCAGCTGACAAAGGCATCACACAGAAACCTAAACAAGCTTGCACAAACCAAACAGCAGTTCTTTACAAAACACAGATAACAGGCTGCACAGCAGGTGCAGTCAGGCAGCACTGAGCTAGGCTGTGAATTCACTGGAATTCATTGAAGGGCTGCACTTTGGCCATATCCATGACCTGGAAGGGTCTTCTCAACAGCAGTGCTCCAAGCACAACCACAACAAGCCTTTTAGGAAGGCACCATGGACAGACAGGGGTTCCATACACACAACTGCACAACACCAAACACAAAGCTTCCCCTTCACCAGCTTACCTCTCCCTGGGGTGAATTCAAATCGAATATCATTGAGCTCTTTTTTTGAATTCCTGGGGAAAGAAGAGAATTTTATATAGAAAAGACCATTTTATGATCAGTGCCCAAGAGAAAGTGCTGTCATTAATAATCAGATTGTGAAATGAATTCATTGCATCCTTCTTCAAAGGCAGAAACTAACCACTTAGGTTTGCATATGGAAGCAGCACAGTCTGCCTCCAACCTGACAGAGCCTGATCAAGTCCAGGACAAGTAAGTGCCACCTCTCTGGTATAAGGCCTCGTTGTTGCACTGTCTCAGCAGCTCACATCCACCAGCAGATATATCCCTGGAGCATATGCATCAGAGGAGGGAAGCACCCACTGCCTGCAGATGCACACACATTACAGAACTGACTGGGAGGTGACACTCAGAGTCCCCAGGCCACTGCCTACCAACAACCAGGGATGAGAGCCAGGTTCCTCTAGCGAGAAACATCAGTATGTGAAATGAGTGTAGAAAGATTCTGCCTTTTTCTAGAGACACAGACCAGAATCCACTGCTTGAATTGGGTAAAAGCCCTTTACTCTCAGAACTGGCTGCAGTCTGAAGTTGTGCCTGATGGTTCAGCACAAGGCCAGAACCCCTGGATCTCTGATCCCCTTTAGGGAACCTAGCTAATCCCTCCTTCCCACCACATTAGAGTTTGGCAATGTTTATACAAATATCAAAACCTCTTTCAATCAACAGGTTTTGCCATACTGAAGTGACTGTGATGAACTGCTTTTCTGGAGCCTGGTTTCAGAAGAGCAATTGAAACCCAAGCTGAGACAACATATAACCACCACCCTATTAATTAAGAGGTACAAAAGTCTGCCAGTGTCCCTCTCCACAAAGGCTCACTTTGACAGAACAGGTCAGTTTGGTGTCCTTACCTTAACCTTAGTACAAGGCTGATGGGGACTTTCGTGTCTTCCTGTACCGGAGCTGCTGCAGCAGCAGCAGCAGCAGCAGCAGCAGGGGGGGCCTGTGATAGAATTACATCATTTAAAGGCAGATTAATAATTCCTTGCTCTGGTTTTAAAACTAGAAATAACCTTGATTAACTATAGATACAAATAAAAGTTTAACTCACAGTTGGAATTGTAACACTACAGTGAAAAAGAAGATAGATTAACAAAACAACTTCATGCTTAAAGAGTATCCAAGGAGGGTCTCTGCAATTGTCTTCAAAAGACTAAAAGCTACACAACTTTGAGAAACGACAAAAGGGCAGGAGACTACAGAAGTGCTAATTGTAAAAAGACTGCTTGCTTTGCATTAAAACTTAGAGCTTTGGGGTATTCAAGACCTCCTGTGCTTTAAACCTTGCCCCAAACATCTGATTTAAAAACCTGATGTAATTGTGAAGAGTACCTAGGAAATTAATTGCCAGATTAGCGTAACTCTCAGCTACTTTTATTTTTTTTTGTGAAATCAAAGCCTTTAAGAGCATCTAACAGCGATTTTATAGTTGCCTAGTCTCACTTCTATCTTCTGAATAATTATATTTGGAATGTGTAACCAAAACATTTCATATTGGTCAGCAGCAGATTTCCACTAGGAAAGATTAAAGAGTTGCCCATCTTTATAGCACTTGTGATAGTTGCAGTAAAAGACTAATTGTTAATCAACATCCACCAAAAAGCTGAAACAAAACAGAGAAGTGTTGGCCACTCTCCCAGCTGTGCAAGTCACCTGTACTGATTTTACATCTGCATTAACAAGACAGACATAACACCAGGCTGGTAATTTAAGCATGCAGGTCTTGATTGAGTTTTTTTTCATCTAGATCACTTCCATAAGAAAAAAAATAATTCCTTTGTTTAATACTAGTATTTTACTCCATGGTGCTCTAGGGCCAGCAATGCAGCTTGGGACTTCTGATCACAACCTGGTTTCTGTTGAAGCTTTACCAGGTCAGTGAAAACAAACAAGGGTTCATGGAGAAGCCCAGAGCTCTGCAAAACAGTAACCAGCGAGCGACAAGAACCAGAGCAGAGGTATAAAGAACAACACACTGACACAAAGGCTGTAAAGAAAAGCATATTGACAATAAAGAGCTATAAAAAAGAGCATAGTGACACTAAGAGCTATAAAGAAGAACACACTGATACAAGTTCATGAAGTTCACCTTAGGACAAGCTACCAACAAATAAGTAATTGGGCACCAGTGGCAGGGAGAAAGATATTTTGCTGGTGCAAACCAAAACACTGCCATCAGGACCAACACTGCTACTCTGTTTTACTGAGAGTCCCAGCCTTCCCTGCTGCTGGTGTTCAACTGCTCCATAAAATTCAGTGATTAAACACTGGGCTTTTTTCAAGATATCTGAAGGGCTTTAAGTATTAAAGCTACTTTTAATGCAGCCAAGAACATGTCAGACCCCAACTCCACTGTTTTTGTGTAATGACTAATGGACTGTCTTTAATGGGTTTGTAAACAGGAACACAGAATCACAGAATGGTTTGGGTTTTAAAAGGACCTTGAAGATCATTTCGTTCCACCTGTCCCTGCCATGGGCAGGGACACCTTTCACTAGACTAGGTTACTTAGGGCCCCATCCAACCTGGTCTTGAATAATTCCAAGGACAGAGAGTCCACAACCCCTCTGGGCAACCTGTGCCAGTGTCTCACCACACTCAGAATGGAAAATTTCTTCCTAACAGAGCTGACTGCAGTGATACACAAAACTTTCCATATTCTTTAAAATGAAATTAATGAAACATTTCTAGGAAGAAATAAGTCTGAGATTTATTTTTCTGATCAACACTGTCAAGTCTCTTCCCTTTGGGTCTGCCAAGGTGGCCTCTCCAACAGTGACAGGATCTCCACACAAAAAATAAACAAACAACCCAACAAATATGAACTTCAGTGTCTTTTCTAAAACATGTGCCATCGTTCAGGAGTCAAGCAAGTTCTGCAGTGGTTTACTACAGCAAACCACAAGACGTGTTCTAAGTCTCTCAGGAATGATTTAGGTTGGCCATTTTTCCCTGAAATCTGGAGAATTTAGGTTCTAGTTTCTTCCTCACTTTTCTCTCCACTCTTACCCATAGGTGCCAACAATGCTGAGACACACAGTCAGAGCCTGTTTGTGCTTCACCTTAAACACCAGGACCAAGCACTTGCCACTTAAATGAGACCATCTTTTTTTCTTACCTTTACTTGCCTCAAGCCAGAGTCTACTCCCTGAACAGCATAAAAAGTCACTGCTCACCCACAGAATAATAATGAAAAATCACCACACCCACACTTGACCTTCTTCATTTTGCAAATGCCATCTGTTGTTCCACAGAAGCTGCAGCACTAAATCAACTTCAGATAAGCAACTTCCATGGTTGCAGAACATTCTAGAATGTTTGGAATAGGATAGCACCTGGAAGCTGGTAGAAAAGGTTTCTGCTCTTACCTGGGCTGCTGCTGGGGCTGCTGGAGGAGCCTGACTAGGTGGAGGTACAGCAGTTTGAGGTTGTGCAGGTGCCTGTCCTGCAGCCTGAGGTAGTTGAGTAGGTGCCTGTGCTGGAGCACTGAATGAAGGACCTGGAGGTTCAGCTGATGGAAAGAGCTGCAAGTAAAAAGAAGTTTTAATGAGAAAAGGAACTCAAGAGTTCTGACTCAAGTACCAGCTTTCCCAGAAATGCTTCTCTGACATATAAATCACTTAGAGAAGTTCAATGCCAGGGGCATTCTCAGGCCTCTGGATGCTAACACTGATCCCAAGTTGGCCTTCAAGGGACTTCATGTGTCCTGACATTTGCAAGTCTTACTCATCAGTAAAGAAGGATAAGAAACCAAGATACCAGCGTGAGTGTGGATCTTGGACAAAAACTACACTCTGTGGCAAGGCTGGATGCACACAGATCATATCCCAGCTTGGACGAGAGCACCCTATCCTTCAGTTTCCCTCTTTCTCGGAGTCCGAGTCCTACTTACAGTTCCAAGCAGCCATGCAGTCACAGCAGAGCAACCCTGCTTTGACTTGTCATTCCCTTCAGAGAACAAAACCTAGCAAAGCAGTAAGATAACTATCGACAACTGATCCATTCACAAAAGTCAGAGTCAGAGCAATTTGGATATTCAACGAAAAGTGAATTCAGAGTTCTTCAAAACACACCAGACAAGGTTTAGAACTGGACTTTACTAAAGGTAGTCTCTTGGGGGAGGTGGGGGGAATAAAAAAATAGTAATTTGAGGGTGGGGAAAAGAGCTAAATGGAAGTTTAATCTTTTTTACTTCTTGTTATTCAGAACAGAGAAACCAATTTTGGCATGGGAGCCAAAGAACTGTCAGCTTGATGGCACTTCAGTGTGCCCTCCAGCTTACTCTGACGGGTTGTAGGAAATATAAATCACCTTGATTATTGAAAACCTTGCCAGGAGAACTCCAAATCACATATATATTAAAGAATGTATTACAATGGGAAAATTCATCCCAAAGGGATTCTGGTTTACAGCTTTTTCTTTGAATTTAGAATTTATGTCAAATTACAGTGCCAGGACCATAGTCTTTCTTAAGATCTCCCTTTATAAACATTTCTGGGAAATGAAAGAAGAATACGAGAGCCCAACCCAAGACTAATTTCTAGGAGACAGCTCTGTTTATCTTTCCACACAGGTAGGGAAAAGACAGACATAGCACAGTCTCTGGAAGATAAGCGGTCCCTATCACTGAAAGATAAGATATACCAATATTCCTAATGTAAGAAACAGTTCAGAACTGAAGCAAGACCATAAACTGGAACAAAGTTTTGTTTGGTATCAAATATTACTCCAGTTTTCTTTCACAGTTCTGAGCACATTCTGGGTTCTGTGGTTCCAAACCAGAGAACTGGACTATGCAAACCAGACATCTTAAAATTGTGTTCTGTTGAGTTTGTGTTGGGTTTTTTTCAAAAGAGGAAATGGAAACACAGCTCTTTTGCTTGAATTATTCTTGTGACCAATTCATTACCTTACAACATACAGACTTTTGCCATAGCAAGTAGACCAGACGTACACCAAATTTACCTCAAGAAGAGCTCTTGGCATTACACGGCCAAGAATTCCTTTTATAGGGAGCTCTTCAACCAGAGCTCAGCTAGATACTAGCTTCTACTTCACACAAGACTGCTTTCAAAGGCTATTAAAGCATGTTCCTTGAAACAACAGCAGTAACTAGGAGTCATCATTTCAGGAAGCCACTGTCCATTACAACTTACCTCGGAATTCTGTACAGGTTCTTTCACTCTGGGAGACTGAAAAACAGAGAAAAAGTTGTCAATGCGTCGTTGAAAGTGAAACTTATTGACCAGGACTTGTGAGAACCACAGTGAACATGAGAAACCTACATAACTGTTTCAAGTTACATATGTGTATTAGGATGCACAATAAAAGGAGTATCACACATTTTGTTGTGGTGTTGTACCATCCAGAAACACATCAGTCAATGTTTCAGTATTTGCAGTGGATACCTCCACAGTGGCACACAATACCATAAGCTGCTATCCTTGTTATCCATTAGCAAAATCCAGGACTCTGGAAGATCACTCAGATTGGATCAAATTACTTATGCACCAAGAAGGAAAAATCCATTTTAACCTACCCAAGTCTGGCAGAAAAAGATAAACCACACAACTGTGCCTGGCCGAATTCTGCTAGAAAACAAATCCTCTTTGTATACTTAGAGAAGCAGTTTGCAAACCTACTTGCTTAAAACATATAAAACTTTTGCAGAGTGGGAGGGGGTAGAAAATCAGCCTTGCTGGTGCTGTTTTATAGAAGGAAATCCCTGGCCTGCTCTCCCTGCCCTTGGACTCTGCATTATGCTGGGCCCTTTGTGAGAGACAGCAGAGAACTGACAGGTGTAGAGAGTTCAGCAGTGAAATAAAGAGATCAGTGGAACAAAGGGGAAAGTGCAAAGTAATGTGACCAACCTTTGCTTATCAGTAAAACAAAGATAACAGCATTAGCTGTTTCACATGAGCAGTAAGGAACTGCCAAGTGGGAAGGCCCTGCAATTAAGAGAGCCTGCAGCTTTGGTTTCCAACAGGTCCAATTACTATATGGAGATACATAGGATAGTTTGGTCCATGCTGGGATAATAAAATAAATGATTATATGGAGAAGAAATATCTAACAGACAGGTTGCTCTTTGGAGAGTACAAGCTCAACACCATAACATTAAATTTCATCATGCCCCTATCCTGAGCCAGTCTATGCAGTAACCAAAGCCACTACCTTAACAAGTGTAGATCAGAGCAATTTGTAACATGGCTCAGAAGCTTCTCATGAGAAAAGGTTAAAAAGTCTTATTCTCAGAACAGCAAGTTGCGAAAAGCCTTCTGACAGGAGAAGAAATATTTCCCTCACAATGACTATGTGCAGACAGTGTCAGGAAAAAAGTCATGCAGCTGGAAAGGTACAGCCTGAAATCCATCTAAATGTGCTCAGCCTTCATTTGACAGCTACCAGGCAAGGTGAAAAACATGGCTTTACTCCCAGACAAACAGCCATGCTTCACATCTGTAGGCCACAGCTGCTGCACTGTTCTTCCAGGCACAAAGCTCATATCCAGGAGTACCTGGATGCCTCAAGGAATTACGTAAAAGGAACTTGTCTGAAAGATCACAGTGTGCTGAACACTCTACAGACAAGTACAGAAACCTGGTCCTGCCCCTCAGCTAACAACTAACCCAGATAAATGACAAGCAGAAGTGTTGAGAGCTGGTTGAACATGAGCCAGTGAGTGCCCAAGTGGCCAAGAAGGCCAATGGCACCTGGCCTGGATCAGCAATAGGGTGGCCAGCAGGATCTGGGCAGTGATTGTCCCCCTGTGCTGGGCAGTGGTGAGACTGCACCTCAACTCCTGTGTTCAGTTTTGGGCCCCTGAGTACAAGAAGGTCATTGAGGTGCTGGAGCAGGTCCAGAGAAGGGAAATGGAGCTGGGGAAGGGTCTGGAGCACATATGCTGTGAGGAACAGCTGAGTGTTTATGAGGGGGTGTTTAAACACCTATGAGGGGGTATTTAGGCTGGAGGAAAGCATGCTCAGTACAACTTTATTGCTCTCTACAACTACCTGAAAGGAGATTGTAGGTAGGTGGGGGTTGGTCTCTTCTCCCAAGTAATAAGTGGTGACACAAGAGGAAATGGCCTCAAGTTACACCAGGGGAGGTTGAGATTGGGTATTAGAAAACATTTCTTCATTGGTAGGGTGGTCAGACACTGAGATAGGCTGACCAGGGAAGTGGGAGAGTCACCATCCCTGCAGTGTTCAGAAAACATGTAGATGTGGCACTTGGGGACAGGGTTTAGTGGTGAACATGATGATTCTGGGTTAACAGTTGGACTTGACAACCTTGGAAGTCTTTTCCAACCTTAACAATTCCATGATTCTACAGAAAACATGGACAGAAAGAAAATGGGACAAACATTAAAAGAGATTTACCTAAGGCACAAATAGGATGACTTGAGGGATTAGTTCGAAGTAATTTTTGCTTGTGTAGTCCATGATGTGAGCAAACAGTGAAATGTGACCACACAACTCATCACTGCACAGATTAACTAGGCAATGGAAGGCGAACAATTTAAGAGCCCACAGAGCATAACTGCTTTAATTTGAATTCAAGGTTTTAAATGCAGAGAGGAAGGAAGTTCAGTAAGTCTCTATATCCAGAAGGTAATGCTGAGTCAACAAGTCACCATATTCAATGAATTAGAGATATTTCTGGCTCTTGGTATAATAAATATTTGCCTGCTTTCAGGTGCAGTCCTAGCAAGAGACTTGTAAAATATGTATTTGTACACATTAAATTCACCCTATTCTTTCTGTAAAGTGTCAACAAGTGAAAAATACAAACACTTTTCATTTATGTAGATGCTTTTATGCAGGTTAATATTTCAGTATTTTGGCAAGTTAAGTCAGTCTGCAAGGCCTCCTTTTACTTTAAGGCTGACAGCAATAAAACAGAGGTACAGATGGAATCATAGAATCGCCAAGTGGGTTGGAAAAGACCTCTAAAGACCATCTACTCCACGCCCGTTGCAATGGGCAGGAATAAAAGGTGACACCTAGTTAACACAAGTTATTCTATCCAACAACTTAGTTAAAATTGCAGAGGGATTTACAGACAGGTGGAATTTACACCCTGTGTTTGAAATATGGCCAAAAAAACAGGACAAACACCAGTCCCCTCAATAGCACCACCATATTTATGGCAGAAATTGGCAGTTTGGATACAAGTCTTAGAAGTGCTTGAAAAGCGATCAAATTCAAGCACCCAGGCAGACATACAGTAAGGTCTAAGATGCCAGGATGCCCTTCCTGACATCCTGAAACACATGGGTTTCCCAAAGTTCTGTGATGTATATGCACAGGGTACCTTCAAAATGGTAATACAGATCTACATTTAGGTAACTCAGTTGAAGCCTTCTACTCCAGCACCCATCCTAAAGGTTTCTTGAACAGGAGACCTACAAGTAAAGGCCAAGCACAGCCCAAATCAGAGCAATCAGAACAGAAAGCAGCACAAGGAAATATGCCAAAGCATCTAGAAAAAGCTGGTTTGAAAAGGAGCCTGTAAACATGTGTGTCAATCCGCTTTTTTCTCCCTAAGAGGAATGAAACAAGTAAGCACTGTGCAAAACACAGTAAACAGGGTTAAGTCAGAGTACCCTGAGCTTAGAGACAAGATGCAACAAGTTCTACACAATCTCTGAAAGAGAATTAGCGTCTCTTACAATATTGCCTCCTTAAATTTGATCATACTTAAACCTACAAAAGGAATTTTGAAGAATTTGGCTTACAAAGCATCAAAGTAGAGGCCACCTGGTACCAAGAGATCTTCTTTGACCATGTAATATGAAGTTGGATACAGTAAACTCTTTAAAAAGTCATGATAACTGTTGTCACAAAGTACAGAATTACTGTATCAATAGCGGCTTTTAAAAACCCAAGCATTTCTAAAGATGCTGAAAAGATGCAAAATCCTGCGTTTAATGTTTAAGTGCCTATTCAGAGCACCAGGAGAAGGAAGACTAATGAAAGAGAAAAGAAAAAAGTTGTGAAGTGATAAATGCGTCAAACCAATACTGCTTTTTTTACCCTTTCATATTGAAAAGCTTCCAGTGAAATCCTTCACTCTATCACTAATTCAATTACAGGATGATTAAAACACAGAGTCTACTTCAAGCCACCTGCTATAGTGAAAAGGCACCAGGCAAACCATCACAGTCAAAACCCACACTGCTGACTGCTGGGGCATGACAGCCTGAAAATTCATTGTAATCTTTTAGCTGATCATTCTGCATTATTCTGGGTTTGAGGGGCTTTGCGTATGTCTTGCAAGAGGGGAAAGTGGTGATGTTTTGGGTATTTTCAGGTGCTAGATCACTCTGTGACTTCAGGGATGCTGTAAGGTTTTCTACTAGGACTGACTGATTTCAGTGTAACTGAGGGGATGGAACCAGGCGCTGCGTGTTTCAGGAATCAGCCATAAGCACAGGCCCTATTGATTTCAGTTCCATCCTAGAGAGGGCAGTAGGACAAAATCTCTCCCAATATTTCCAGAAGAAAGCATCTCAGTCAGCACCACTAAAGGGAATATCCTAGCTCCAGTGAATTAGTATGCTGAGCTGGGAGCAGACGGTCTGAATTCACGTTCCCAATTATGCTGAACATCACTGAATGAGACCAGCTGTGCCCCACAATGATGACAGAAAAGATCTATGCAATTTTTTCAACCTTCAGTCTGCTTTCTTTGCTTCAAGACCAAACTCCAGGGGAGGGATTATAATTTTCTGTGTATCATTCTTCAGGCCACGTGCTTCCCAAATATATTTGGATGTACTACAGCTGAAAACCAAAACAGAGACAGTGAAATTTGAGGACCCACCCTGAGCTGTGAAATTGCTGCTCTGCCTTCCTCACTTTCTTCATCTAGTTCATCATCACTCCATTCCCATCCACCATCTTCAGTCTTATGAAGACGCCCACTGGAGCCTGGGACCCTCCGGACCTGCTCGGAACAGAGACAGAGAACTTGTATCAAGAAAACAGTTTCTACAGTTGGTCTTCTTCTTAGGAGAAATAGCACCAAAATATCTTCAGGTTGCATCACCTGCCTGGGTGCCTGAGTATTTTACTGCAATGGCTAGTCCTGTATCTAGAAAATGCTGTATTACACTAATTATCATTAAAAATGTGAACATGAGCCTAAAAATACTAGTACAACATAACAGCAAGAGCCTGGGAGGTTTTCAGTACCTTTTTAGATCTTTCAGTGATTGTTGGTGCTCTCTGCAACATCTTCTCTTGTAAAAATTCTTTATTCTGCAAAAGAAAAAAATACCTTACATTTGCTTTGCTGAAAATGCCCTTTGATTCCTTCAGTGTCTCTGATAAAGTAACTGTTAAGTTTTTCTAGCACAAAGTGGTTCGCGTTTCACCCCCATTTCCCCAAAGGCATTAACCACTTCCTTACTTGGCACTACAGTATACGATGTTTCATCCTAAATACCTTTTCAGTTAGCAGTGACACTCTCCCTTTGCAAAGTGATAATTAACAACCGAGGAGTTGGGTATTATTCTGATTTACTGGGAAATATACTTACTATACCGCAGCATCTCATACCCTGCTGAGGCATTTGGCACTCTTCCATCAGCAGATACTACACCACCTGGATCCAATCCCTTTGCTTTATCTTACTCCTAAATTTATGCCTGTCCAACTGTCAAAGGCAAACCTCAGATGTCAGGCAGGCTGGGATGCAGGAATCCCTCTATGCTGGAGTAACAAGATCAAGGAATTAGGGCAGCAAGATTTAAAGTGCCTGAAAAATGTACAGCATTTATGTTTAGAGAAGAAGTAAATGCAGCGATCATGACAGATTAAATACTGGGAAACTGCTGTGATGCTTTATTGTATTAAATTTCCTCTTCAGCAAGATGCTCCAGGACTGGAACATGGAGTCCTGGTAGTATAATTTTCTGACTGCTGGATTGCAGGGCCAAACTCGTGGCTGGAGGGAAGGCAGGACAAGCCAGGCAGGCACCTTGGCATTGGTGCTGAGATTTACCTGGGTATTCCACAGCACACGAGAGAGGCTGGAAAGCCCTGTTGTCTCTGCCCAGGCAGTGCTCCCAGAACTCCCCTGAAATGGATGCTTGCAGGCAGGATGGGGAGTCTAAAGACACGTGCTGTCACTCCTAATAAGAGGCTCTCAGCATTATCAAACCATACTTTTACATAACATAGACTGTATTTAAATATATGCCTCAGTATAGATGTGTAGAAGTTGGATTCTTCAGCCCTCGAGTTCCAGCTGTCAGTTTGGCAGTGGCTGATGTATGACAGTAATTGAACCCTGAGTGTGAACTGGAACACGTGTTCACTTCAGATGCTGGGTTAAGTATTGCCTCATTTACAATAATGTTAATTTTCTATCACCACACATGCTAATATGTTACTCTACGGCAGCTTAATGAAAGCACGAAGGAGATTTAACACACAATGAAGTGTAACATCATCCAGAACTCCCACAACCAAATGGAGAAAGGTCAGTAATGTGTAAGCCATCCTGTCACTTTGGACACCAAGCATGCATCCAGCATACAGATGCAGACTGCTCAGATGCCCAAAATCTCATCATGGACAGTGAAAACCCAGTTAATACTGTCAAGAGCCCAGGCATCAATTAAACTTGCCCTAAAGCAAACTGCTACATTTCATAAACTGGATCACATAAAATTATCAAACCACAGAATACCCTGAATTGGAAGGGACCCAAGGAATTACCAAGTCCAGCTCCTGGTCCTGCACAGGACAACCCCAAGAATCCCTCCACGTGCCTGAGAGTGTTGTCCAAACACTTCCTGAACTCTAGCAGGCTTGGTGCCAGGACCACCTCCCTGAGGAGCCTGTTCCAATGTCCAGCCACCCTCTGGGTGAAGAACCTTTCCCTAATACTCAGCCTAAACCTCCCCTGACACAGCTTCATGGTGTTCCCTCAGGTCCTGTCACTGGTCACCAGAGGCAAGAGATCAGTACCTGCTCTTCCACTTCCTCTCAAGAAGAAAAAGTGCAACCTTCCCATGGTTTTACCTGTTGGATTTCTCTCAGCTTTAATAGGACATCCAGCTCCTGAACAGACACCTGGATGTGACCACTTCCATTTAAGCCTCTTAATCTGGGAGCTGAAAACTACTTTGATTAATTAATGATGTTGCTGTCCTATCGCAAGTATTGAATCTCTTTTTGACAATTTAATCTGTATTCTGAAACAAACCCTGTGGAATTTAATCACAAACATGCCACAGAAAAAATAAGGAAACAGAAAACATCTCCTTATGCCTCTGGAAATACAAATTCTCCCTTGCATTATTCCTGCCTCCCTCAATAAGACCTTGCACATTGCATATTCAGTAATCTCCAGGCAGTAATTACATAATGCTTGCTGGCAGTTCACTTCAAGGCTAGAAATGGGAGTTTCCTACTGTTTTGTATCACAGAATCCTCACTTTCCATATGGCAACACAGGGTGAAAGAGATTTAGGTAGCCCTCGCACAGTGGGCCTCATTCACCCCATTGCATACAGACTGATTATAGAGTTTATTAAAATATAAGTTACATATGCTGCCACAGAGACCTTTATGGTTGGACAGGCAGCCAGAATGGAACCATTACAAGAGGAAGAACAAACTCAAAAGGCACTGAAAGACATTTAAATGCTCAAGAGAAAGACATTTAAATGCTCAAGAATTTCTAGATAATTTCTCTTAATGACAGCATACACAGGAGGTACAGAAGGGGGATTTCACTCTGTTTCTTCACAATGACCCATTCAACTCACTCAGCTATGCTGGCCCCAAGTGAAACAGCCCACACTGCTGCCAATAAAGCTGTCACCATACCTATCATGCTTCTGAAAAGTGCTCTCCACAGCCTGTGCACAGATCAGTTTAGGAAGAGTGTTCTTACCTTCGCTTTTGTGAAAAATTTGTGTCTTAAGAGTTCTGCTGCTGTCGGTCTGTCAATAAAAACAGATGTAGAAAAGATAATTATAAATGCTCCCTTTCAACACAATGGTCTTCCAGGTTGCTGCAGCTTGTTGTAACATGGCATCTCTTAAGGGCATCAGCTTCTCCTGCACAATTCCCTAAAAATTAGTCAATGCATTCCAAGTGAATTTTACACCAACCAGCAGTCTTTTAAACACTCAGTGTATCCTCAGCAAAGCCTATTTTGCTCCAAAGCAGAGAAATACTTAGGACTGGAGGGGAGAAGTTGTCCCTGTTTTGATGCTGAACTTGAGACTCTCAGTGTAGGGCAGGATCAGAGAAACAATTTGCTCAAAATTGAAATCACAGAATCATCACCTGCCACAGGAGTACAGTACTTTGTGCAAGTATCAGTTATTCAGAGATACTTGATTAAATGTGTGTAATTAGTTCTATTAAAACACAGGTGGGATAATCAATCTTTTTCTAATAGAAAAGGAACAAGTGCAAACTATTTTAAGTCAGACTTTAGAATAAATATTGAAAAGTAAGATACACCCCTTGGTCAGTTTAAGAGGAGTTTTCTAAAGGCTCAAGCCTAAATGTGTAAGTAGCAGCTTAGAGCAATTCCCACACTGCAAATGGTGCTTAAACACTAACAGAGTTTAATCAGTAACTTGCAAAGGCCATTCATCACAGGCTTTATTTCACCTCAGACCACTCTAACTAAAACCATCCACCTCATAGCAAGGTAGTCCCTAAAATAACTAAAAAGCAATTGCACTAAATTCTCCTCTTTGAGAATCCATGCAGTCTGCCTCCTGCTCCCACAGTCAGGGTGATGCCAGTGGCTGTTAGCCGTGCTTGAGCAGAGAGAAAGGGTGTGCCACAATCCAAAGTGATTATGCATAATCTGATCAGCACACATCCTAACCTGCAGGGATGGGATGTGCTTTAGAAAGGTGAAAAAATACCATGCTGTGAAAAAACCCAGCTATCAGCATTTATCAAGCACTCCACTGGATTCATTAAGCATTTCAAGTGTATCACATGGTGCGTGAGAAGTCTGTGTTCCTGGATCTGACACAAGAGGGAACTGGAAAATGTCTTCATTATTATTATTTTATGAAAGCACTTTTTACTTTCCAGAATTAAGTTTGCTTACTGAAGAGGAAAAAAAAAAAACAAATCTAAGAGATATTAAAAATGACACAACACACACACCACCCCCTCAGTGCTATTTCCTATATCACTGAGTAGTCAAGAGACTGTTCAAGGAAGGCTGAAAGTGTCTTCAGGTCACTTAAGCAATCTGCATTGATGAAAACATGCTGGTAAATTTTGCCAGTGCTTTTCCCCATTTCCCCTCCAAACCAAATATTACTTGTAATTAAACAAGTCAAGAACTACACTGAAAGCCTTCTTTGCACTGGCAAATTTTTTAAAGTTTATTTATGTAGTTTTGTAAGCAAACACACATTGCCCAACCTGTAATTTCTGATTTATAAACACACAGCAGTTTTGACTGGGAACAAAACATGAACTGCAGTCACCTGCTGGAGGTGGCAAGGGGAGAACAGCCCTACCCACGCAGTGGACTGGGATGCACTCTCATTAACCCAAATGGGAGATGTGTGCCCTGGCCAGGCACCACGCCAGACATTTATCCATAAAAATAAGGACAGCCAAGAGAATTTGCTGCCACACAGCAAGACTGCTGTGTTCATTGTGACTGAAAGGCTGGAGGGGCAGAGTGTGTATCAACTTCAAAAAAAATAGGGAACACAGTGAGGTTTGTGAGTTTGTTGTGAGGAGGGTGGCAATTTATTTCCATGTTACCCGCTCTTACCTTTTCTCAGGGTCTTTTTGTAGGCACGATGAAATCATCTTCCTAAATGATTTCCCATACTTTTTCAGCATCTCCTTATCTTGTACACCAGTTTCCAAAGACGGAGGATCATTTTGTAGTGTCAGCATTAAAACCTGAAAGAATTATGTCTATTGACAATGAGATTTTTCTTGGCCTTTGTCAGAGACAGATCTTGGGAAAAACGTATTCTTAGACAAACATTTTCATCAAGCATCTGAGTCCAGAAGGATGTGTTAACAACAAACACCCAGCAACTTAAGTTACTCTTTTTCATCTCATCTCCTGGCCCACAGGGAAGTCTGTGGACCAAACACAAGACTGGGATGTGATTTCAGGCCTGTTTGGTGTGATTAAAGGTGCAAGCAGAGCAGAACTTCTACCAGCCTTCCTCCTTTGAGATCAGCAGTTGAGCAAGGCATTTGGCTCAATATGCCTCCCTTCGGGTATTTCTTAGCTAGAAATCAAATTAATGTAAAGGCAGAAAGGCAATCTAAAAAATTACAAAGGTTTAGTTCCATGTACCAATGCAACAGCAGGTGAAGACATTTCTCACATAAGCACCCATCAAGCCAAACTGATTATTTCCTTCACATCACTTAGATATTCTGAAGGAAAGTAAGAAAATTACTCATTTCCATTTCCACTTGTCACCTACATACAGATGAATATCTATTTTTAGAAAAGGAAGCAGCACATAGCATATTTAAATAGCTTTCAACAGCTATATTGCTTAGGGCAGCAAAAGCCCATCAATCTAGATGGAATTATACAGTCCATGACAGAACTCCCTGGTTTTTTTCACCACTCCTTGGAGGGTCACTGAATGCACAGGTAATTTTGCTACATAACAACATTAATCTGAAGTGCAATACAATTACATTCAATAAATAAAACAGAGGAGTCTTCTTTGCAGGCTGCACAACTGGAACTCAAACCTAACAGAATTAGGGACTCAATTCTATCTACCATATACAGCACATGATACTAAATAGATGATGTTGGTATTCAAAGCTTCACCCCAGGCATTCAAAACCACAATAAGCAGAAGTACAACTTGCAGAAGCTGCTGCAAAAGGCTACCAATAATCACAGCACAGAAGGAAATATCAGTGAGACCAGCAACAACTAAACTAGCAACACATTTCCCTGAACTCCTCACGGCTCTGTCACGGTCACTGACATTGTAGGAACTTTAATGCCATTTCTGAACCACTCAGCTACTCAACAGTCCCTGCACAGACATGACAAGTCTTAAAATTAATTCTGTTCTACAAGAGTTAAGCCTGTGCAAAGTCCTGACATTTAAAAGGATATATGAATGTGCCTGTTCTGAGTTAGGAGTTACCAGATTTCCAAATGCTATTGTAATTGTGGGGTGGGAGGGGACTCACCCAGGTCCTGAAGAGATGACACACAACTCACACAGCACTCCAGCAGAAGAGACTCAGAAAAGGAAAGCTTGCCCCATGCTGTCATTGAACGGTTTGGGTTGGAAGGGACTTCAAAGCTCATCTCACTCCAACCCCCTGCCTTGGGCAGGGACACCTTCCACTAGACCAGGTTGTTCCAAGCCTCATCCAGCCTGGCTTTGAATACTTCCAAGGATGGAGCATACACAATTTCTTTGGGTAACCTACTCCTGCCTCATCACTCTCACGGGAAAGAATTTCTTCCTCACATCTAATCTAAATCTCTCCTCTTTTAAAGCCATTCCCCCTTGTCTTATCACTGTATGTCTGTGTAAAAAGTCACTCTCCCAATGGCAAAAACTGAGGGACTTGACACCCACAGGCCTCATATCCCAGGTAATTACTCTAACCATAAGCAAAAAGGGTCTCCAGCCCCTCGTGTTTGATCCGAGGGAGCATTCATCCTAATAACAGAAACAAAAAGACCTTCAGTAGGGTGCACCAAAGGGCCTTAAAGTTTTGTAATTGAGGCAAGGCCTCATCAGATATGACAAAGTAAGTAAGGAAAAAGATCTCAAAGCTCAGAAGGACAGAATGTTTCAGACCTCAGCTGATAGCTGTCAGCTCTTAAAATTAGGATGTACCCTCCCCCTGAAAAAGAAGCATGTTGGAAGTAGCTCCTGGTTCAAGAGTCAGAAAATAGGGAAAGTTAGCCAAACTATAAGGCATTCTGAAGTTCAAGATACTTGAAATAGATTTTTGAAGTGTCAGGATTATTTTGGATAACTGGTAACATTAGAGGTATCAAGAGAATTTCTGAGAGGTATCAAGAAGGATTACCAATGCAGGAGAAAGAATGGCTCACCATCCCAGTGTCACTGATTGCCAGATAACATGCTCTGGATCATTATTTATAGTCCTAAAAACATCTGATGCCTTCAGAGGTTCCAGAATTAAAACACATAGCACTTTCCTCAATAATAGTGAGGCTCAGGATCTAAATAAAAACTGCAGTTTCAGACAATGCTGATTAAGTGGCATATCTTTTAAAAGTGACTTCAGATAAATGTAAGAACATCCTGATCCACAAGTGCAAGTTTAGAGGACAAACTCTTCTATGCAACATGATGGCCAAATTCTTGGAAACACCCATAGAACACACTGATCCTTCATCCTGCACAAGTATCTGGAGACCTGCTCACCTTCATTGGGGGATATTTATGGTAAGGAGCTGCCCCCGTAGCCAGTTCGATAGCGGTGATTCCAAAGCTCCAGATGTCTGCCTTGAAATCGTATCCTCTGACCTGAAAAATATTAAGAGGATGTTAGTCTGTGCCTCTTATTGTCCTACAGTATGATCCCTTTCACCCTTCCCTTCCATTCCCCTCAAATTTTGAGAGACCAGCTCTACAGAGATGGAAGCAATGTTTACTCCCTCCTCTCCCCCAGCTCCTTGTACCCTGAAGAGCTGTTTTAGAAGTCAGTCTGAGGAAAATCATGGTTTTGGACTGTGCAACTCTGCTATAAACCTCTACACGCGCAGATCATAAAAGGGCAGTGGGCTAATCCAGGCTCTGACTTCTACACAAAGACACAGAGAGTCATTAAACAGCATAATGAAACCCTCATAGTTAATAGATGGGCTGTTACCCCTCGGGACACACGGCTCACTACACTTTTAGTCAACCGCTTAATCAATCTGACTGCAAACATGCTCCATCCTGGAACTCCAGGACACACCAGCTCGGTAAAAGCCCCTCACTCCTGCCTGCAGACTAATATTTCCCTCCACTAATTAACAGGAGCTTCTGCACTTGACATTAAACACAGGCTTGTTCAGGAAAATTTATAGCATTTACTTCCCCTCCTGCACAGGAAAAAATATTTCATATGCCAAACCAGTTACTTCCTCATTATCATTAGGTAATATTTTGGCACTTGCTTTCTCCGCTGCAGGGGAGAGACATTATGTACTAACTTCAAGAGCAGCTACGAAAATCAAAGCATTTTGGTTGCTTAGGATGGTTTGTATTCCTTCTCACTAAACTATGGAAAAACGAAAATTGAATCAGAGCAAAGCTAACAGGGATATTGCGCTCAGCTAACCTAACAAGCTTAAGAAAGACACTCATTGTGATGAAACCAAACAACATTCCCCTAATCTACCTTTAGGATAATCTTGAATTTTGGCAAGCGAACAAAAGACCCTCCTGCACTATTTGCCATGTAATACATGAACTGAAACTTGTTACAGCAACACGAATTTACATCTTGCACCACTTTTTCCAACACTGTAACCATCATTTTTATGAGGCTTACAGGTCTGAAATGTTTCTTGAAGCACCTCAGTTTATGGATGCCATGATTTTGAACAGATTTCAAGTCAGTTAACTAAAGAAGCCCAGATATACAGTATAATTTAAAAGAGCACAGGGCAAGAAGAAATACGTTGTAAGGGTATTTTTTATCCCTCACACTATTTTCAGGTTTTGAGAATACCTGTGGGACTTTTCTTAGCTCTGCCTTTCAGTTACTCTTGCAGCACATCAATGCACTGCACAACTCCCCATTCCCCCATGGGATTTTAACTGTTTAGTGTGTGTGGGAAGTTAATTATTTCACATAATCCTGCTTGCAAATGAAAGCTATGAAGTTCAAATTGTCTACAGAAGTTCATCTTGTCATCTGTCCAATACGTATCAGTCACCACCCTGCAGTTAGTTTATATCAACATCTATTTTTCTCATCAACCATTTTTTTTCTTGCCATAAATCTGTCCAGTGAATATACATTAAAAAACAATGCTGGGCTATCATGTATTCACATGGTAAAGGAAATTAACAATGCTGAAGTAAACAGATGGAATTGGCTCGATAATATCTACATATCTAAGGCCAACCTACAGCAAGCCCTTTGTCCCTTTTCCAGGCTGAATCTAGTGGCTCAGGGTGACACCTGCTGGAAGGCAGCAAGATGATCGAATGGACATTGAAGGATTTCACATCAACATCCAAAATACTGCTTTATCACCTGATATTTGCAACCAGTTCGATGTGCACAGCCTTGATGGAGGTATTGCACTCCCTAGAGAACTCCTTTGGAAACACATTTGTGGGGGACTGCCCCCGACTCTGTCACTGAAATGTTTATTTCTCCTTTTCAGCTCCCTCCTTAGGATTATTTTCCATTTTGTCCTGAGGATTGTGGCTGCAAAGAACCTGGAGCAGCACCAGTAGTGCTGCAGCACTGCAGAACACAAAGGACAGAAAATCAAGGGACATCTCTGATCTGGCTTTGGAAATACCAAATACTCCATTTTTATTTTTAAATCAATTAAACAAAAAAATCCAGAAGAATGACAGTGAAGGAGTTCAGAATTAACTCTGCAGGGAGAGGTCCTGACTTGGGGAGTGTGTCTTTATTCTGCAGTGTCAGACTTGCACTCTGAGGATGCTGCAGGAGTGCTGTAGCGCACTGGCCCCACAGTGCCACCATGGGGAGCCACTGAAAAGGCCAAACACTGAAAAAGCCTTTAATCAATAATACATTTAAGCTGCTCCAAAGTTATCTCCATTCCTCAAGAAGTTTTAGATACAGGAAAAGATGCATTAAAGTGCTACCATGGTTTTACCTCCATTTCATTTTCTGGATATACATGGGGGTCTTACTCAAATTCCTCCTAAGCTTCAAAATATTTTATTGTGAACAACAGCAGGGAGAAAAGTACCAGGGTGGGTTTACTTTAATAAAAGAATATTTTCCCAAAATTTTTTTGTTAAAAAAGAATTTGGAAGGAGAAATGGAAAAACATTTATAGCTAGTTATATTTCTGCTTAGCACACCTGTCAAAAATCCTGAGTCCAGCCCTCTGTCAAACTGATTTTAAGGGAATAAGGGATATGTTCAGAATGTCCATGGGACTGAATATCAAGGCCATCAACAGCTACTGCAAAAACGCTGTGAGAACTGTGGTGTAACTTTGTGAATCTTGCTCAGAAATGGTCAATGATATTTCATATTAAACAAAGTTTCCAGGTGGCCTTCATCAGAAGTCACACAGACAATGCTTCTGTAGTTTAGTCTAGAAGCAGCAGAGGACAAAAAGTGACATATCTCCACCCAAGGGGAAGAAGTATGACATCTTTTAGCGAGCCAAAAGAGCAGTGGAGGAGTGGGGAAATGCAAGTATTCCTCAGCTTTTACAGTCTGGACACTCATAAGCCAAGAGAAGCTAAAAACTTGAATAAAGTCAACTGCATGCTATTTTACTGTAGTTACTCCCCACTTTGACATGTCATGATTAACTACCTTAAATTCATGTTTGCAAATGCAGAAGAGCACATTAATGAGCTGTATATGTGCATATTTACCACGTGTGAAACTATTTATATTCTACTTCACATTTATGCAAGAGGGAGGGGCAGGCTAATCTTCTTTATGCAACAGCTGAGCTGTCTCCTCCTCACCTTAGGTAAGAGCCTGAAGAGAAGCAACTGGGCAAAAATCTACTGAACATTTAACATGCCCCAGTACATGCCTGTCTGCAACAGGCAAACTGAAGAAAATCCTGTGGTTTTAGGAAAACCTTACAGGATGCCAAACTACCATCTCAGTTTGAAGCAAATACAGCCATTGCTGATAACAGGAAATTCCAGGAGCAGATCAGCTCAGAGGACACTAGGAAAAACATTTCACCTGTTCCATAACTTCTGGTGCCATCCAGCAAGGTGTGCCCACAAAAGTTTTCCTGACTTTATTCCTGGTAATGTCACCACCAGTGGCCAGAAACGCGCTAACACCAAAGTCTGAAAAGAAAACAAAGGCAGAATTTAGTAAGAATTTATTAAGAACACATCCCGAGCTAATTGAAGGGCTGTCCCCTCTTTCCCCTCATATTCCCAGCCACCTATTAAGTACCAGACCATGCAGTCACGCATGAGGAGTTTGCTAATAAAGGAGGAATGATCAACAGTTAGTAAAGAGTGCTGGGACACGAACTGCCATTCAGCAGTTCGCCATTCAATTCCCGGGGACAGCAGAGCTTTCAGCCCCAGCCGGCAGAGAGGAAAATTCCACTTTCCATTACAGCCCACTGGCCACATTAGAGCCCGCCCGCACTCCCCCAGCAGACCTGCTGCTGTCCAAACCTGCCTCTGCCAGCCAGAGTTTATCTACATTTGCATACATTCATAATGAGAACTGACCCTCAGTGAGCATCCTGGTAACATTCCCAGCAGCGAAGTGGGTACATTAAAAGTCACTCAGTAACATGTCACTGTCCTAACTGCACCCTGCAGATGAGGTATCAGCCCCTTATTCTGGATGTTTTATTACCAGAATATGCTTTGCTTGATAATCTCCCGTGGTCAAAACGCTCCTTTAGCAGAACCTTGGGCTGGTTCCTGGTGATGCAGCAGTGTTACTGCACGTGCTCCTCCAACCAGCCCAACCATCCCACGGAAGCGGCACAGGCAAATATTCACAACCTTTACAGCATCACCCCACCTGGACCATCTTTCACAAGCAGAAGGATGCTCAAGCATGCCCTCTGCACTCGTTGGCAATTGTATTTCTTAGAGCAAATCACTTTCACGTGAAAATTATGCTGTCAAAAGTAACCTGATCTTGTATGGAAAATGAGATCTGTAACAAGCAGCAGCAGTGTGCAGGGATAGCTATGGGATACAGTATGTTTGTTGAGAGAAGAGCAATTACAAAAGATTTGGCAATCAAGTCATTCAGCAGAGGCTGGCACTTAGAGAAAAAAATAAATCATGTGACAGGGAAGCTAAACACAGAACTGTGTATTTCTTCCCAAATCTTTTCAAACTACACTGCTTGTGTACTACTGGATTATAGGCCTATAACGGGCCAATCTCCACAACTCAACTTTATCCACACACACCTTTTCTTAAACACAGTACATGCAAACAAAATCTTGAATGCCATTTTTAAGACTGATGACAGGCTTGGAGAGCAAGTCTCTGGAATTCCAGGGCTATTTCACATAAACCCAGAATATTACTGACCACAACTGGTTTGAAAATTCCTGAAACTCAGCTGACAGTTAACTGTAAATGCCAAAGCCTCTGTGGCCAGAGGAGCCAGAGCTACTCTATGACTTAAGGATGTTACACTGAGGCATCAACTGCAACAAAAGATCCCTCTTTACAATTTTCAAGTAATGGCATCCCTGCGAGGACAGTCCCAAAGTTCCCTCTGCACCACACCAGCAGTGCAATGAGTCCCTTCTCATTGCAAGTCTAGTCTTTGAGAAACACCACCAAAATCATCACTCAGAAGATGCTGAAAGCTTCCAGCTCACTTTGGTTAGAGGCTTCCCAGGACAGGAACTTGGTGCTCACTGAAGTACTAGACATGGATAACTGAAAGGTGACATTGCAGAAGTTGCACAGACATCACAGGGCTAAAACCAGCACTAGCAAAGGCCTATGATATCATTAGGATTCAGCTGAGATATGCTGTCCTGTTCTCTTCCCTGTTCCAAGAGGCATCTTGCCTTCCTTCTAGCCTTGAAGCTGTAGCACTCCTAGATGGACCACTGTCCCATCACCACTGCAAGATGTATTTCTTTGGAAATCCACTTTTTGCAACACTGATTTGCTTCGAGATCTTCCATGTGAGTATCCACCATCCCTGCTTTTCTCAGAAACTGAAGGAGGTTTCTAAAACATTCAAAATTACTTGCCTTTTACTGTTCGTTACAGGAAGCCTTGCAAGATCTATTGTTCTAAACACAAGAGCAATTAGAAGTTCTTTTAAATAAGATAATACCAATAGAAACTTGTCCAAGTGCCATCAGTATTTTATTGTGGTGCTGTATTTGAACTTGCTTGTATTATCTTACCTCAAGTTTCCATGCAGTCACTTTGAGGGGAAAGGAAATGCCATTCAAAGCAAAAGCATTCCAGCAGTAAAAACACAAGTCCTTGAAACAATATTCACCACATCTCACATCAAACATGAGTTTATAAATTCCACATGCAAACTGGGCCCCTACATCTGCCATCTGAGGTCAGCAGAAAGCTTAAATGGAATTAAAGTTTATTTCATTACATGGTTGATTTATTCAATGTTTTCCCAATCAATTTTCCTCATTTCCAGTGGGCTAAAACAGCCTCAACCAGACTGTGTTACTCTGCTGTAAGGAATGACTTTAAGACCATCTTCTCAAATGTCATCTTACTAACTTTATCCAAGCCCCAGCTATTAAGAATGTGCCTGCTCTCAAGAAATATCTACAAAGCAATAAATACAATCCTAACCACAGGCTAAGTTCTTCCTTCTGAGTCTCAGTCCTCTCTGCCTCCAGAAAGGTTAAAACAGAACTAGGTTATTGCAAGTGAATTTAACTCTAGAAAATGGGGAAAGCCATGAAATTCAAGATAGCTCAGAAATGTTTACATTTGTACTCTTCCTTGGCAGTTCATAGTTTATATTGGCTCACTACAGTGACAACTGGAAAGGACTGAATCACCAGAAACAGGGAGGAATTGGAAACGTTTGGACCTGGCTTGCAATACCAGTAACCACCATTGCTGGGGATCCACCGACTGTCAGATATTCTAAAGGAGCCCAAAAATTGCAGACTTCTAGCAGTCTGTCAGCAAATAACAGTCTCCAGGATGTCTGGATGAAAGTGGCAGGATCTCTTTTTTATCATTTTTCTGAAGCACTGTAGAAAAGATTCATCTGCTAGAGCTGTTTCAGGGATATAAACCAAACACTTCTTAAATATATATCTATATATGTATCTCCAGACTCTTGTATCACAGCAAAAATCAGTCCATGATGGGAATGTCAATTCTGCTGATGCTGGCTCTGCAGAAAATACAGCCAATTTTGCCTTTTTCGGTAGGAACATCATGTGTTTCAAACCACACACCCTACAGGACACTCTACAGTGGCAAGGAAGTTGCAGACTAGTATTTGAAAAAGCATGGCATTGGGCAACAATTCCAGCTACTAAGGTATCCAAGTTATCAAATTTGAAAACTATTCTGGCCACTCAAAAAATGTAAAAGCTGAAAGGAAACACTCCATCTGAACAACTCACCAGTGAAAGAATGTGTGGCAGGACCAAATCACAAGGGGTAGCACCAATGCTGTGTACCACAGGAAAACACATTTCTACCACATTATGTATTGTCTTATCCAAATCTAGAAGTCAGATTTTAAAATAATTCTCCTCAGCCATCTCATAGTTTAACATTATATTAATCCTAAAAAGCCCAAGTACCTACTACTGCATGTAGCTACCTACAAGATACATAGAAGGGAAAGAAAAGAAGAATCTGCACTAACTGAGAGTCAGGACAAAAGCCTGCTGACATCAGAAGGGCTCCTACAGAGTTTGGTGAGTTTGGATCCAACCCTACAGGAGTTCCCAACTTCAAAACAGGGGCTAAAAATCTGAGGAATCCAATCTTGACTGCAAACCACTCAGTTGTTTTGAAACAAAAAGTATTTCAGAAGACAGCTCTAAGTGGTTTTTTCACCATTTTGTTCAGCTGTGCTCCATCAGAAAATATCTGCAATTGTATTTAGTGTTTTCCTGCAAACCTCACAGCTTTTAGAACACTGAAGATGAATAAACCA
The DNA here is from genome assembly GCA_035222235.1 of Margarornis squamiger. Taxonomy (NCBI): domain Eukaryota; kingdom Metazoa; phylum Chordata; class Aves; order Passeriformes; family Furnariidae; genus Margarornis; species Margarornis squamiger. The sequence continues at coordinate 4,132,304 of JAWWTY010000077.1, read as the reverse complement.
AGCAGGAAGAGGAGGAAGGCAGCAGCAAATCACAATTTTGTGCTAAGAACGCAGCAAGTGGTGAGATACCAGAAAAATGGAATATTAGTGGAGAACAAGAATTTAAAGCTTCATTCCTTTTAAAGCTTATATGGATGGACAGAGGTACTGGATCTGTAAATACACACTTGTTCTCCTACTGCACAAAGTAACTTCAGGATGACAAAGCCCCAGCTGGAGAAGTGGTTTCAACAACAAAACTGCACAACTTCTCTTCAGGAAACACAGATAGTACAAGTGATGCAAAGAAAAAGTTACTTCACATCATGCTGCTGCAGGAGAGGCACTAAAACTCTGCCCTAACCACCGAGAACAATACTTCTGGCCCTTTTTTGAAAGGGAGAAGAAGTTCCTGGTGTCCCTGATACAACACCAGCTGCAGTGGACACTTCCCTCCCAAGGTAGATTTGTGTCTTGCCCCCCCTTAAAGCCATTTAATCTCCCAAAGTTAGAGTTTCCTAAGGGAAAGTGGGGAATGACACTGCCTGCACCATAGCTCGATGTTTATGTAGAGCGCTATTTTAGTACAATGAATTAAGAGCAGTCAGGAACACAGCGAACCGGTGACAAGCTGGCATGGATTTGTGGAAAGTTACACAAATTCAGTTACACAAGTTTTGCCTGGCCTTAACTATCCCCATTTTATAAATAGATAAAGCGAGAAGGGTTGGGCAATTTGCCCAGGATCAATTAGCAAGTCCTGAACAACTTTGTGAAATCTCAATCTACTTCAACCGCTTGGCAACACGGCCATCCCGGGCCATGGCAGGCTCTGCAGGCACCTCTCAGAGTGAGTGTTAATAATTCCCTGGGTTTAAATCCTGAAGACACGGTGTTACTGTCTCTGCAACCAAAAAATCCCACCCGTGGAGAGATGTGCGCCTCTCAGCCTTCAACAGGCTCTTGTATCATCACATTCAATCACAGAGGGGTGGGTGACAGCATTATTAAAGATCCCAGTGGATAAAATTGGGAAAAAAAAATATTTGTTCTGCATTCTGGTTCAGTGGGATGCTCACATCGTGCCACGGTTAGAGCATGGCTCATACTGAGCCATCTCATGCACCCTGGGAGAGTTTCCTCTCAACCTCTCCTGTTCCTTCCCAACCTATCAAGATGATCACTTCATTTCACAGTAATTTATAGGGCCTGCAAAGTTAAATAAACTGATAAATGCTAAGCCTTGCTTACTGTGAGAAGTCATCTCCTGCTTTATGCAGCAATATTGGTGCCGATGCGGTTTATGTTGACAAGAGTGTTTTTACCCGTAGAGCTTTTAGACCCCAGGGAGCCAATAAATGCCAAGGCAAAGAGGTTTTATGCCCTGGATAAAAGAAATGAAATAATTGCCATGGAGAGGTTGGAACACAAAAGAAAGTGGCTATCTCAATTTACATTGCAACCACCGTCAGCACAGCCCAGAACAATGGTATCTGGGGAAAAGTCCTGCTCTCTCCAGAAGACAGATTAATTCAGTGTGCAGGAAAACACTTCAAACTGAGAAAGCGACACTGAATTGTAACAGGCTCTGAAAACTCCGTGCCAAGCCACAAGCCCAAGCCAGTGCCCTTGGAAAAAAATAAAAACTATTAAGATAGAAGCAAACTGCCTCAGTTTAGTTCTCGCTGGTCAGCTGGGTCTATTAAAGGCAATTTTCTCCTTGGTTCAGTGGAAGCACATCTTGAAAGCAAAAGAAGCTACAGAGTTAAAAATAGAGCCATGAGTAAAAATACCAAGTCCCAAGACTTGGGGAGGAGTTTCAAGCTGGGAATTTGTGCAGGCCATTAGAGAAATTTTTAGAATTCCCACTCCCAGCAAGTGTCCCTGAACTCACAGATTTCTCCTCCATCTCTTTACCTGCTCCCACCTCAGCTCACAGCAGCTTTCACATCGGATGCACAACCACCAACTCAGAGTTACACACAGAACCTGAGAAATGTCTGACACACTTTCATCAAGTTGCTTTTTCTGTTCAGCCTTGACAGAATTGCATGGCCCAAATTAACATAGGAGGCTTTAATTTTCACTGGTTAGAAACTGTATAATCCTGCAGCAAAATTACTGCCATGAATTCTATACAGTGAAAGTTTCCAGTATTTAAGTTCACTGATCCATTGCGGAGGTACAGCCCAGCAGTGAGATTTATTCCATTACAGGGATGAGCATTTTTTCCTAAACCCTGAAAGCACTTTGCTTCTTTTCCTCAAAGGATTTCCAGTTAGAGATGTACATTCCTCATTTGCATTTAAGAATTGCATTTCTTCAGAGACAAGAAACAGGAATTGTGTTAAGCAGTAGGAAATACAGAGGAACACAAGGTTGCAAAGGCCAAACATTGAATAAGACCTTCTAAACAACTGTTCACAGGCAGTTTGGATTGAGGAATGGCAAGAAGGAAAGGAGTCATTATAAAAGAATGGAAGTCATTCTTCTCTGCTACATTATTTAAATTTTTCATGTACACCAAGCCAGCTCCTTGCAGGGAGGTACCCCATTCACTGTGACCCTCAGGCTTCATTCCACAGCTGATGCATCTTTTAGTTTTTTCCTTCTGGTGTAACTTTCCAGCGAAACTTAAACGTGTTTGTTTCGTGGGAACACAGTGATGTCATCCAGCTCATAAGTAAAGCACTCAACAATCAACAGAATTATTCATAATATGCATTAATACTATTGTCACAGGCAAGTGCTTTGATCTCGCTGAAACAAGTCTCATTTTATTGGGATTGGTTTGCTTCCAGTATTTTTTCCTCCCCAAAAAATTCAGGACAAATTTTGCTATTTCATCCTGGTTCAGGAGGAAAGGAAGCCTGAGTGTCAGAAATTCCCACAGAAACAAAATCTCGTGTTATGACCAGGTCAGGCTCTTCTCTATTATTCATTAATTTTCATTTCTTTCAAGTCATCAGCTGCCTCGACAGAAACGAAAGTGCTTCCTGCCACTGTGGTGAACCCGCTGACCTCGGTGAGTTCAGTGGCCCTGCTGTGGCCGATGAAAACTCACAGAGCTGGACCTTTTGCATGTTCAAAGGAAGTATTTGTAAAGAGGGAACTTTGCACATCTCACAACACTGCTTTCACAGGATATGCTGAGAGGTGGGTTTCATCATTTACATCTTGCACATATAAACCACTAGTTCAGTCTAGGGGAGCATGTACAAACTACAGACTAAATAAATCCTTGGGAATTCATACAATTAGGATCAGTCAACCTTAAAGCTACTTATCAACTAAAAATTATTCAGCAGAAAAAAATACATGAACAGGTACCTATTACCAGTGAGACTCAGTATAAAAAAGGCCAAGCCTTAGCACCCTTATGGAAGAGAAACACAAGGAACTTTCTCCAGGCTGGCAGAAACACTCAAAGGAAGAGCTATTTGCAGCCCCTCCCAGAACAGAATCTAAAGCTCCATGTAATTACAAATCCAAAAAGTTACATCTTGGCCCCAGTATGGAAAAAAAATCCAGAATTTGACTGTATAAAGTTTGCTCCTTTGAGCATTTCAAAAGCCATTCCCTACCTTCCATCAGCTGCCACACAGACTAATAATTTACACCTCATTAGAAATATAACAGCAGGCACTAAGGGCAATGGGAAACTTGAAAAGGAAAACAAAGCGACTTCAGGTTTTAAACACAAGTAGGTGTTATGTCCTGTAAAAGGGATTATTGTCCTGTGCAGAGAGAGGAGAGGTACCTATAAAAACTACATTGCAACATGCTCTGCTTCCTGGTGGAAAATCTACAGCTTTCATTCCAAGATGCAAAGCCAGGCATAGATATTCCAAAGGAATAAAAAAATGCAACAGGCACTTCTCCCTGACACAACAGTCACTGCCCTGTCCCTTAACTCCCAGCACAGTAGTTTGACTCACTGCTGTCCCTCCATCAGCAGGACAGGGAACTAAAAAAGAGACCTTATAATCCACAGATATGGTTCTTCTCAATTAAATATGGGATTGAAAATGTTAAAGATGTTACAAGGATGTTTGCCAAGATGGCAGGACCAGACATGAGCTCTGCCCTCCAGCTGGCGGTGGCACAAGGACTGGAAAGGCACTGCAAGATCCATGGGAAGAACACAGTCCTGAGAGAGAGGACAGTTGGAGAAGAATTGTGCTCAGGATAGGAAAACAGCATGCTGGGAAGAGGAGGAAAAACAAATACCACGGGTTCTAAATGTACTCTCCAAAAATCTTCTCTTACTTAATAGCGTGCAATACTAATAATCACAAAACCACAGCCTAGCTGATGTTGAAAGGGACCTTTAAATGTCATCTAGTCCAACCTCCTGCCATGAGCAGGGACACCTTCAACCAGAACAGGCTGCTCAGAGCCCCATCCAACCTGGCCTTGAATGTTTCCAAAGATGGGGCATAATTCTTGATTTCTGGAAAGAAGAGTGAAGTCTGTAGGAAGGGAAAATATCAGAAGGGGGCTGGGGGGAAAACACACTACACAACATCCTTTTCTACAGACACACCATCTACTCATACCAAGGACTGTTTTCAACACACCTGTGTTGCAGCCCATGACAGCCCTGACTAAAACAGACAACTCCAGGCACATCCATATGAGCTAAAGCAACTGCCTTTAACAGTTATCCCTAAGTTTGCATGACGGCTTCCAAGGCTTCCAGCTCACTCCACGTCGGGGTGGGTCAGGGCAGCCAGTTAAATTACCCTCTCTGCCACTCAGTTCAACTGAAGCAGACCAAGGAACATCCACATGAGCAGTTTGACCAGCAGATCTTTCGATAAGGCAAAGTTCTAAAGGACTTTTACTATCAGATATGCCCACTTCCTTCTGACAAATCTATCCACCCTTTGCCACAGTCCTTTGGAAAACCACCTTATACATCACTGATAAATCAGTGAGGTCTGTGCCCTCCACTTTCAAGCCTATAAACTTGCTGAGTTAAAAATCTGATTGGCTTTTATGCCAAGAATTTTATCTGATCTATTGATTCTGAGCACTTGACAGTCAAATGATTTATTCCTGCTACTTGTCATTGTTCCAAATAAGAGTATTTTAAGAAAACAAGATGTAATAAATTCTGGGTTGGTTTTCTGCTTTGGTTTTTGGTGTTGTCAGTTTTGTTTGTTTTTCTGAAGAACTGTGGGGCTTTTTGAAGCCAACACATTTTTGTAGATTTCTCCTTGATCATTAAATAATTTCTTTGGATATTCAGTTATGCCTAAAGTTTACTCCAAGCTACCAGGAAAGTTACCTGCGATCTGCACTGAGCCATCTTCTCCAAGAAGAATATTTCCTGCTTTCACATCCCTGCAGAAAGATAAAGCAACAATAAGTGGAAGTCATTAAATCTTTCCTTCAACCACCAAAAAACACACAAAAAGGTTATTATTTCTTATATTTTGTTTCTTACATTAGCACGTCTTGTCTCCAATCATGCAGAAATAGTAGGGATTTCACATCAGTTGTAACTTTGTAGACAGCTACTAAGCAGTATTTCTATGATTTATAGCTAGTGGCATTTTAGGTACTATGCACAGAAAAAATTAAAACTTAGCAGAAGGCACCCTTAAAAATGCAAGGAAAGTGGTTTGTCCCAGGTTTTTTAAGTTAGCTAAAAATGTGAAAACAAAACCTAGCACTGATCTAATCCTCATGTACCCCTTTAGCCAGAGCAGCTTCAAGAGACAATGAGTTGATCTCATCTCACTGCTGCTGAATGCAACCTGTACTCTCCCCAGCCCCAGGTCTTGCTGCTCTCCTGCCCTGGAGAAGTTCACATGCTTCCTTAGGAAATCAGTTTAGCCCCACACAATGGTGAAAATACAGACAAAAGAAAAACGTTTGCCCATGGCTTAATGAACAAAACCTCGTTACCAAGGGTCAGGTGAGCAGAGCTGGTAAAAGAGATGGTGAAAAAAAGGAAAGTGGGGCCACTCAACTGTACTGTGAAGCCTCAACTTTAGCAAAAAAGTTTCCTTGAATCTTTTTTACCAAAGTCAATGAACAGACAAGAACATCCAGCATGTGCTATGAAAGTTTTGTACTATTCTCTTTCTAGACAAAAAAAGCTCTTAAGTTTTCAGGTTTACAGCAGCACTTCTCCAGCTTTGAGGGAATACTACATTCACTCCAAATACTTTGAAGTTTTCCAGTTTATTTTCATGGGCTGCTCCCCATGCCAAGCCAAGGGAAGCACCTTTATAGTTGACATCTGCATTTACCAGCACGGCTGCTAAGCCTGCACTACCCAGGAATCCACACAGACTCAGAGCAAAAAGAAGAAAACACCACCAAAACAAGCAGATTTTCCCTCCACTGCCTTCAACGAATATTCCAAATCCTTTCACATAGAAAAAAAAGTCAAAAGCTATTTTTTCTCTCCTCCCTTGTGCATCATGAGAACAGAACTGGCTTGATGGTCTGGCCAAAGAGCCCCGGTCAGGCCCTGGAAGTCTGCTCCTTCCTGGCTTTGCTCTTCTGAAGAGGAGGCTGGGCCACTGCCAGTTCCAAGCCAGGATAATTTTAAACACATCCTCTCCAGCCTTAGCATTTGTCACACTCTTCCCCATATCCAGTCTAGGGTACTGGCATTGGCAGGGGTTTTTCCCAACACAGGGTGAAACAAAACTGCCCATAAGACAGTTCTATGAAAGATAAACAACGAACTGCAGCACCTTGACTCTTCAAACAAGTATTTCAAGTCCTGCCAAATCTATACCTCTTGCTAGCAGTGCCCATCCTAGAGCCTAAACCTGGTTTGTAGTCCAAGTGTGAAAGCAAGTACAGAAAAATTCTCATTTGCTGTAATGATCAAGATCACCTGGATAGATCTATATGGCAGCTCTGAAAGTATATGACACGATAGCATCAAGGAGCTGACTTTCCCTCCAAGAAGTATTATTTTGTTTTCTCCCTGCAATTAACAGCTGCAGCAACTGGAGACAAGACAACATCAGCACTGCAGTGGATGGAGACTTAAATAGACAAAGGACCTGAAGGGATTAAATACACAATTAAGCATGTAGCTACACTCCCCACTCCCTTAGCATCCCTTGGCTAAATCCAATACAATTGGAGCTGTAGAGCTCATTGTCATGAGAGATGCAAACCTGAGTGACCCCTGCACTCCCACAAAGTGTTCATAGTCCATAACACGGAGGAATGGAAAAGCTCCCTGTCAGTATTCAGGCTGATTATGCCTTTGGGATGCCACATCATGAGCATGTGGAGACACTAGAGCACAGTGCCCAAGTCTGCTGTTTCCTAGGTAAGGAACTGGCACACAGGGTGTGAAATGTGCTTGGCAGAGGCACAGCCATCTCCAGGAATCCCCCTGTGCACCAGCACTAATTCAGAGGGAACACAGGGTGTTCAGGAAACTCTCCAATACTACTGGAAATGTTTATCCACAGCTGACACTCCTGCAACAGCCAGGATGCACAAGGCCCTTTCAGAGATGCCTGCCAGTTCCAGGTTATGAGGAAAGGAATAGGATGCACCAAGGTTGCCTGTTGAAGTTATTATTTCTCTTACTGGAGTAAGAGTAATTTCCTCTTCCATCTGCACTCCAAGGCAGCCCAGGATGCTGGAGCATTTCCCCAGTAAGCTGGGCCATGTGGTATCATAGAGCCTTTCCAAACTTCCCCTGTGGCTCCCCTGGAGCAGACCATACCCAGCCATGAAGGAAGTGCCAGGGAAGTTTTTAAGCAAAACTAAGGATAAGTCAAAAAAAAAAAAAAAAAAAATCAAGCACATTTCACTGGTATAGCAACAGTGGACAGAAAACAGCACACATTCAATACCACCAAACCATCCCAACCACAACAGAGCATGCTGGACAGGCGTGGAATGCAAAAAGTAGTGAAACAAGCACTGAGATTGAATCCCATAGGAAAAGAGAGTCAAAAAGCTCCAGCCCCTTAGCCTCCCCCACCAATGCAGAGGTTTGTTTTCTTTTAAACTTCAGCTTGAATTAATTAAAATTTACATATTTCCTCGTTGGAAACAAAAGTTAGTAACTATGATGCTTAAAGCTGTTTCAAGAAATTAAAACAAGTCATTGCCACAATACAAAATCCAGGAGACCAAAACTGCCACTGCCAAATATCCAAGTCAAAGCTGCAGAATTAACATGTGGCATTTCCTCCCAGTGACCAGCCCTCTGCAAAGGCCATTACTCACCCCAGCCTGGTACACTCCACCCCAGAGAAGCAAAACTGATGGGGCACCAAGATGTTTGGGGACACCAACTCCATTTTGGAGTTACTGTAGCATAGAGGCAACTTCCATCTTTCCCACTGCCCACTCCAGTGTATTGGCATCGTGTCACTCACTGCAGCAGCACCAGGTGAACACAGAGCAGCCATAGCACCAGGAGAACACAAATCCCTTTCTTTAGCACATACTGGTGCACTGGCAGTATCTTCAAAGCAGGTACTCCTCTAAAATCATCTTTAAGACTAATTAATTGTATTTAAAGCAATGGGGCAGGGGAGAGAGGATAAGTGCTTTCCTGTTTATTCGTGTCAGGAGATGCTTATAAACTTGCACACTGAACAGCAAGAAGTTTGTTACTCCAGGATATAGTTATTGCCAAGTATAACAATTTGAAGGTACTTCCTATTAATGTGGTAATGACCATATCCTGGGCTGATACACTGGGAATAAATGGTGTGCCTCTGGCATAATTACTACACTGGAAACAGGAAGCAGCTTTAGGCTTTAGCATAAACAGTAATTATATCACATTTTAAATGAAGTTACAGAAGGCTGGAGTAAACTTGGTCAGTAGCTTAACAAATGCTACAGTAGTTCCAGACATTCATGCTCTGTAGCTGTCACCTTCCTTTCTTCTCAAGCCTCCAAAAGCTCCTCCACAAAATAATGATTATGTTTTTATTTACCTTGTACTTTACAACCAAACTGGGAAGAGGGGTTTGGACTCGCTCCAGTGCAAAGCTGGAATCTCCACCATCAGCATTTAGAGGTTATGCAGCAGGGCAGAAATCTCTCCTCATCTGCATCCCAAACTGGTTTAGCTCCCCAGTTTGACCAGGCACTAATGTTCCAGTTACATCACATTAATGCCTTCAGGTTGGGGCTGGGCCATAGGCATCACGTGATGTATAGTCAAATCTGATCCCAACAACAAAATTACAACCATGCTTCCAGCTACAGGAGACTTGGGAGCACAGGAAGGCAATGAGATGATGATCCCCAGTTTTGAGTGCTGTGTTCCCACATCCCCCACAATTGCAATGGGGAGGGGAGGAAACTGTATTCTGATGGCTTGTTTCTACTATAAAAAGCCTGCACAAGTCCTTAGAATCCTGCTTATTAATGACTAGATCTGCCCTCACCCATAGCCCTCAGTCCTTGGCACCAACATACAGTGCTTGTTAATGCCACTGCAGCCACAATACAAGGGACCTGAGCAAAGAGTGGCATCCCAGGAGCTCTGCAGCCCAGCACCCAGAAGGAAAACTATCACAGGAAAGGGGAATCAGAGATAAGCTTGTTTACTCTGCCTCTTGCTTCCAACCTGCTGGCATGTGCCTTTAGGATGCAAAGCTGGCTGTCAGCACAGCCGTGAGTCATCTGCCCATTAGATGCAATTTACATCAACTGCAACAATAAAATTTCATGGACTGAGCTTCACAGTGCATAATTTGGCATGAGGAAGGAGTAGTTCGTTCTGCCAAGTTTCATTTATAAAAAGAGAAGGTGCAAGATGCAACAATTACTATTTTCTGTTAATGGTAATGAATAATTCAAAATATTTATGCTGAATGCAACCAATTGCTGGAGTTGGCGCTGTTCTGAGTAATGTAGAAAACGCTTCCTCAACAGTATCTCCACATACAGTTAAATACGAAGCAATCTGTGGCACTATACACCAAATGAGCACTATACTCTGTCTACATTCAAACCTTCCTCTCCCCTCAACGATATACTGTTACCTGTGTCACCTCTTTCCTTTGCCTTATAAGCCAAGATATAAAAAGCTGGTGACATGCAAGAGCTTTACCATTTAGAGCTGCCAAATGTAAACTAGGCTTGGAGCATGCAGGGCAGATCAGTATTTTTACACCCTCAAATGTCAGCAAGTTCAGTACAACACAGGAGAAGGCATTCAAGACAACACTGGAAGTGTTGTCCACGTTAACATGCCCTTGCTCAGGAAAGCTGTGTGCACTAATATTTTCATGCTACACAGTTGAGCCTCAAGTCCCAAACACTTCAGTGAGGTGCAATTTCTGTCTGTTACATCACTGTACTTAACTGCAGAGCCGGACTCGGGAACATCTCCCAAAGCTTGAAGGTTTTCCAATGGCAGAGAGCTGGCAGAGCAGGTTCCATACTCCTCTCCAGCCTCCCTGCTGCGCCAGGCATAAGCAGAGGGAGGAGAGGGCCAAGTCCACAGCTTGCTTCATCTCTGCTCATCCACAGCCCTCTCAGCAGGCCCTCGCAGCCACTGGCAGCCGGGACCCGCAGCAGCAGCCAGGCTGCCATAAATTACAACGGGGGATCAGCCAGAGCCATGCCTTATTGCTCTGGATCAGGGAAGCACAGCGACTCCTGCTTCCCTCCTCTGTGAGCTGCTCCATCAGCTGCTGGGCTGTGGTGAAAGACCAGGGCCTCCATGCAGGAGCTAAATGCCAGCAGCACAAGGTAGCTCATGATTTACTCCAAGGCTCAAATGGGAGAAGGATTTTTAGATGCACAACTTCACGGGAAATACACAGGTAGAAATATTTAAAAGCTTGTTAACGGTCATTTTAATTGCTGGAGAAAGATGAGTAATCTTTGTTACCAGGAATTTGTTATCAGGAATTAAAAAGGTTCTTTTTGGGTTCTTAAGCAGTGTGAAGCAAGGCTTTGGCAGGTAGAAGTGACTGTTTGCAAAGCCATAGTCTGTCACAGCCATGTGTAGACAAAGCCCAATGGAAAGGACTGTCAGCTTCTGCCAAAATGAGCAGTAAGAGCACATCAAGTACCTGTTTTCTCTGTGCCCTACCCTTAAGATCCAGGCAGCTCACTTTGAGTGTAGTGAAGAGACCTCTTGGGAGAGATAACTCCATCCTGTCTCCTAGCATAGGGAAACAGAAAACTAAATAAGGGCTACATGAGAACCTCCCATTGCATTTTACTACAGCTAAATCATAAAATACCTTTCAAGAGGCTCCATGGGGCACTTACTAGGTACAATCCCTCTTGATTCTTTGCCCTCCGATGCAGAGGAAATGGACTGCTGCTTTAAGTAGAGGGTTTGGGGCCCAAGAAACCATGATGCAAATTGGATTTCTTTTAGGTTAAGTCACTGTGTCAGCTCAGACAAGGGATGGCTCACTAAGGAAAGCTACAGGAGATCCGCCTGAAATTCACTGTCATATTCCTTGTCTGAATAGCTCCAGGGGCTGGGAAGATGCTGAGACAGTAACAGAGAGAGTTGCAGACCTTGGGCTAACCCAGTGTGAGTCTCTGTTATGAAGTGCCACATCCCTCACTGTGTCCCTGTCTGTCACCATTATCACAGCTCCTGCAACTTCCCTTTATCTGAGCAAATTATGCCCAACTTACACTTCTTTCCTGTTCTAACTTTGCCTTTGATGGTTTCACACTCTCATTAATTCCTTCTCTTCCCACATGGTTACAGCCTAATAAAGATGAGAGGGTGGTGCAGTTCAACAATAGATCCTGTCTGCCATGGGCTCCACTGCCCATCCATCACCAAGCATCCAGCCCAGCACCAGTGCTAACGTAACCTCAAATGCACATCAGTGTGGAGAAATTGCTCCCGCTAAACACAAAACCTTAAAAAGCAGTTTTCAGACAGATCAGCTCCTTCAGCCAGAAAATAAAGTGCTACAACCACTGGACTTAGCCCTACCTCCCAGCATGGAGACAATCTAATCACAAGCTTCCCAGACGCACTTCTTCCTCCTGCAAAAGAGGCTGTTGTTCCACACATTCAGCCCAATGCACATCACTGCTGTAACAGCAGCTCATAGCAAGGAGGATTTGCCAAGCAGTCAGGGTTTCTGACAACCTTCAGCCCTTTGGCAGTCTGCGCAAGAGAGGCTACATCTCCAACTTTATACACTACTGTTAAAGTTTTCCTTAGTCTGTCAGAACTTCAGGGTTTTTTCTCTTGTATAAAGAAAGGACCCTGCCCAGCAGGCTTTAAAATCAAGTTTTCATATCACTGAAGAGCAGCTAAAAATGTACCAGGATTTCTTCCACAAATTCATCTATTCAGCCCTTCCATTTCCTGACACTACTTCCTAAGGACTGCAGTGGGGGCAAGGCACAAAGATCCTTTAACAGCTGCTGCATGAAAAGCAACACACACAGCAAGCTGTGGAGTCACAAGGTCTGTTCCTACCCCTGGAGGCCCAGATATTTTGGGACGCCCTGCCTTAGTCATTGGTAACAGAGGAAAATAGTCAAGTTATAACGTGGTCTTATTTCAATATTTCATGTCAGATTATTTAACGTTCAAGGAGGAATGTTTGCTTCACATGGCCATACCAGTGATGCCCGTCACCACACTGCAGTATCTCCTGCATGTTGTAACCTGTTCCCAGTGTGCTTAGAAATAGGAATTTCCCCAAAAATTACCACATGTAGATCACCCGAGTTTGAGTACAAGATGCATCAGGCAGCAGAAGAAATGGGAGTGTCAGTGATTCACACAACTCCTTGCCACAATGGAAAGACGAAAGGTCATTCCAGTACACACAGAAACAATTTGGATCAAGAAAGGCCCAAAAAATTTATGTAGAGTGGCTGATAGAAGTTTTAATTTCCAAAAGGCTAAAAGCATCCCTCTTCTGGAGAAGCAGTATGTATATCTATACACACACATGGTCCAAGGCATTCCTCTACCCAGCCAAAAGCCATCCCTACCTACAAAGCCACCCACAGTTCCTGTTCAGCCATGTCTGCAACGGGACACAGGAGGAGAAATTCAATACAACCAGAGCCCTGTCAGCTCAACTTCCTTTTCCAAAATCTAGGAAAAAACAGTTTTAAGCATGACCAGCAAAGGAAGAAGAAAAATCTCCATATTTCATCCAGTTATTTCTACAAAATACAGAAAGCAGTTACAAAATTGGGTATCTGTACAATGGAAAGAGTCCTCTCTGCACTCCCAGTCTCACTTGGTGATGCTTTCCAGGCTACCACTAAGTGATAGATTTCTTTGTGGCAGTTCCCTATTTGTTGACCTAAAAGTGAATGGGTTTTGTCTTTTTTTTTTTTTTTAAGTATAACTTTACTTTTTAATATCAAAGTTTTATTAGAACTCTGCTAGGCAGGATATAAGTTGCTTTAGCAAACATGAAAATAGCTTCTGATGCAGCCTTACAAAGTTTTCAAGTCTGCTTAATATGTTACCACACATTTAGCAAGTGACCCTTTTCTCACGCTTTAGCATTAGACATGAATGAAAAGTCTGCAGTGGTCTGAAAAAATGCTTAAGGCATCTCCACAAATGCAGCTTTTAGGATCTATGAAGGCCAGGAAATCTGCTGCATTACAACAGGGGACAATACCCAAAGCCATCTTTTTGAAGTGATTTATTCACTTCATATACCACAGTGGAAAAGATGAACAAGATGGTTTAAACAGCCACTGTGCAGCTGGGGAGATGCTGCAAGAGCCCGTACCGGGTGACCTAGTCCCAGTAATCCACACCAGATAAATGCAGTGACATGAGACAGATGTCACAGTGCTGTGCACATCTGTGAATGGCACTTGGTTTCTTCAGAGGAGAAAGCCAAGAGAATCTGTTACATTTTCACCTGATTCACTTAATGCTGCAGACATCAGATGGTTATTCCCTCTGGAAACACATCAAATCCAAATGCTCCTGACAATTAAATAACAGCTAGAAACCACATTAGTTGAGTGTGCAATTTAGTCATGGATCACTGACCAAAACCTGTCAACTGCTGAACCTTTTGGAGATCACCCCAAACTCCATCTCCTGCTTTTCGGGGTACTTTTCCTGCTTCTCATCTCCATGGAGCAAAGCAGAGGGAAAAACCTAAAAACCTCCCTTCCTTTTAATGTGATACATAGGAGTTCTACCAAAAGGTAGGTTTTTCCTTTAGACTAAACCAAAGTTACCTTGAGCAAGTGCAGGACATCAAGTGACAAAGTTCAGAGGTAGCATCTGGGTCTGAGGAGGACACGGGGCAAACACCTGACTGCAGCAGCCACACCTTCAGGCATCACCTGTGAGCCCACGTGTAACACAGTCCCTGAGGGACTGCAGCCCCAGCACCCTCGTGATTTCAGCAGCAACCACACTTACCAGCAGAGGTTTAAATCCCAAGTTTTTAGGCTTCAGAGAAGGGGCTGCTCTTTAATCACTTTGAGGAAAACTGTCTCCACCAGAGTTACTGTTTCAGGCTGTCTGAAGATTTGGGATTTACATCTGGTTCATATTTTCTCTCTGCAACCACAGTGGGGCTTTTTTTTGGTTTTGGGTTTTTTTTTTTAAACAATGAATTTCTGGATGATGCAGTGGAAGAAACAACCACCAGAACATGTTGGTTTGCCAAACCACCACAATATATCCCAGTTTGACTGTACAGAAAGTGGAATTCAGTAGTCCTTGTGTCCTTGACACATCACAGCAAGGTGTTTGTTTCAGGGAACAAATCACCTAAGTACAACCTAGAGCAGCATCTTGTCCTGCTTCCCACTGAGACACCCAATAGTAACATTTCTATTGTTCTAGCTACTGAACTGTTTACAAATTAAAGCTCTAAAATTTATATTAACTACCACCTCTAAAGGTAATTTCTACCCATGACATACTATAAGAGACCAAGGTATACCTCTCTGAATAAAAATATTCCACTTCCCACAGCTGGGCAATAGCCAACTTTCAAATTACTACTGTCATGACTTAAAAATTGAACTGGCAATTAGAGGTGGACAGGCTCTATTCCTCCCCTACCAAACTTCACTTCCAAAACACACTCCTCAAAGCAAGATTACAGCACTGTGGAGAGATGGGCTTGAAGTTCTCCCACAGTATTGCTACAGAAACAAAAAAGCACAGTATTTCACTCATCAAAATAATCAGAGACATACTGGAATCCAGTTTAATCACAGGATCTGCCAGCACAGCTATCAATGCATTAATCAGCTACACGAAAATTAAGCTCGAATCCTCTAGGACAGCCAAGTTCTACTGAAGTATATCCATCAGCTCCTTCATCTTAAATCCAAACCTCGCTACTGGAGCAGTGTTCCTGCAAAATCCCACATGCAAATCTTGGTGATGTGCTCACATACAGGCGTCCTTTTTTCAGAAGTTATTTACTCTCAGTATAGGTAAAGAGGTAAACAGTTAAACTTTGATCCTCTGTCAAAACCATCCTAAGGTCCAAAAAATAAGTGAATATAGTCAGCATAGAAGAACAGCAAGAATATTGTTTCCAGGGTCTCCTTCAAAGCAATATTCAAACAGCTGCCCCAGCATCCTGTTGCCACATTCTGATTATCAAAAAACCCCAAAACATTCTGTATGGCAGCTCCAATGTGCTGCTGCACCTCTTATCCTGTAAGAAACAGAGCAGCAAACTAATAGCTGGATTGCTGCCATGCCAATATTCGAGTGCATGCAACCCTAAACCATTTCCCAGGCTCTTATTTTTACAAAAAAAGCAGTCAGGTATCACATTTATTGCGCTGCAATAGGAGAATCTGGTTATATTTGAGCAGCGTATCATTTCACCTGGACTAACTAAAATATTCAGTTACACAACAGCTAATCATGAACAGAAGATAAGCTCTGAGATAAAAATAGGGAGAAAGACAGAGAGACCTTGTAACAGTTAATCAGCATGATTCATTTGTCAGCTTGCCATACAGAGCACCACCTGAGAGCGCCTTGAACTTCCATACAATAAATCTTTTTAAGCTATAAAACCTCTTGGGTTGGTTTTACTTTAGTTTTATTTCTCAGTTGTTCATCAAACTCCTGCTAATCCCCAAATACACAGAGGAATCAGAGTCCAAATGGGGAAGAGGTACAACATACCCTGAGTGTCACCCAGACAAGATTAGCCCAGCAGTGACCCCTCACAGCATGTCAGTCTTGCTCGACTTCCATAAAAAAATGTGCCTGAGAGATTCCTGCAGGACAGCTTCATCCAAAGGCTTCAGAGTCTGGCCCTCCGTCCTCAGCACACTGGCTGGTGCCCAGGTACTTAACTCACTCAACATGAGCCGGATCACTGGGATTTCAAATCCTCACTGGGATCACCGTGCTATGCAGCAAACCACAACAGGGACAGCAGCAGCAGCTGGCACGGGAGAGATGGCCAGGGACGGGCACATGGCAGTGAAGGCAGGCAGCTGCCAACTCTGAGATACACAGGCAGCGGTGATTCTGGAGGAAGACGTGGACCATTTGTAACTGTTACTTTGGGATAGAGTGTTTTATGAAAATAAAACTCATTTTGCCTTTTTCTTTGTCTTTCTTGTAAGGCCTCAGATGTTTCCCAGCAGCCCTTGGAAGATGAAAGCAAAAAAACATCACTTTGGGCAATGTGGGAGACTTCAGCATTTGTTGCTGAACAATGGTGCCTATTCAAGTCTTGGACTCGCTCTTGCTGTTAATTAGGAAAGTAAACAAAAAAAATTTATAATTTAAGCCTTCAGTAGATATTTGGCTTTCTAATCTCCTCTAGAGAGTACTGTCAAACTTCTCTCCTGTCCAGAGCAGGGATTTACACTTCCACGCCAACCCAGTTTCCCAAACCTTAATTGGAAGTGGCATTAAGTTCAAGGCGGGCTTATGCAGAGTAAGATTCAGCAGCAGAATTTCATTAAGCCAGTTTTTCACGTGTTAACTTCATTTACCCGTTTAAGATGATGAATAATTTAGAAGTATTGAGCAGCTCTGCTATCAGACATATGTTCTCTGATCTCAGCAATGATTTACAGCCCCAGCTCAAGTCAGCAGTGCCCACAAAATTACATTTGAGTCCTGATATTCATCCTTTGGGCCTTGCCACCAGCCAGGCTGTCCATCTTTGGATGTGCTAATTACAGCCATTCACTCATACTAGGTCTCTAATTTTATCAAGTTGTTTTCTCCTAGGTGTAAGATGAACAGACTTGGGGTATTTAGTGCACCCAGCTGAACACTTTGCTCTGCTCGATGGCTGCTTGCTTTGGGTTGGTTGATTCAGGTCTGGCCAAAGCCCTTCAACTTTGATCCTTCACAGCTGATCTTGCTCCGGCCTCAAGTTCACCCCAAGCACAGCTGCCCCACACTGCAGACACCATACTCACAGTTCAGCCATCACCTGACGTGGTTTCCTTTAGAGCCAGATACTTTAAGCTGACCCAGGGGACTGAAGTTTAGTTATTTTAAACACTTCCTCTCAGAGCATCTCTGGCACGGCTGTAGGATTTCCACCTGCCTTTCCCATCAGGCACGACCGGTATTATGACCCCTAGCATTAAGCAAAATGGGAAAACCATACAGACATTCTTATAGACGAGGAAAGGTCCCATCTGTGCTACATCTCTGAACTGTGTTTTCCTCAGCAGCACACACACATCTGGATAAAATGGAACACAGCATGATGAACTCCATTAAGGAAACATGCTTCATCCCTCAAAGGCGTGTCAGCTTGCTTTCTGCCAACAGTTAGAATCCATCCTCTGCATCACAGGCAGGAAACCACACAACTTTCCTTGTGTATCCCACTTCTCCAAGTTCCCCAGACCGCTGTGCCCAACACATTGAGGTAATCCAAACATTTTTCTCTGTTAAAACACTACACAATTGTTGGAGCAGCCCCAAAATACAGGGATGCAACACATGCAAAGCCACTGATACACAACCACAACCTTAAGCTGCAGCAATGACACAGCTTTGATTTCCTCGCTGAAGTTCCCTAAATATGGGCAAAATGCTTCAACAAGCAAGATGGGAATGGCCACAGCAGGTTTGGTCCAGTTCGCTTCCACATGATTCAACGTGAATCACGTTTTCTTCAGACCAAGCAGTTTGAACCTTGTGAACGTGGTATTTTTGCTGAGAGCAGTAAAAAACCCCCACACCACACACAAGAATGTATTCTCTCTAATCTTTACCACATTTACGACTTTTGCTTTTCCACTCCAACCAGCCAGATGAGGAACCCCCACTCTTTCAATACAGAAAACATTACACTTTATCTGCAGAAAAACTGAAATTTAACAGGTTACTGCTGCTTTAACATATATATTTTAATTTCACTAGACCAGAAGATGAACTAAATCAGCCAAGCAAACCAGATGAACAAAGTTCTGTCAATTACTTATGGCAAAGTGAAAAGTGACCAAATACTTGGCAAGTAAGCTGGTTTATTATTTTACTCTAAATTCCCAGAGCTGCCTGAAGTATTACCTGTAAAAAACAAAGTAAAGCAACCAGCTATGAAACCAAAACTGTCTTCAATGAAGACCATTCTTGTTAAAGGATTTGAATGGCGACTGAAAACTGAAATTTGACACTTCCTTCAGTTGAAATTCATTCCAACTGGTTTTTTTTCCCTTTCAACCCAAAATAACCTAAAAAAGTCATCCAGTTTGATTAAAAACATGAAATAAATACTGCTTGGATTTTCTAACTAAAATAAAATTTTGGCAAAAAGTAACCTCTTCTTGTGCAGCTATAAGAGGACAGAACCTTATTCCAGCACAGCAGCAGAAATGCTTGTAATGGCATTGTACCAGAAGACAGCCAAGCTCACAAAATTCCCAAGAAAGAAGAGGCTGTTCCAGCAGCAGTCTGTGGCTAGGACGGTGAATATTACCCAGAAGCAGTATATTCTATTTTCAGCACATATTTAGGATTGCAAATCTCAGTCTTTTTACTGCAGAACAGACTGACTTAGCATCTTCTCTTGGTGAACTACACCACACATTGATGCCAGGGGAGAGGAAAATATGATTTAAAAGTATGTCCCAAACAAGAGCAGCACAGAAACCCACACGTTTCAATGATCTGTCAAATCACACGCCATTAGTTAACTGGGCTTTGCCTACACAAGAAGTTTTTCCATTAATTTTGTTTCCATTTTCTTTTTTTAATGAAATTACTCAAATTCAAATATTATTATGTTGATCTTGAAGTTAACCTTAAAAAAAAATGTCAGGGCTCGAAGGGCTCCTTATTAAATTGCTCAACACTGCTTATGCAGTGCTCTTGGTGATTTGTAACTCAGCAAGAAACAAAATGAGCTGAAGTTTTCCAGCTCCAACAACTATACTTTGCAGCTGGATGTTGACATTTGGAAAGATTATCTGTACCAGAACTTTCAATATCTCAAAGTTTACCCAAATTTGGCCTAGTCATAGCATATAGATGTAGTATATAGACTACAGATATTTGAATTCTGCACTTTGATTAAGCTCCCACCTTTACTTTCCTATCTTTGTGCCCTCACAGTGAGTTGTGGGACAAGACTGTGTGTGTTCAGCTACCATTTTAAGAACATTTTATGACAAAGGTGAGAAAAATACCTGTGGATTTGCCCATTTTTATGCAGGTAGTCGAGCCCCTCCAGCACCTCCTTAAGGATTGTGGCTATACAGGGTTCATCCAGTACACCAGTCTTGTGTTCTCCTTTGGCCACGATGTGCTTGATAATATCCAAAACAGAGCCTAGAGAAGAGAGTTAAACACCTTAGGTTAAGCTGGAAGAACTGATTCACAGCTAAGTATAGTTTATAATCATTTAATATACAAGTCCAAGGAATTCACTGATCATGGTCAGGATCAAAGCCAGTAGCTTGAAGCCTTTGCTGCAGGAAAGCAGAGGCAACCATGTACACCTGGGTGCAGATCCTCAAGGTGGGCTACAAAATCCCTGTGATCACAAGTAATTGAGAAGTCATTTGAACAAGCCAAAATGTGACATGTACATACACAGGACTCTTGGAAGGCTTTTAAGTAGATGCTGATGCTACAGCTGGTTTAGTACTGAGTACTGGAAAAGCTGGAGCAGGGAAATGGAAAAAGCAGGGTGCTGCCAGGATTCGCAAGCCGAAGGCAACAAGCTCGATAGAATTAAACTCTCAGCTCCTACAAACCCTAGGCAGAGAAATAGCAGGAAAAATCTACAACAAATGAGGCTGAATTCTGACAGTAAGTCACTTCTTCACTGTGTACAAAATTGGAATGGCTTAGATCTTTCCCTAGAAGCATCATGTTTAGTCTCTCTCCCAGGCATGGTGTGAATGACATCATCTTCCATGACAAACCACACTTTACAGAGCAAACCACCTCTTTGAATTTCACCCAGGAATAAACAGAACCAATGACTCGTTACATGCCTCTTGTGCAAGGTCCTGTTTTCATGATACACTGGGTACTGTACTCTTTGTATTTCCATCTGGACTAAAGACAGTTTTCTCAGAACTTTTTATTGCTCCAGTATGGGATGTCTAAGCCTGTTTTCCAAAATCTGTGCTATTTAGCCCCTTCAAACTTGGGTTTCTATGGTTTAATGACTGAATAGGGACTAGTAAGATTTTACAGCTATGGGCACAAAGCAATGTCAGTGGTACTGGGAAGTTCTTAAAGAATGAGAAAAGCAGGCACAACTGCACAGCACAAATTCCATCTTTGCTTGTCTTTGAACAGGGAGCTTACAGGGAAAGAACATCTCAGTACTAACTCGGCTAGTTTAGAAGAGCTGAGTTGTTTAGAAGAGCTGAGTTCAGCTTTAGAAAAGTTTAGAAGAGTTCATTCTTCCTAACTCACAAACAAAAAACAAAACAAAACAAAACAAAAAAAAACCAAAAAAAAAAAAAAGAGAATTTTTTTTGTATCTGAAGAACAGATACTTATTTTCATGAGTTTGGTCATCAGGGAAATTAAAAGTTCCACCCTGAATTCTTGAAGAAAGTGGAAAAATACAATGGAGGCTTTTGGTTTGATTTTCTTCTCACTCTCCAGGTTCAAGTAGACAAAAAAGCCCTTCACCCTTCAACATTTATTTTATTAACTATCCTATTTGAATTTCTAGGCCAAAACAATCGTGCAGATCGTTTTCACTTAGAAAAGTATTTTCCTTTTCGATTCTCCCACAAAAGCAAAAAAGGCTGCACGGTTTGAATAGAAACACCATGTGGAAAGACACATTGTGCACAATTCAAAGTGCACAGGAAACAATTACATGGGTGCACAGTGTCCCTTAGTTTGTGCAAAGCCGTTTGTGCTGAGCTCATCTAAGAGCTTGTTGCAGCCAGACAAGCCACTATTCCCACCTTCCATGTTCTCTGGAAGCAGCACCAATCCTCATGTTGTACACCAAGATACCCACCAAATCCACTGAAAAAGAAACTGAGGGGGAAATTGGTTGGTAGTGAGCATAACCTGTGAACAGATGAGTTTTTGGAGTCAACAAAGAGGAAAAAGAAGGCAGGAAGGAGGGAGAAACCTTTGTGAAAGGGGGAGTAAATCTCTTTTGTCAGCAGCAAGTGATTAGACCAGCTCCCCGGCTGCCCTGAATGGCATCTCCAGCTTTCTCTTCCCAAAAAATCCTGGCTTGGTTCAGGATATTTGCAGAGGATGGAATCTTAACCAGGCAGACACTAACAAAAGTAGGAACAAACCCAAAGGAAAATAAAAAAAATACAGAAATGAAGTTATATAAGATCCCATCAACATTTAATGCAAGAATACTCTTCAGCTTTCCTTTACCCCATCCCAGCAGGGAAACACACTCATGTTTAGTGAGTTTGGACATGGGTTTCAGCCAAAGGTTTCACCCAGATGTAGCTCAGGTTGTTTTGATATACATTGGACTTCCTCAGTGGGAGCAAGATTATCTCTACTGAAGGAAACTGCAAAACCCCAGATGTCAGAGAATGTTCCCCTTCACTGAAATTTCACCTTTATGTTCTGAGAAAAGGGTCTTCTGCTGTGTATCACAAGGACTTGCACAGGCTTCAGCCCGTCACGTCTTCATATTTAAAGAGTTCATGCTTACAAACCTCAATGCTTCTTATTTTGGACAAGAATTTTTGGGACACCAAGAAAAAAATCCACCAAAATCCCCTCTACTTTCACTGTTCAGGTTTTTCCTCTCAAATGTGCCTTTATCTGGAGAACAAACTGTCACTTGTTTTGGAAGTCCAGTGAAAATATGTGGTTCTTCACGTACTCGTTTTGTCCTCTTTCCACCCACAACTCTGTTAGCAGACTTTGTTCACAAGCATTTCCCTTCTCCTGCAAAGGGCTCAGGGAACATGAGGAGGCAGATCATATGGTGCTTAAATTCATTTGGTCAAAAAAATCCTCTATTTAGCCAAGTCAGAGGTTGTATTTAACCCAGAAAAGGGGGTGGAGGGCAGACAGACAAGAGGGCACGCACAGAGCCTGCCATGGTTGTGAAAGGGCTGATTCACACCCAGGCTATATCTGCTCCCAGTCCCGCCTGCCACTTTTTAAGCACAATTTATTTAAAAACCACTTTCACATTGAGATGTTCATAGAAGTGGGGGAATTTGCCAGCCATCTACAGCAAGGAGAACAGCAAAAAGGGAGCAGCAAAATGCTTAGTGCAGGAAACAGCAAGAAAAGCAACCCAAGAGCCACCTTTCTGTTGGAGAAAGTGTTATTAGGATTGTCTCCACTTTGTCTGCTCAGGGTTTGGCTACTGGCACCACAACACCATGATGCTGGGATTTTTCCATCTCACAAATCAATACCTTTGGGACTTGGTCCTGACTCCAAACTCAATTGCAACTTCATAAAGCACAGCATCATGGAATTTGAAGAAGGAAGCCAAGCTGCATTTCCAAGCACTGCTTCATGCAGTGTTCAAAATCTTCCAGCATTCTGGCTCATGAAGCCTGGCATGGAGCAAGGGAATACCCAGATCTCCAAACAGAAACCCATAGCCAAGCAAAAAGCTACTTTGAAAGCAGAAGTCATGGGAATTTCACTGTTAAGAAAAACACCTTCTGCTAGATGGGGATTGGATTTTAGAACCAGGCTGATAAAATCAATGCAAAGTTGTTCCTAGGGCTCTCAGTTAAGCATGGGACACGCTCACCAGGGTAAGACCTCTGCTGCCTTAGGATGCAGACAAATTCTCACACCAGCTCCACTACACTCCACCAACAGATCAGTGGAACAGAGCCCCATCCTCAGTCTAAGGGGAAAAACCAGAGTGTTTTGTACAGAGTGGCCTGTTCCTGATCCAGCAATACAATGACTACTAAAATTAAGTGGAAATTAACTCAGCTGAACTGGAACCATGATCTAAACCACACAAGAACAGGAGTTTTACAAACTGACCATACTGCTTGAAAACAGTGGCACGACTGCAGGCACTGCCAGCTCCTGAGCTGGCTTCCAAACCAGTTTAGGAGTAACTGGGGAAGTGAGAGTATATCCAAATGCAGCTGGATCTCTGATTAAATGTAGTTTCACTATGGATTTGTGCTCCATGTGCAAACTGTTCAATCTCACCATGTAAGATAGAAGTCTCCCATAATCTAGTGGCCAGAAAATAAGGGTCACATTGGAAGTAAGGCACCCAGCTCTGTATCAAATGACACAAGATTTTCAAAGGGAAAACAGATCCATTGCAATGCCTCTAAAACAGAAAAACATATTATTTGATTCCTCCCTAAAATAAAACTTCTATTTTAGATAACACTATGAAGCACTCTGGTGTGTATCACATGTGGCATTAGGTTTGATTACAACAATTCCCTCATGATTTTCTTCATTAAAAATGCACAAGTAGCAAGTACAGACGCACAGTACAGGACTGTCAGTCGTAAATGAGAGAGAAAGAAAGAAATTAAGTTTGGCTGAAGCTGACTGGAAAGCTCTTCCAAGCCCAGAAGGGAAGCGTATCAGGAAAAGACAAAACAAGACACAGAGAAAAGGGCCAGAACTGAAGTCTAACCATAAATATAAATAATGCTGTCATTAACAAGGATGTTTAAAGAAATCCGGTGGTGAGCAGCTGATCTCAAAGCCCGACAGAAGACAAAAGAAAGGAGACAACATTTAGAGACTGATGAGGGAAAAATGCAGCTATAAACAAATTTCTGCCCATCAAATATCCACCGTGCAGCACATCAACAGGAAGCCTACGAGATGTTGTGCAATCTGATAAAGCATTTAGCATGATTTGCCATTCATCATCGAAGTGTCTCAGTACACTCTGACACCAATGGCCATGGAATACATCTGCTTAGTAAAGCACAGTCTCTCAGTGCAGACTGCATAGCAGTTGAAAGGTAAGTGGTTTTCTGCTCAAACTCAAAAGTTTCCCAGTCTGCTCACAAAGTTGCTAATGGAATAGCCCCCAATGACAGCAGCAGTCACTGGGAACTACCCGTACACAGACTTACCCTCATCTGATAGAGCCCAACCTGTAACTGTTGTGAGTCAAAGACAAACAAGCAGTGAGTGACTTTTTCTGGAGTCCTTGCTCACACCAGCTCTGCAGACAGACAGACTGTACAATAGGAAGAGATATCCCACTGCTCCCTCCAGTTTCCCCCAGGAATGAAGAGCACGAAGCCCCACAGTTCTCTCTTCCCATTTAGGCAAGGCTAGAGAATATCTGATTAGGCCTGACTCAATCCACCAATGCCAGCTCAAACCTTCCAGAAGCAAGTAGCTGATTTCCACCCCTGACAGCAGTATCTGAACAATGAAGACAAGTAATCCACAAGCAGATTGATATCCCGAATTTGTAAGAGACCATCAAACAGACCATTTGCAATGTACTGTCTTGGATCCCAACAAATGCAGTCCTGTCTTGCATCCCCCACACATATCCAGTAAAACTATCCCTTTCAACACCCTGTAGGATGTGCTGCTCCAAAGATTCTGGGTTTTCTACAGGAGCAAAATGAGATGACAGAGCCCCACAGTTCACCACCTCCCTGATGTGCCCAAGCACCAGCTTAGGAAGCCACACTGTAAATTGGATCACTGCAGTGACTAGTAATCCAGTTTTCCAGGCAGGGTGGAGACCAAACAGCCAGGAACTCCTTAAGCCAGCTTTGCTGCTGGAGAAAATGTCTGTGTAATCACACCCTCGGGGCAAGAAGTCCTAATTGTTCCACTGATTGACTTTCAACAGCAAACCACCACCATCAGCCTTCCTGTTCCAAATCCAGAGCACCTTTCTTTGACCTCACCTACACCAGCAAGCCTGTGGAATGGTATTTAGGAAGCCTGTTTCTGACATTCTTCCTCAGGGGAGAAAGAAAGTATCCACAGGACAGTCATCAGTGACACTGCTTAATGCTTCAGCACGCGGGGCTGAAGCAAAGAAGGGTACGAAAACCTGAGCAGAAAGGAAAGCTGGTTTGGAACAAGAATACAGATAAATGCAGGAGTATTCCAGCTGGAATTTTACATGTCCCCAGCGGCAAAAGAAATGTACAGCAGAGCTGGTTGCTGTGGGAACCATATCTTGCATGTTATAGTATAACTTAAGTGACAGAACAAAGATACAGGATAAGTTAAATGCAAAGAAAACTCCTCCTTTAACTTTGTCCGGCAAGCAGAACAGGAAAATTTAATACCTTAATTTAATTTCCAATCTAAAAAAAAAAGGCAGGTAACAGTACCTGCATTGATTTGCCATTTAGAGGCCTGGCACAAATAGGCTGGAAAATGTGCTGGGGATCACTACACAACTTTGTGAGAACCAAAATCTGCACCAAACATGATGAACACTGATGCTGAACAGACTGCATCTTTGAGAACCGGGACTTGGCAGATTCATCGCTGCTTCTTTTAAGACATCTCAGCATTAGCCAGTGGTTTCAGTGAGCCTGACTGTCACCAGAGCCAAGAATTAAATCTGCACCTTGTCAGTCTCTGGCAAAGAGATGAAGAAAATGCAAGAGAAAGAGCTGCTTGGATTCAGTACTTTTGGGGCTGAGAAATACAGATACAGCAAGAGAACACCAAAGTAAAAGGAAGAACAAGTTACACAAAAAAAAGGAAAAAACATTTAAGTAGATTACTGGGGTTGCTAGTTTTAAAGTTCCTTCTTAATCCTGATTAAACCTTCTGAGAGAGGAAGTTCAGGAAACCTCCATTTCTTGCCTCCTTTCCCTCTAGAGCACTTGCACTGATGAGTAAGTAATATGACAAGATCAAGGCAGAAAACAAGATAATACAATAAAGGGAGCCAAACAGCCTATTGCAGTTGAGATCAAAACATTTATGGGAGAAAATCTGAAGACAAACAATTTATTTCTCAATGTTATTCATACTACAACTGGGAATGGTGATGTATCTACACACTCTGCATTCTGCAATCATGTACAGTCCCTAGCATCTCCTGCTTCTGACTTATCCTATCCTTAATTGTTTGAAATTAAGTTGTGTTTCTACAAATAAAATTAAACACCCTCAGGATGGATTAAAAATAGCATAGCTCTCTCCTAAGAAAATAATTCAGCATAAGCACAAGAATTTCTAAGTATCTGTGGCTGACCATAACTCTGTTGGACTTAGGAGAGGCCAGATCAGAGATTAACAGAGCAGAAATGGAACAAGATGTCCTATGTCCCTGGGAGAGACCTAACACTTGCCTACCTCCTTTTCAGTTTCGCTTGCTGAACTTCAGATCAAAGGTTGAAGTAAGAAGTTGATTAGATAATCTTAAAAACTTTTGGAAAATACAAAGTTTAACTATTTCAATACAGTAATCTCCTTAGCAGATTTAATTAGAAGCCTTCAAGAAGGCTGAACATCCAAGAGCCCTATCTGGAAATGTTTCAAAATTTAAAGGATTTGCATACAGTTTAAAAATATTTTGGAGATCTCATGGGCTGTAGGCTAGGACAGTAAAAAATGTTGTGTGGTGTAGCAAGTCACCAGAGCCAGCTGTTTCACAGAAGCAACTGTTTTATAGAGTTATCTACAGCCTTGGGTCACCTGTGAAATGAGAGCTCTTGTTAAAAGCAGCAAGAATTTAGAAGAGCAAGCAGGTCACACTCAGTAAAGCACAAGAACAAAAGGACAGCTGTTCCTCTTCCTACTAAAAAGCCACAGGAGTTTGAGAGCAGGACTAGGCTTCAGCTGGCTTTTAAAAGGCACGAGTAAAATTCATGACAGAGGAATGCCAGGGAAGCAAAGAGCAGGTCAGCAGTTTTCTAGAAATAGCCATTGGAGTTTAGTTTGGAGTAACACTGGACACAAAGGCTGGGGTGTCAAGTTGACACTGCTAAGCTTAGAACCCTAAAAAATTTCAGTCATTAGAGAAAAGGGTCCTTAATTTCTACTGAAGGGAACAGAAACAGCAGATACTTCACAAACCTGACACAGACACAGGTCACCAGACCTGAAAGAGGGTGTCAGAGCAACTGGACACACCAGCACCTCTTGTCAGGACCAGCTGGATCTCATCACAGCCACGTTTCTGCCATCAGCAACTCCACACCTGCTTCAGTGTCAAACCTGCCAGCTCAAACTGCTCCCAGCAGTGACTCCAACCAGCCTGGCTGGGCTCTGATGCACATTAGCAGTTCTGTGTTGCTCCCCAACACCTGACCTCTTCACTGCTGGCGACTTTCAACGACAGAAAACAGCATGTCCCACCAACACGGCACTTGTGGAGACAAACCGTTCAGTTTCAGTGACAATGTCAGTCAGGTAATTAAGGTACCTTTGATGCACCATCTGGCTGGCTCAGAGGTGCCAGGCACAGTTAGAAAGCAGCACTTCATGGATTTAGAGTATTTTCCCTTAGAGACATTTCTGAAACACTTGAATGTATAAACTAGATTAGGATTTCAACAAAAAGACTCCAGCCAGAAAATAAATTAAACTGCACTTACAACAACAAAAAAGGCTTGCATTACAGTCTGGGCTGTCTTGTGGGCTGTTTATCAAAGTAATAAGGTCAGAGTAATTAGGCTGAAATTAAAACTAGTTTCAGCCTGAAAACACATGCCAGCATACACTGAAAGAAAAGAGGCAATTAGATTCTGAACTTTTACCCAGAATAAATCCTCAAGTACAAATGCCACAATCAAGATATAGAATGGACATCAAAACATATTTCACATGTGCTTACTGGGATGTACAAATCTCAGTCCACACTTCCTGAATAGTTAGATGGAATGAAAGAGTTAGGCTGTACCCTGTTTGTAGGTTTTGTTTGCTTTGGGGTTTTGTTTTGGTTTTGTTTGCTTTCTGATTTATAAACCAGCTCAAAGGTTTTTCCTGTTGAGAAATCCAGGTTATTTTTCCCATTGGATGACAGATGATAGCAAAATGAGACACTTTATTACTGATAAGGACTAAGCTCAAAGGAATGAGAAGCAGCTTTCAAAGTGTCTCTTATTACATAAATCACTCAGCCTAAAGCCAAGCGAAAACAGACTCATTAAAAGTGAATGAAAAAGCTCTTCGGTCAGAAAGCTCCAAACACACATTTCTTACCCCAGCCTTAAGATTGTCCTGTAGAATTTGCCTATGAGACGCAATATGAGATTTCTGAAGCACAGACTTAAAAAAAGTAGAAAGTGAAAACAGCTGAAAAATAGCTCTCAAGGTACCCTGTTGCTTAGAAACTGAGAGGTCATTCTCAAACTCTTTCCATTTACTTTAGCAATTCCTCCAGCCCTCAAATGACTGATTTAAGTGAGGAAAATTTAACAGACTCACAGAAATTTTGGGGAGGGGGAAGAATTACACTGTTACTAGTCTGTCTTTTATTCTCTGACCCTAGTCTTCAACACATGCAACAGGGTAAGAAGCAGTGGGATTTTCTAGTGCTGCTTTACTGGAAGTCCCCCACGGAATGCCAGAGCTGAACAAGGGTGTATTACATAAAAGCCCATTCAAAGGGAATATGAAATGAGAAGCAGGTCTTCATTCACACCTCCAAGAGGCTGGTTCTGAAGCAGTGATTATTTTTCCAGAAATTTTCCAGTGTAGTCTTTACATCTCTGGTGCCTTGATGATGAAATGATGGTCTGTAAAGAGTCTGAATTTTTCCCAGCTTTACACAAAAAAAAAAACAAACCAAAAAACCCAGAAGACAAACAAAATTGAGAACAACCAGAAACAACATTTGGAAGTTCAAGGATGAGCCTCTTCATGACTTGATTCTGACAGAAAACTGCAGTGAAATGACTGAGGCAGCTGTGCATTTTCTTCAAAGAGGTTGCATACTCTCCTGGAAAAGGCCAAGCCCATTGCTGCTGCCTCTCCAGCACCCCTGAAATGCCATTTCCTCATGTTGTGGAAACTTTCCCATAGATACACTTTATATACACACACCAAAACTTGCTGTAAGCCGGCAGGGGATTCTTTTCCACACACAAACAGCCATTGTATCTTTAATGACCTGTTACATGCCCCTCCAAGAAAAGAGAGGCCGTTGCTTAATGACACATGAGCACACGGGACATTACAAACCCTTTAAGACAGACTTAAGTTGGTATGAAATTTGATTTCCCCCAAGAGAACTGCTAAAATCCTCTAAAGAACATCTTCAAAGACACATGTTTTATGGTCTCCGTTGAGCTCTTGTGGAAAAAGCCAACAGGTTTAGCCAGATTTTTCCACATCATCTTCTGGCATTTTACAGTCTTCAGAATTAAGCCAAGAATAGAG
This sequence comes from Margarornis squamiger, assembly GCA_035222235.1. Classification (NCBI taxonomy): domain Eukaryota; kingdom Metazoa; phylum Chordata; class Aves; order Passeriformes; family Furnariidae; genus Margarornis; species Margarornis squamiger. Next base: position 4,102,642 of record JAWWTY010000077.1, on the reverse strand, counting down.
AAGCCAAGAAGTTTTTGTATGAAAGCAAGAAAATAGGGAGACAGGGATTTTTTTTTCCCTTTTTTCAGTTTTCAATTCCTTTTCACTAAGGTGCCAGGAAAATTAAGTCTTCCTAAACACAGGCCTAAGATTTAGCAACAGTTCTTTGTGTTATTATCCAGAACTTGATCCCATTTCTTGTCTCAACTGTAACTTGAACAAGGATCCTGGAAAATATTATGTCATCAAATAAAACATTACTGATAAGAACTTTTCAAACTCTCTCTCTCTCAAAAAAAAAGCTGTTTCTCCAGTGTCTGAGAGAACAAATGCAGAAAGAGGAAAATAAATTAAATATTGCTATTCATATATTTTAAATATTTATCTATTTTATTAATATTTACCCATCCCCCTGTGCTGAAAGACAGGAATGGAGAAGCAGAATGAATCCCCCATAATCCAAGGGGAAATCCAAGGTTAGCAATCTGCCACTCCACTTAGACACACACAAGACTATGTTTGGATGGGATTCACCCAAGAGGGAGCCACTTTCCATCATTTACCAGCTCTCCTGGCTCACCAGGGAGGTTACAGTTGTCTGGAGGGTAGCAAATACGATACCCATCTACAAGAAGGGATGGAGGATCCAGGAAACTACAGGTTTGTCTGACCTCAGTGCCAGGGAAGACCATAGAGCAGATCATCTTGAGTGCCATCACACAATACCTACAGGACAACCAGGTGATCAAGACCAGCCAGCAAGAGTTTCTGAAAGGCAGGTCCTGCTTGACCAACCTGATCTTCTTCTGTGACAAGGTGGTGCAGGCTGTGGATGAAGGAAAGGCTGTATATGTTGTCTCCTGGACTTTAGTCAAGTCTTTGACACCATTTCCGACCACACTCTGCTAGAGAAACTGGCTGGACAAGGTGAAAGAGTGGTGGTGAACAGCCCTACAACCACTTGGCAGCCTGTCCTCCAGGTGTCCTCCAGGGCTCATTATCGGAGCCAGTCCTGTCTAACACCTTCACTGATGATCTGGACAAGGGGACCAAGTATACCCTCAGTCAGTTTGCAGATGACATTAAGTTGGGCAGGAGTGTGGATCTGCTGAAGACTAGGAAGACTCTACAGAAGGATCTGACAGGCTGGACCAATGGGTTGAGGGCAGCTGGAGGAGGTTCAACAAGGCCAAATGTCAGACCCTGCCCTTGAGTCACAACAACCTCAGGCAATGCTACAGACTGGGGAAAGAGTAGCTGGGAAGCTGCCCAGTGGGAAAGGACCTGGGGGTGCTGGTTGACAGCAGCTGAACATGAGCCAGCGTGTGTCCAGGTGGGCAAGAAGGCCAATGGCATCCTGGTCTGTGTCAGGAATAGTGTGGCCAGCAAGACTAGGGAAGTCATTGTCCTCCCGGTGATTGTCCACTGGTGAGGCACCTCAAGTACTGTGTGCAGTTCTGGCTCCCTCACAAGAAGAAAGACACTGACGTGCTGGAGCAGGTCCAAAGAAGGGCAGTGGAGCTGGAAAAAATCTGGAGCACAAGTCTGATGAGGAACAGCAAAGGGAGCTGGCAGTGTTGAGCCTGGAAAAAGGGAAGCCCAGGGGAGAACTTATCACTCTCCAACTATCTCAAAGGAGGTTGTAGCCAGGTGGGGGTCAGCCTCTTCTCCCAGGTAACAAGTGATAACTCAAGAGGAAATGGCCTCAAGTTGCACAGCAGAGGTTTAATTGGATGTTAGGGAAAATTTCTTCATGGAAAGGGTTGTTTAACATTGAAAGAGGCTGCCCAGGGAGGTGGTGGAGTTACCATCCCTGAAGGTATTCTAAAGACATGTAGATGTGGCACTTACAGACATGGTTTAGTGATGGACTTGATGATCTTAAAGGTCTTTTCCAACCTAAACTCTACAAGTCTATGAAATGTCTTAATTCACAAGCAGGAAGCCTAGGAGGTAAGCAAGGGAAGGGGTACTACAGGAAGACAGGGTTTTACATTGCCTTTTAGGGTAAAGAAACTGGACCACTCACCTCCGCTAAGTAACTTCATCACCAGCCAAAGCTCATCTTTCACCACGAACGATGTGTAGTAAGATACAATGTTGGGGTGATGGCACTGACTCATGGCTTGAATTTCTTTCTGTAGAGAAAAATAAAGCATTAGCAGTTGAAGCCAGTGATTATTCCTCCTCGGGCACAGAAGTTACCTTCATCTTCCTCAAGACACAAAGAGGGTGCAAAGGAAAAGGGTACCTAGAAGCTAAACAAAGAAAATGCAGAAATACTCTGAACACTCAGACTGTATCAGACTTTGGCCCAAAGGCATTTTAGGGTGCTCTGCCTGTCTGTCTAGCAGGAAGAAAAAATTGACCAAAAAACCTTTGGCAAGGACAACAAAGTGGTGACAACCAAAACACCTGCATGCAGCTACAAAAGAATATTCCCAAGAATTCACACATCTCTGACCCACAAAGTTCATGTTGACTTCACCTTTCATTAAGACATTACAGAACAGATGCTTAATCTGTTGAAGACTATCATTTGGATGAGAAAGGGAAATATCTGCCTCTGGGAAAAAAAGGCCTCTTATTCCTAATGTTTCTTCCCAGCAGGAAAGCAGATGGCTTAGCTCAATCAGGTTGAAGGCACAAAGGACAGCTGTATCCTTTGTCATACTGAAAGAAGAGGGAAATCACTTTGAGATTAGAAAGTCATTAGCTACTATGGATGGAGGACAATACAAAATATGTCCAGATATTAAACTGTTTTGAGTTTTGACCATGCTTAGTCTTAGACTTGGTTATGGGTTAAGGGTCAAGGTTTTCCAGGTTTTGGGCAGGAACACCACCACAGAAAGCATTGACTGATTTCATTATGCAAGCACAAATCACCAGTTTGGACAGAAAGCCTCACAGTTTCTTGGCTGTCCATAGACAAATGTCCATTAAACCCAGCCTGGCACCCTGCACTGCACCCAGCTGAGCCTTTGTGCTTTAGCCAAGTTGGTACTTTCAGCCAAGTTCCCCAACCTGTCAAGTTGTTCTCTCCAGCATCACCCACACCAGACCATCACACCCAGAACTTCTGCTCTCAACTAAGACATTCCTTCACTGAACGCATGCACATCACTCACTTTTCAAAGGTTTAATCACTGCTCACTGTCAGCCTCTTCCCCAAGACACAGACTTAGCCGACCCCATAATCCCAAACTCATGGGGAAGGAGGAGAGCAAGGGTCCTTCACACCCTGATCCTTTCCTCCCTCTAAGCACAAGACCTCCCCGGTACTTAAGTACAAGGGAAAGCTCTGAAGAATTCACTGGTGTCCAGGGTACCCCACAAATGCAGCACATTCTCCTGCTCATGTACAAAGCTCTGCCTGTGACCGAGTACAGCGTAAAGGCAAACTGCTTCCCCTTGGCAAGGGTTTGGATGGCAATCACAGCTCTAAAGAAACAGGCTCATGTTGATTTATCCACTTAATACTGCTTTTCAAGGAGTAGGTGCATTTGAGGAATCCAAAGCAATTGGTTCCTCCTTCTGCTTCCCCAGAAGAGGCACCAACTTTCCAGGAAACTTCAACAAGCAGATTAAAGAAGAATCCTTCTAAACAGGAAAGGATATTTGAAGAGTGGGGAATAGGCTATTCATCTCCATGTAGCATATTCTTTGACAAAAAACCACTCTGTGAAAATAAATACAACCTAAAACAATATCCTCTGCTTACTCTGACAGCTCCAGCTCCCTTCCTTGCAAACATTCACTTGCATCAAGCCATTTTTCAAAAAAGGAAATAAATCAGCACCTTTGGGATTTTCTGTGGTTTTCTATAGTTCTCTCTCTGACAATTAAAAAATACCATATGTGCAGAAGTGGCACCAGAACAAACTGAGGTAGAGCCAGCAGGACTGGTGATCCAGAACTGCTCCAAATCCACCACTCTCAGAAATGACCTTGAGGATCTGTTTTTATCTCTTTTTAGCTACACTGTTCAAAGTATTTTGAAGTGGCTCCCTGGGAGATCAAGAGAGTAATACAAGAAACATACACAAACATTGCATATTTTATATATATATATTAGTGCATCCCACTGGAATTCGGGAGGCAATGAGACAAAGTCTGGACCAAGTTTACTTAAGAGCTAGACCTGGATCAGATCTTTGCTATTTGTGCAACACTGTACAATGGCACTTTTCAGGCATTCCGTAACACTTAGTTGCTGTTTTATTATTTTTCAAGAACTCCCTCTCTCATTCACTACCACAATCTGCTCCCTGGGCTGGGAAGCACAGTTAACAAAATAAATTTTTAAAAACCCAAAACTCTTGCCTGTCATATGCTTTGGTGCACAAAGAAGGAAAATAAATAATCACAAGCCTGATCTATGCAATTAAACACCTCTGTCAGCCAAGGGATGCGTAACACAGGCAGATTAATCCATTTTACACACAGTGTAGCACAGCTCTGAATAATTAATTGCATCACAGCCCATGATTTTTCAGTGTTTTTGCATTATTACCAATCAGAAGGAGCAGCAGCCAGGCTGACTCTTCCTCCCACCCACAGATCTCCACCTCATTTTCAGCAGTTTTCCAGGCTAGTTTCACAGCTGCATCAAAGCTTGGTTTCTCTTCACCCCAAAGAGGGTACCAACATCCTGAGGGCTCAGCACATACCATTGTTTTAAGTGATGGTGGCAAATCACAGCAGGATTTGTGTTAAAATGCTTCCTGGCATAATTGAAACCCAGCCAATTCTGTCATGCATGCACAGTCTGTGCTCCAGCAGTACAAATGCAAGGCTGAAGGGCTGGAGTTAAAGCAGGAATCCCAGTCAAGGATCACTGGGCAGCTCTGTTCAAATGCACACTCATAGAAAGAGGGAGCAGGAGGGCATAAAATGCAGCAACAGCCCCTCTGTGAGCAGAAAGCACAGCTTTAATACTATTTCCAAAGCTTTTCTGAGAGCTTGCTGCTCTTCAAACACAACAAAGTCAAAGCAAGGAAAGGTTTTCCCTCCCTATCCCCTTAACCAGACTGTTATCACCATATAACTTGAGCTACAACTTTGCTTCCCTCATCTTCCCCAGCATCAAAATTATATTGGAAGACTCCTAATTAAAACCTCAGCAATTTCCACACCTCTGTAATATCGCCAGTGCTAAACATCAGCATTTATCTGGGCTGCTCTATACAAGCTTTAAGCTGGAAATGTTGCTTTACTCCCTCTCTGCCAGCAGTCATGGGTCACTTGATACAGACCCCCTCAAGCCATGTGCAGATGCGGTGGGTGATAGGCAGCTCTTCCCTCCAACACCCCTTACACTCCATGGCTCCAGTGATGAGAGACAGCCTTCCTGCCAATTCCCATAGAGTGCTCTGCTTTCTGCTCAGCTATGGAGAATGAATTACCGACAAAAACATGTCTAGACGCAGGCAATGGTTTGGAAATGGTTACATGCTCACCCTGGGCAAGATATTAAAAATATCTGTATTGTCAAATACCGAAAGCAAATAGACTGGGATTAGCTCTAAATGCCTCCATGGCTTCCACTAAGGGTTCTGACAAATGTTTTCAGTACTTCTATGGGCAATAAAAGAAACATTTCAAGGCTTGCAAAACAGTAATAAAACTGCTGTGAAGTATAATTTAGAATCATAAGAAACCTATTACTCTCCTGCAAGTTAGGCATGCTTCTAGAGATCTGCTGTTTTGGAAGAGGGTTTATTTGCCCACCATCACACAACTGAAGTTTGAGCTAATAGGAGTAGGTAAGGCTGTTTTAGCTACCAGCTCAACTTTCTTAATGGTGTTTTCTGTTCACATCATCACCTTCTACTCTTTGTGTTTATCTGCCCCTGAGGTTTACTTCAAAGACACTTGGCTATCAAATACAAGGATAAAAATCGTGCTTTATTTAGTTTTACTTCCTACATGTTGACATGAACTCAAGAGACAGAACACAGCAGCAGAATGCTTTCATGTGGCTACCTGCAACTTCAGAGGAATCCAGAAAGCTGTCAGCTTGGCTGCCTTATTCCAAGGCAGTCATGACCATAAGAGAATTGGGGAGGGAAAAGCACAGTCAGGGGAGAAATCAAAGAAGGTCAGAGGTGATCACCCCTCGAAAACAACAATGCTTCTACTATGGCTGGCAAAGAACTTATACCATGAGATTTCAGCTGAAAGATAAGGCATTAAAGCTGCTCTTCATCCTTTTAAAGCAGGATTTATAGCTCCAGTCCTACAGGCAGCCATAACTGCTCACATTTTGCTCCCATTGAAATTCTAATGGTTTAGTGAAAAGGTTGGAAAATTGAGAATATTAATACATTCCTCTTTCTAAACATCAGCATAACAAAAAAAGAAACAAAAAGAAAGAAGAAATAAAAACAAGCATGTTCTTCTACCAAAACCAACTTGAGAGTCTTTTTAAGGAGATGGGGAAAAAGCATAAAGTTCAAAGTCAAAGATTTTGATTCAACTTCCACTCCTTGGATTATCCAGTTCAACTCCTAACCTCAAGTTGTGGCTACAGGAGCTAGACTGGCATGAGTAAAAAGGGGTGAGATTAGCCCTAGAACAACAGTGGAAAAGAAACAGTTCTGAAAGGGATAAAGAGACTTCATGCATTAATTTATCTTAGGTGATGGGAACAAAACACCCCCATGGCAAGTCATTCAGCAGTTGCCCATTTCAATGGCTACTCTACAGCATCACTGAGAGGATCACTACTTCCCTCTTTCAAAGTCTTCAGTATTAGTGACAACTTACTGAAGGAACTAGACATTCAGAACTGTTGTGGTCTAGCAACTCATACACAGCCATTTTTTACTGGTTTCAGCCACAAAACAAATGAGCAAGTGACTGACTCACAGACACAGCTTTACCCACATCACCAACTAACCTATCACTGACCCTTACTGTTGTTCAGATCAATACCCAGTGCTTACAGCTCAACAAAGCTTTAAACCTGTGATTAGTCCCCATAGACAACTGCAAACTCTCTGAAGTTCTTTACATGCACCATCTCATGCTCATCCAGTCCAAGTGAAGGAAGAAATTCTACATTCAGGATTTCACTCACTATTGATCCTGATGTTCGTACTGAACTTTACTACCAAAAAAAAAAAAAAAAACCAACCAAAAAAAAAAAAAATCTTCAACCAGCCCAGCAATTACAATTGCTGTTGTTGCTGCTTTGAAAAATGGTACAGCCAAGCTGTATCCAGTGTAGGTTTAAGTCCTGTGAAACGCTGCAATCCCATCATGCAAGAAACACGTAACACGGCATACCAAATGGCCATGCAGAAACCACGTATTACGCATCAGACTTCCTGCCACTGACACTTAGGGACTTTTTCCCCTGGAGCAAGTGTAAAGGTCCTCAGGCCTGGAAATGAAATTATAATGGCGATTTCCAGCAGATGACAGATGTGGATGAAAAGCCTGTACTACTTCTACACCAGTCTGCTGCTTTGTTCCCAACACCCTTACAGTCTGGTTAATCCACTTGTAGGAACTGCTCTGTCAGATCAAAGGCAGCTCAATATCCTGTCCAAGTCTTCAAAAGAAGGTGTAAAAACCCCATAAAAAGCAGTTATACAATTATCTGCCCAGAGGGGAGACTTCTGAGTAAGCCTGGGCAGTTAACAGTTGGCTTATGCTTTAAACTAGGAGAGTTCATAATCCTTTTTTAAAATCCTATCTAATTTAACCTTCTCAACTATAGGTTGACTTATTTAATCTCATGCAATGTTTGATCTCCGTATTATTGGCAGAAGTTCCCCAGGTTAATTCCATGAAATTCTAAAGGACATTTCTGATTTGCTGCAGTTCAACTTGTTCCCTCTGCCTCCCCAAGTGCCCTCTGACCACAGCAGTGGACAAGTAGTACTTTCACTTCACTCCTCATGTGTAGATCTATCAGGCCCAGTCCTATCAAAATTATCCTCTCTTCTCAGGAGCAGCAACACATCACCTCCCATGCTCTTTCCTGAACCTGTCTCCTGTTGAATCACCCTAGGGACTAAACAGGCAGCAATTCCCCCAAGCTGAGGAAGCCCAATGTAAAATATCCCATAGGTTATATTCCTCTCTCTGCTGGTAGCTGCTAAGGTGACAACCCTTCATGGAGGAAAAAAACCTCTGGATGAAAGAAAACTCAGCTTTAATTGCATGAAAATGAAGCAGAGTTTGTGGGACAGAGGGGAGATTTAAGGCCTTTAGATCAGTGATTCCTTAAAACAAGAAAACACACAAGAAAAAAAGCTGGAGGCAGGGTTATTTTGAAGCAGATGTTACACTACTGTGTTTCAGGGACTGGCAACAGCAGCAAAGCAACCAGCATCCCACAACGGAAAAGAGTAAGAGCAAAACACAGCATTGAACAGTGTGCAGCTGTGAAATACAACTCATGAGCAGACTGCTTTCAAACACTTACTCTGCATTTCCCAACCCCACACCAAATTAACCTTCCTCTTCTCCATCCCAAGCAGTAGAAGTGCCAACCA
>JAWWTY010000077.1:4051366-4094053 GCA_035222235.1 Margarornis squamiger | reverse complement strand
CACTTACTCTGCATTTCCCAACCCCACACCAAATTAACCTTCCTCTTCTCCATCCCAAGCAGTAGAAGTGCCAACCACTAAGCAGCATGAACGAGATGTAGAAAAACCAAATCATCCTCATTGGGATAGCAGAACTGTTTGCTGCTTTCCCTATCCTCTTCCAAGCAATGCAACACTGTTTTACCCTCTTGGTTAGGCAGACTCTGGGAATAACAAGGCTTGCTTCAACAAAGAAGTCTGTGGGTCTGAAGCACTGTAGAAAAACAATTATAAAATAATTTAAGCACAATCTCCCCTTTGCTACCACATTGCCTAATGAATGGGCAGTGCTGTAACACCAAAACACTGTCCTGACCCCAGGGAGTACAGCAAAGTTCACTGTAAGCTGACTATTGTGCTCAGATGCCTTCAGAGCAAGAGAAGGACAATGGAGCAGCCAGTGCTTTTAACTGCACAGGGGGAGAAGAGAAAGCAAGGAGGGGGCATAACATACCCCAGTATGAACTCATCCTTCACTTTGCATTTGCTTCTTTGAACAACTGCAATATGCAATGATTTAGAGTTACCCTTCTTGGGGGGAAAAAACCAAAAACCACACAATCCTTCAAAAAGAAGTAGTTGCTCAAAAAAGTTAATTGCACTAACTGGGGAAACTGCCATGAAGGGAGACTACAAGACTGTAAAACTTGAGAGTACTTACTTTAGGGAAGAAGAAAATATGGAAACAAGATAAAAAGAAGTGAATGTAAGAGCACAGAGCAGGGCAACCGGAAACTTCCTTCCGGCACTTGCACTGGGAAATAACATTCAATAAACTGACAAAATCAGAATCAACCCAGAGAAAACACTTTTTACACAACATGTCTACCGGGCAACCAGTGACCCAAGAAGCAGCAACAGCTTGGAGCCATCCCCTCCCCTCCAGCCTAAGTTCAAGAATATTTATAGCTGCATATCCAAGCCCAGAGAAGGACCCACTCTAGATTGGATCACAAAACTAGAAGCTTTGGAGAGCTGACAACAGCAATACTTTGCAGTCCTACCCACAACAGGAAAAATCCTTGTGAGGAACAGGTCAGCCAGAGATTTCAAATATGCAATTAGAAGTACTTATATAAAATTGCATGCCAAGTGTCCACAGCATCTCTTTCTGAACCCGACCCTTCCAGCCAGAATTGGCAATTGCTCAAAGACTAACAATCTCATAATGACAATGCAGTGAGGAATACACCTGAGGCAGAGCAGTATGGACAAGCCATACAAAACGCCTGAAAAGTGTACCAAGGGTTGGTATCAGTACAAAATGACCAAATGTGAAAAGGGAAGAGATTTCGAACTCCTACAGTAGCATGAGCCATAAGAGGATTTGAACATCTTTGGTCATCTTAGGAGTCCTACATGCAACCCTTCACAAGAGCACTAAAATGTGACAGCTTGAATGGAGCCTTTCCTCCTTACAAGGGCACATTGGCAGATATCTATAATGATGAAAATAGCATTAGTCACTAAATGGAAACTAGAACCACAGCTTGGGTGATCTGCTCAAGATCATACAGGTGTAGAGTTAGCCAGGACTCCCAAATCCTGCCTCTATTCTACCTTCTTACTGCAACCACAAAAACAAGTGTCTGAGGTAACACTACAGAAGCTGTTGAGATGTAAGTGGACAGACAGGTAGGATTACAAAAATCCTGGAGAGTTGCTTTAGAAGAAAAGATTGGGCAAGGCCTCATCTCCACAGTTTTTACCATGCCAATATTTACTATAGAAAGTTTGAGCCCAGAGAGCTTTCTTATTTTCGTGGAGACACCTCAGTGTTCATAGAAATGTCTGTTTCTGCTTGGCTTAAATACAGGGACCTTCCACATGTGAGGTGAATGCAACAACTGCACCACTGCAGAAGCACCAGGTCACACACACATGGAGAGGAGAAAACCAAGCTCATCAACACAGGAGCCAGAAAAGGGAAGTTTCAGTCACCACGGCTACCTCTGCAATAATCTGTTTTTCACTGAGATAACCTTGACAAGGGGCACACAGCAGAAGAAAATTATGGAGCTACAGCTCCAAAGGACTCTCTCCTGTCCTGAACTCGGAATTACAGGGGCCTCCATATGGCAGCCTGCAATATGCCAGTGATCCCTTTAGCTGGCATCAGTACCAGAAAGATATTAGGAACAACAGCTAATTCATTCAGTTTTTATCTGTATAGGCGAAGGGGGAAAAATGTAAAGAACTGAAGAAGGGAAAAGAAAGCAAAGCCATTCCCTGAAATTTTAAAGGTTCTGGAAGCACGCAGCTCTGGATGCCCCTCAGACTGCAGAGCTCTGGTGGGTACAGCTGAGCTTCACACTTGCACATTAACTCCGTTCAAAACAAAGGGATTATACAAAGTGCTTAGCTCTAAACAAACAGTCTGAAGTTCTGCAACAGTTGATCTTTTTAACATTTTAAGCACCATGTCCCACACCCAGGACAACTGAGCTGACTCTACTGAGGTCAGTCAAGTCCCTCCACGTTCATCCCACCTCCAGAAAGACTGTTTAAGGCACATGTCAAAGAGATATTTCAGCAATAAGTGAAATACAACTCCCCGGATAATTTTGATTCCATACCAGGAGTTCATCCATGCTCGTCTGACACTTCTCAAGATTGATCCGTTTGATTGCCACCTTCTCCTTCTTCGGAGTGCAGAAGGCTGCCTGCACCACCGCAGTCGCTCCGCTCCCTGGGGGGAAAAGAGAGAGTCAGCAACATCTTAGGGACTTCAGTGGGAAGGGAGAGAGGCCAGAAAACAAAATCTCAAGTGCTACGTAGTAAAGCCAGCAGAGCCAGGTGAAAACTCAGTGAAGCCCCTCCAGGCACTCCCCACTCAGGTCTGTGCAGCTCGTGGGTCAGCTCAGCCGCCACAGCCAAGTGCTGGGCAAACCAAAGGAAAACAAGTGGATCCTTATGATCCCTTCCAGGGATCGTTACAGTTCTGGAGACAGAAAAAGAAAACCCAGACTTCACCTTCCTCAGAACAGAGGAGTGATTCTACTTGTGTACTTTTAAAAGCAACACCACTGAGGTCACAGAGACTTTTAACCTGATGTGTCAAAACAAGCCACGCTCTTTGCTACCAACATTAATGAGATTTTTCAAATATTTTTATGTACAAATTACTGTTCTCATCTCTCCTCATTTTATGCAAAGACATGAGGTAAGTTTCAGCTCCAGTTCTCACACCACCTCAGTGTCTAGGTTGAAAACTGTAGCCAGAGAACATTCAAATTCCAAGAGAGAAAAAGTACTGCACTTTAATGTACAGTTGTTCAAACTGCTACAACCAGGGATAAGAGTTCTGGATTTAAACTGCTCAGCAATATCATATCCTATGATACAAAAAGGAGTTTGCAACAGCGAGACTTAAAATCTAGTTGATGTTAAGTCTAATTTTGTTGGCCTTCGGAAACTGTTGCAACATTCACCTCTCATCAATACGACACCTTGTTGCTTTACTTTCTACCTTTATCTTGTTTCTCACATTTACACACTTCAGTGGAAAGCAGTAAATCCAAATTAATAAAAAAAGCGGGTAGGATACGTGGAAAATAGTTCAAGAGCTTCCTAATGCCAATACCTAAAAAATGCTAATAAAAATAAACTCACAGCTATTTCGTTTATTATTCCAGGCACAGCTCCTGAGCCTACCTGGGCTGAGGAGAGAGACAGAACAACTATTCTGCATTTTGCAGTAACCCATCTATTTGACCAGATCCTCCTGTTCTTAACATTACAAAAACTACTTCCAGATTCTGAAATTTCATTAAAGCACATTTTTGCTAGCTTTTGATTCCTTTCTAGTACACTCTCATAAACTGGGGGCAAAAGTTTTCAATCTCATCTTCAAACAAAGGCTACTGAAGCTCACTACAACCACCATCAATATTCTTTTGACACCACCTCACACCTAGACAAATTCAAATAAAGTTCCAGGTAAGTAAAAGAGTTTGAAATCCAGCCTTGAAAGATACAGAAAAACTTCTCCATTCAAAGTCACACTGAAATAAATTGAAAAGCCCTGAACTGTGGGACACTGCTCCTGTAATCTTCAACCAGCACCTGCTACAGTGGAGCTACAGGACTTTGACTTCACTTTATATGGCATTGCCAGTGCACCCTGGACAACAGCATCAGCTTGCCAGGGATTCTCTGCACGCAGGAGTTTACATTTTAATCCCAGAAGGCAACAATGTGCAGAACACAAAATGCTAAGGTTGCTACAGATGAACTATATGCCGAAGCAAATAGGTTTTTAAGAAGTTCAAGACTCAGGCCATTTATTACTTGTACACATTTTTCAGAGCACAGGGCAAAGCAAAGCTTAGGTGGAAGAAAAGGACAGCAACAGTAGCAAAAATATTTACAAGGGACTTCGAAAATGAAGTTTGATGTTATAAGCAGGGTCTCGAGCAAAGGATGGAGATGATGTAGGAGTCTATGCAGATATTTAACAAAGCACTCAAAGAGTAAGGTGGGGAGGTTTTCACAGCAGTTTGGTTACACTGCCAGGAGCAGGGCTGAAATACACAAGATTAAGTACGGGACAAACATCCAAAAGCAAACCTTCACATACACTCCCTGCGGTCGCTTTGCCTGGCAAGCAGCAGGTGCAGGAATCCTGCATAAAAGCAGCAGTCCCAGCACAGATGTATTCCCATTCACTGGGAATCCTGAGTGGCACTGACATGCTTCTCTCCACCCAGTACCTGCTTTCCTAATTTTTTCTGCAGCTTCTTTAGTGGGAAAAAAAAAGTAAAAACATATAAAGACTCAAGACAAAGAGAGCAGAGCACACAGAAGTGGCAGCAAAAGGTAGAAGTGAGTTTCCACTTCCTAGCGCAGCTGGTCTCCCTACTGCAATTGCCTTTTGGAAGTCAGAATAAAAAACAAACACAGTACCATTTGTTTGGAAAGTGTCAGATCCCTGAAGAAATGCTGCTGCTGACATACTCAAAACACCAGTATTACGATTTCTTTCTTTGGATGTCTTAGTGCATAGTAATAGAGGCTGAAAACACAGGCCAGATGCTGTAAGAATACACGACTGTGCACCTCAGAGGATTGTCTTGTCACACAACCTTTTTCACTTCTCAGTTAGTTATTCAGTGCATTTTCATCGCTAGAGCTGCCTGCACAGTCCTCACTGACACAAGAATACCTGTGCTCAGACTCTTTCTCGATACCTCAGACACCTCAGTAGTGCCAGCAAACTCCTGCTTCCCCCCACAGCACGACCTCCTGGGATTTCTGTGCCAGTTAAACCCAGTTGGTGTAAGCACAACTGGCAGAGGTGCTTCTTACAATCCAGATGCAATATCCCTACTGTACACCAAATCTTTCATAAGATGAAGTCCAGGGGGTTATAGAAGTGACAACACAAAGAATAGCTTTGTGTTCTATTCTTTTAAGATGTCACTACCAGAAACAATAGATACAGACTAATTAAAAGCAGGACCACTCTTGCTAAGGCTCCTTCCCACTCCTTGAGTCTGCGGGATCAATGCTCACTAGGACTTCAGGGCAAAAACTTCTTTTCACTAAGTGTTTGGACAATGCCCCAGCCTACAGGGACCCGATCTGTTATGAGTGTAAGGCATTATTTGAACAGTAATGAAATCCCAAACTAAATCCTTCTGGGCACATGGCAGGGAATCATCTAAACTCGAGACTCCTCCCATTTAATTCCCTGCTGCTCCTACTTTTCTGGCAGCTCTGTTTAGTTCGATCACCACCTGCTCTCCCCACTCCCCCCTCTCCCACTAATTCATCATTTCTTTCAGCTCCTCTGTAGCACTAATTATAGAGAAACAATGAAATCTCAAAAGCGTATCAAGCACGGATTAAGCCAAGCTGCAGTACGATGTGCCACAAGCAAGCTGCTTTTTGGTGGCAGCGGCGGCGTGCCGTGCTCCTGGGACCAAACAAAGACGGGTTTCCATGCTTCTTGGAAGAGTAAAGGAAACATGGCAACACGGGCACTTCAGGCTTTGCAGCCTCACCATTTGTTTATTAAATGCCAGGGTGGCAAGAAAAGGAAAGGAGAGAAGCTGCAGCTAAGGGAAAACAAGTATAGATGATGACACCAACAGAGAGAAAAAGTCCATCAAGAAAGTTTTGTAAAGTTTAAGAGCAGGTAACAAATATACGGGGAGTGGTGGGAAAAGATACTTCCTGGGCTGATATGAACCACCTTCAAAACAGAAAAAAAAACCAAGGGCAATTTGTGTCAGGGTAGCACAGGTTGGACAAACCTGCTGTGGTCAGAGGCAAATGCAGTCCTGAGGGTGTGGACAGCACTGGGTTAATGTTCCTGTGCTCAGTTCACGCTCACTCGCCAACTCAACAGGCTCTGATCAAGGTCAGTGCTGAGGCTCTTCCCTCCGCCTCTCTCAAGATCAGCTTTCGGAGAAAATTTGCTCCCTAGTTAATCTCTTCCAGCATAACGGCTTAGCAAAACAATGAAAACTGGGCACAGTCAAATGCTTGCTGCTTTATTCCTGAAAAGCAGGAGATCATTTTGTTGAAGGCTGGGGGGAGGAGAGAGACCCCAAATGGGTATTAGGATCCGCTTAATACCCCCTGCTTTCGCCTCTGTAGGCTCTCATATATAGTTCCAACCCTTAGGATAGCAGCTGCAAAATTCCTGCATAAGAGGGTCACGACCTACTTTAGAAAACACCGCCTTAGGAGGAAAACATACCCTTTATAACCCTTGCTTCTTTCATGTTTCTACGATTAAACGGCTCTTTCTGAAATAAAACCAATTTCTGAAAGGATTAAAACAACCCAAACCAAAAACTCCCCAAGCACTCAGTTACTGAAGCCTGATTTTCCAGGTTATCTCCTCTGGTCCCCTGGATCTCCCTGTACCTTTAGCATCCACAGGTCCAGCCTGAACTTCTCCTTAAGATGAGACCAACTCCCCATGTGAGCCCAGCATCAGCCTTCAAGGGAGGCTGGACACCATCTCTACTGCAGTTGCATAACTTACACAAAGCTTCCATTCCTTAAAATACAGAAAAACCCTCTGAGATCTCTGTTGAAGTTAGTGGAAATCAATTATTTCAAGGCTAATTGGAGGAGCGGAAAGTCAGGGGACTGACCAGAGGACACAATGTGTTCCTCTACACTTTGTCTCCAAAGATAACTCAATCTCTGCAGCCACATAAGGACATTGCAGCTCTCCCAGTAGGAGTGGGATGAATTGCACTGATGCCTCCTCCCCGGCAAATGCAACTGAAGCCAGAGATCCTCTTGGCAGAGGGATCTGCTTAAGCAATGGGAACAGTCATGCCAAATGGTCACAAGACAAACATCCAATCCTGGCTCTAGAACAGGACTCTCCTACCACATGCAATGGCAATTTGAAGCAGTTACACGGAAAGAGGACTCACAAAACGGTGTTGCCCAAGCTCTAAATCTACATCAGGTATCCTGGGAGATGTGAAATTTTCCCTTCACAGTAACCCAGTTGCTCACAAAGCTGTTAAAATCAACAGGGGACATGTTCCGTAACAGTCTTGGAGCATCAGTCCTCATCCTAATGCAGTATCAAATCCCCTCTGTAGAGGAAACATGCTCACCCAGGGTTAAAAGAATATTACAAACCACTTAGGCTTGAAGCAACCTCTAGTAGCCTCTAGTCCACTCTCCTGCTGAAAGCAGGCTCAAATCCCAACTTCAATCAGGTTCCTCAGAATCAAATTCAGTCTACTTTGGATTTTCTTTAACAAAGAGATATTTCTACTACCTTTTTGGCTGTTTCTGTGTTTGACCACCCACAAAGTAAAGCTTTTTTCCACCTTGCTAACTAATCAGATTTCTGAGCTTTGCTCACAACCTTGGCCTCTCACCATGCTCCTCTGTAGAGAGCTTCATCTCTTTTAGAACTTCCCCCCAGCTAGCTGAGGGCAGCAACAACTCTTTAAGGCTGGAGAAATCCAGCTTTCCGCACCTGCCCCCATAAGTCCCATTCCCAAGTCTCCTTCAGCATTAGACCATGCCCAGCCAAAGACCTCTGCACACCCCTGCCCTCTGCTTCCACCATTCCCCAGCACACACACAAGCTCTCTATTTTTAAGCAAGATCTGGAATCCATCCTCCACTATCTGGAGTGCGGTGCCAGAAAGCCGCTCGTGACGCAGGCTCTGTTTATAATTGTGCCCCCGGGTTTTCCTCTTATGAACAATGCACGCAAAACACTCCCCTGCAAGGCTGCTCTGGACCAAGCAGTGACTGTCAGGTTCCAGGTACCCCAAAGCCCAGGAGACCTTTAGTGCTGTGCCACACAGACTCTATTCATGCCTGCCTCTGCAAGCACGGGGAAGGGACCCTCCATCTCTGCCTCAACTCTTTGATAGCCTCATGCCAAAGAGCTGTGGGAGTCCTGTTCTGTGGTTACTCATTCCAAGGACAATACAGTAATAAAACCAGAAGCTACAGGACTGGGAACAAAATTTCTTAAGCGTTCTTACAGAGCACAGGGCAGATACAGACCTAATAAAACAAGAAATTAAATACCATATTGCAAACTCAGATTGATCTTGCATTGTTTGGTCCATTTGCTACGAAGGCAAAGTGATGCCTCTATTTTCTGCACCTAATTTGAGGCTTCTGGTGAGAGGAGTCCTCACAAACAATAAGCCTCTTCTAAACACAAGTTAGCAAAAAAAAAGCCTACTCTCAAATTTCTAGCCAACTCAGTATGGGGTGGGAATACTCCATTCCCCAAGGAGGTCTTGGTAACAAGAGTCCACTGGATGTCAAAGTCTTGCTGGCAGAAGCCCCACAATTCAGGAAGAGTGAAATAATTCAATGTTAATGGTCCTTGAATACAGACATAGTTCTTCAAGCCATCTCCCCACTATGTGTCACATTCATACTATGAAATGGAAGATGCAATCCACAATAACAGTTACAAACAGCATCAATAAAACCAAAGGAAATTCCTATACCAGGACATATTCCGAGTACTGCCACAGAGGGGACAAAAACGTCTGCTCAGTTGTGGAGAGGAAAAAGCTTTCACAGCGAAGTGTCATCTGCTCAGCCTGGTACTGCAGGAAGAGTGTTAACAATGCCAGAGGTGAGGTTACAGTCTCAAATCAGCAGGAAGATCACCTGGGTGCCCCTATCACTGCTCAGAGCAAACCCAAACAGCGAGGTGGCTCTGAATGCTGCTGTCAGAGACACTGTGAGCGACAGCAAAACCAGTAAGGGAGAGTCCAGCTGGTTTTGCTCTGTGCCTGGTTGGGAAACGTGCAGGAAACTAAAGCAGCAGCAGAGCAACCTATGGCCAATATACAAAAAAGCTACAGAAACAGAGCTGCCCTCCCAGAGCACTACAGGGAGTGCAGATGTGGACCCACCCCCAGGAAGCTCCCAGCGCTGTGCCAACGCAGCCACACTCACTCCCAGACACCTTTCCACCACTCGTTCCTGATGCATTTACTATGAATAGTAATTCCCACAGAGAGAAGAACCAGAGTTTTACATTTATTTCTTTACAAACTGAAGGATGACACATCCACAGCACAAGATGGCAACACCCTATCTAACACACTGGTAGAGGTAGTAAGAGACCAGGTTTAACTTTGTGCACCTTCTCTCCAGTCGTGCCACATTTGATCTACAGCAGAGACAGGACGATCCCGTGTAGAAAAGAGGGAAAGCAATACTTGCTAATACAGTGCAGGGAAGAAATAAATCAGAGAAGCATAAGCAAAGCCAGAAAGCAAACGCAGATTTAACTGAAAAGTTGTGAGGGGGCCAATTTTAAAGCCTATATGGGGGCATGGAGGAAAGCCAGCAATCCCTATCCCAGTGTAAGTACACAGGACACACGAAGACACCTGCACTGTGTGTAGCAGTCCTGCAGGCAGGTGTAACAGCTGAACTCTCACATTTACAAGACAGTGGCTATGCTTGTATTACTGAGCAAAAAGCTTTAAGAAGAACAACTCAACCCTATTTAAAATAAACTAATCCAAAACTTTGCATTTCCTAGTGGTCAATGTCAAAATGTCATCCCACCCTTGAGCATAGCCTAACTCACATCACTGAATGCAGCACGTTCATGCCTCATTCAGGCTCACCTTGAGCATAGCGAACATTCAGCTGGGTTCAAGCCAAAGGTGGCTGCAGGTACATAAAGGTACAGGGCATGTGCTGGACAACACTCCAAGAGAGGGCAACCATTGGGAGGTAGCATGTTCAACCACAGAGTTAAGACTTAAACACAAAACACTTCTATTTTGCAACAGCCTAGGCCTTTTACTGAAAGAACTGGAAAAAGGAACAGGAAAAAACACAGTTCTCACTTGTGAATTCTGTTTGTTTCGTTTAAATTGCACGTGTATCTTTGCAATGACCTCTGAACATTTACTCCAGTACAGCTGGAGCAAAAGTAGTTTGTGATTCTGTGCAAGTTGCGTGGCCAATGATTTCAAACAGTGCTCACACACGAGGGATTTCTGCTATTAAGTCTCCATCGCGTGTCTTCGCCAAAGCCTGAGTCTTTGCTCAACTCATGTCAGTACCTGCAGTGTCCAACAGATAACTGATATTCCAGTATTAGCCCATTATGTTCAAAGAATTTCAGAAAATAACGAAAAGCATATTTCTGAAACTCCACTGTCCAATTAGAAATAGAGCCAAAATATGTGAACTGCACATAAACTTGCTGACAGTGAGTTATTCACCATCTTGACAGAGCTCTCACTGTTGACAATACCACTGAAAACCACACATTGTGTCCAGAGCTCAGAAGTTTCTGCCCATGTAAGACAATGTATTTCTCAAGATTCCTAGTGTGCTGTGTACAGTGGAGAGAGATGATAACCCAGCAAAGATCACACAGGGCTGCCAGCACTTGTTTAAACAGGCTCCCCATCCAGTGGTCCACCAATATAGAAGCACTCGATGCTGCAGACTTATTGCCCAGGTCTTCAACTTAGATCTCAGACTTGGAAGGAAGAATACAAACCCATATTCAGGCACTTGTAAAAAGTCCAATATTATTTGCAGAGCCATTGGCAACTGATGGACTATACCCACAGCTGGATACATCTCCTCATGGCCCCACTGAACTCTACTCTATAAATAAATAAATTACACTAATTTCTAAGCTGGAGTGAGATCTAGCTACTGTAATCTAAATGACTCAATGCCAAGGTTTCTGCAGAAAGGAAGAGGAGTCTTATGGAAATTTTCACCCCACCCCATACCGCATTGTTCTCTCAAAACTCTTTCGTTATCTCTTAGGCCTTGAATACAGAAAAATGTCATCTGTTTTCCACCTTCAGCAAACATTCAGGTTGAGAATCCTCACAGACTACGAAGGGAAGTGACAGGTTTGGAGAGAAAATGGTCAACCTGTCAATATAATACAGGCCAGGACTGGAACAGAGGGTGAGGAATAGGGTTGGCCACACAAAGCACGTCAGCAAGATATCTGACCAAGTTGTCACCAGGTCACTTTGCTGTGTGATTTCACCAGCAGTCACCAGCTTACAGCACACGCAGCCAAACCAGGCTTTCTGCTGCTTCCCTATGACAGAGTTGCAGCCCCCCAGCATCACACTCCACACCAGAACAAGGGATGCAAGAAAAAAAAAAAGACAAGAGGAAAAGCCACTGGGCACAGAAAATATCAGTGGAGAGAAGGATTACCAGGGACAAGTATCAGCCGATCTAATATTCTCCCAACATTTCCACTGCAAAGCATCGAGGAGAGGGTACTGCTGTTGGCTGTATGCCTAACCTCCTGCAGCCCCCAGGATATCCCAAGTTAGTCCAGACTAGCACATGTTTCCCTCACGCTCTTAAGCACACACGTTCCAGCTGTCCAAGGTGCTCAGGTGATTTGGGGAACACCTCTGAGACCATTTTCCCCACGACAGTAACTACAGTAAGCTCCAAGGGCTAGTTACACAAGTCCTGCGTGACCTGCCACATTTACTTAAGATGCTATTAGCATGCCTAAATTAGATTTTCAGTTTGAAACCAATTATATTTATTTGATTTAGTGCCAACATCTCTGGCTAATTTAAAGGGCACTGCAGGTATGCAGTGTTAATTCTACACGATGGAAAGCAGGCTCAAACATATCATTTCCAAACACAGCAATTTTAGCAGAGAAGGTTCATCCTTCCCTTTGAATCACTGTCAGTTGCCTTTATGGTAAATGCAGCAATGTAAATATCATGCTGTCTGTCATCAGGTATTACCAAGGCTCAAAACACAGCACTTAGCACTGGTACAGTAGCCAAGCCAGCACTCTCCTTTCTTCCGTCCCAACCTTTATCTCTGAACTCTGTCTCAAATGTAATTGTCAACTGTAGAGGATATTTTATTTGGCCAGCATTCCACTTTACAGAACAATCTGTCTGCATACAGTGCAGATGTTTGATAGTACTGTGGTTATTTTAGGTAAATAAGCTTTTAAGTATCAGATATGTTCTCTCTCAAAGGCTATTATCCTTTCTTTTCAGGGAATATCTTGATCTACTAAATATTTTCCACATCTATTAGTCTGTTCAGCACACAAGATTAGCCCACTGGTTCAAAATTACATTCTTTAACCAGGAGTAATGAGAACCATCCTGAGACTTAGAATCTGGACAAATAACTGTGCTCAGGCTGCCAGTCCATCAGCCTCTCAGCTGTTCAAATAAGATCTGCATTGGTGCGTTGTTCAACGGGAAAAAGATACTTCATGCTCAAGATACTTTTTCCAGCAAAGTACAGTTTGCTGGAAGTCAATACCAGGGTATTAGTTAGCTGTTAGTACCAAGCTATTTATTAGACAGCACTTGGCATCCTGAATGACAATTTTTACTTTAGTGAAGGGATGGAACTTAAGGCTTCACTTTTCAGCTTTCCTGGTGCTCTTGAAGGGACCTTTTCCCTCTCTACAATTCCCTGACAGGAGGTTGTAGCCCGGTGTGGGTCAGCCTCTTCTCTCAGGTAACAAGTGACAGGATGAAAGGAAACAGCCTCAAATTGCACCAGGGGAGGTTCAGGCTGGATATTAGAAAGAATGTCTTCACTGATAGGGTGGTCAGGCACTGGAACAAGCTATCTAGGGAAGTGGTGGAATCACCATCCCTGAAAGTGTTCAAAAAACATGTGGAAGTGGCACCTGGGGACATGGTTTAGTGGCAAATACGGCACAGCTGGGGCAAGGGTTGGACTTGATCTTAAAGGTCTTTTCCAATCTTCAAGATCCCATGATTCTACAGTTTTTATGACTACCTCGTATGGTGAGAGACAGAAAGGTTCACAAAGAAGCAGTCTAGGAAGTAAAGACATATAACACATCAGATTTCCCAAGAACTCCATTTCCACTGACAGACCTTAGGGAACCACAGACTGGAGATATTTGTAGTCAACACCTACTGAACTCCAAGCATGAACTCCAAGCTGCAGCTCCTCCTGTGCCATCACGAGAAAGTGTCCTTGCAGATACAGCCTGAACGCAAAGCAAGCAGTGTAAGAAAACCAGCGAGCCACAGACACGTGCTATGAAAGACAAGGCATTGTTACTTCCCACTGTCGTAGGGAATCCATTAAGCAGCTGTTTCGTACAGCGATGACAGGGTCACAGGGAGGCTCGAGTGTTTAATAGAACGTGTGCCGGTAATTCCCCCATGTGCCACTTCCAGCACAAGCATTCATTAATTCGGTATAGGGATTATACAATTTGGCATCAGCTAGAGCAGGAAATGGAACTCCATGACCCTGGGAGTCCTTTCTAGCTTTGCATCTCAGCACAGTGACAGCAGCTTTCTGGTTTTGTTCTGAAAATTGACATCATGAAATCCATCCCGAAGGATTCTGCAGGAAAGGTGTTTATTCCACAACAAGAAGCACTGTCTTTAATTTGCAACTTTTCAAGCCATCAAGATAAACTAATATTGTGTCACCTTCCTGAAGCTGGAGATGGCCTGAAATTCCCAACTGCAGTTTCAGCTGCCCCACTTCCTTCAACAGGTATCAGCTCAGAGCACAACCAGATCATTTTCTTAGGAAAAATATTCTCCAAGTGCTCTCATCCTACAGCCATTAACTCACTCACTTTTCAAATACTATCATTTTCCACTACTCTCTCACTGTTTTCAAAGCGTCCTTTTCAGAAGAGCTGGAATAAACCCCAGAACCCAAGGAAATCATCCTGAAGACTGAAAATGAGCATGGGACTAACTTAGACAGACTTAAAATTGAAAACGCACAACCTGTCCCACAGTAACCATGGAGCTTTCATCCCATGTTTAGGGAAACATCAGTTTCACAAAACATATGTTGAATTGCCACAAAATGCAATAATTTCACACCCTGACCACAAGCACCTCAACACAATTCCACATTCACGACTAGTCTTTTAGACATTTTCCTACCTGACAACACCCTCCCCTCTAATGAACTGCAAAATTTGTCAATTAACTCTGCTTTAAGACAAAAAAACAACTTCAATTCTTCCACACAACAAGCCAGCTGAGGATACCACAGGACAAGACATGTGCACAGTCAGATCTCACCAGAAGTGAGGTGGGTACTCAAGGTCAAATTTTAACTCTGCAGTTTTAACTTAACTCTAT
This sequence comes from Margarornis squamiger, assembly GCA_035222235.1. NCBI lineage: Eukaryota > Metazoa > Chordata > Aves > Passeriformes > Furnariidae > Margarornis > Margarornis squamiger. Next base: position 4,079,411 of record JAWWTY010000077.1, on the reverse strand, counting down.
TCTGTGGATGGATGAAAAGGGAACAGTATCCTCCCACACAGCTTTATTAATAGCAAGGTGCTAGCAGGAAAAAGAGTAAAGTTTGTGCTTAAATTACCATTCATCACTATAAACCAGAAAAATTTTGGCAAAATCCAAGGAGAATTTACTACAGTAAGAGATGATCACTGAAGTATTTCAACTCTCAGTATTCTTTAACAGCTACTTGTACCCTTTCTTTCCAGAATGAATTTACATAGGCTTATTTCCTGCCTATCCACTGGGGAGAATGCTATAAAGTCAGTTTAGCACGAAACAGTGAAATGAAAAAAACAAGATTTTTTTTCTCCCCCCCACCCCTCAAGACAAACTCTCAAGACAAAGCGAATGGAGCAGAAAATCGAAATTTGGCAAAAAATTAAAAGCTCATTCAGAAAAGCTCTTCTGTATTTCCTCAAAAATGCATTTTAATTTGACTGAGTAGTAAGAGTTTGAAAGTGATATTTCACAGGCACACAGTACAAGTTGTATAAAACTGTAATGGATGGGAGGTGGAAGATTTGGCTAATATGGTAAATTTGTGAGAAAGTGAATCAGTGCTCTGAATTTACTCTGTACTTCATTCATGTATGGGATCTGTGAAGACTTTAAGACTTGAAGACAGTCATCCCCTGCAGACTTCACAGTGTGTGGGACCAAAGAAATCCTCGCAAGGCACGTTAAGACTCTACTCTGGTGAAGGTTGATACATAACTAAATATTTCTTCCAGGATGGAATTTCTTGTAATTACAAGAAAATCTGTGTTAAGCAAAAATTCTGTGTGCAGTGATGCACATCACAAAACAACAATTTTTAAGAACCTTGGGGAGTGGTGAAAGGACTTGGAAATAAAAGCATGGCTGGTTGTCATAGCTGTTGAGAAGTGGTGAAAAGAAATACTGTATTTTTTGGGTTTGCACTTGGATCGCCACAAATCCCTGCTTGTACTGTGTACAGGACCACATAATCCAGTTAAAAACAAGGAATAGGCAGGCTGTGATGATCAACACGAGAGCTCTACACATGAGCAGTGTCTGAAGGCAAACAACACGCTCAGAAAACCTAAGGGGGCAAACTTACAGTTGGCAGAATCTCACACTAAGGTCAGTCTCTTCGTTTATGCTCATGCACAAGAGGAATATGAGAAATGCTGAAGCAGTACCATGGACCCAGTCAGGTACCTGTATCCAAGCTGTCATTTAGCTGTAGTTACACCATTTGTTACAGTGATCTCATCTTACTCAAGTCAGACAAGTCTGATTTTCTTCTTAGTCCAGCTCCCTTCATTAGCATAGGCATTATTTTACATACCAGAGGTACCACATCTCTTCTCACACACCAAGAGCGATGACCTTCTGATAAAGAGCCCGGACTGCCTGTCAGCCAGGGACCTAACCCTGTCTCCGAGACTTTCCCGTGTGGCTGCCAGGAAGAGAGACAGAGTTTCACATGTTTTTTAGAAATGTCAAGGCTGAACTCCCTTAGGTGAAGTCACAGGAAACTGCAGCCACTTTGAGAGCCAAGTTCTTCATATCTGCATCTCAGTTGTTTGATTCTAAAGGGAGCGCAGCATAATAGGCCAAACTCATCTGGAAAGTCCCAGCATCCTGATATTTCAAAGATTTTGCAATGCCAAATTCCACTGCTCCAACAGCTATTCTTCTACACCCACAAAGCCCTCAAGTCTGTCTCTCCCCATTAAGAAAGTTTAATAACACTGAGTTTACAAGCACTCCATTAGCATGTCCACAGCTAAATTTACTGCTACAGAGATTTATGATGGATATTGTGCGTTTCTGGGGAAATCTTCCAAGAAAATTTGACCAAGATGCAGTTTTTTGCAACTCACTAACACAATTAGCAATAAGACCCACTGTTACTGCCATCACTTTAAAGAACTCCAACTTTTATTAAAAGATTACATCTCTTGACACTGGCTTGGTGGGTAAGCTGCTAACACTCAGAAAGAAAAGAGATGCTGCCAAGTTTAAACAGACAAGCGTTCTGGGGAAGAGCTGATTCTCTTCAAGATTTCATCAGCTGCAGAAGGAAGAAGCCTCCCAGGCGTGCTTTTGTCAGCCAGCATATACACCCCTCAGGTGTGCTCAGGAGCACAGCACAGCCAAACTTCCCAGCACCAGCCAAGATATTTGCATTAAGTCGAAACTATTTAAATGGGATTATTGAGAAAAGAAAGTGTTAAACATTAATCAGTCCAGGTACCTAAGAGCACTGGATGCAACTTGCTACAGAGAAACCAACCACAGAGAAGTGTGAGATACTTCCACGGGAAGAGCCCCACATGTTGATTTTCTTCCTTAATACCCCAGAACAGCTGAAAGCAGCAGGATCTGTCTCTGCTCTCCCCTAGAACCAGCAGGCAAGGCTAACAGGGATGTATTCTTCCCAGACAGCCTCTTTCACCACTGCTTGGCTTTGTAAGTCCTCACTCTGCTGCTTTGTGCATTTTATCCTTCTTCCTATCAGGGCACAAACAACAAAAGCACTAAACAAAGACACACACACACAACTAAACACCTTTTGCTTTCACCTCCCCAGAGGAGAAAAGCAACTCACTTCAACCCTGTTCGAGTAGGGCAATGGTATCAAAGGTCTTACAAAAATGATATGTGCCAAGTATCCAAAGGAAAGGCAGCCTGGATGCAGGAGTAGGCTGGAGTAGGCTGGCTATTCTGTCACACTCAGGAACACACAAGGTATATTCATCTACATCCAAGCAGCTGAGAAACTGGTACTGAGCATCTCCCAAGCAGACCAAGTACTATGAATGACCATTTGCATTTTTAACATATCTACATTTGTCCAAAGTTAATTTTATATAAGCTTTAACATAATACAAAACAACAAAGGACTTTCTACCAACTTTAAGTGAAAACGTGAGAAAACAAAGCAAGTCTTTAAATGAATTAAGCAGCCTGAATACTGGGAATACAGTGTAGGAATCAATTTTGCTCAGCTAAGCTGGGGGGGAGGAGTGGGAATCTGCGAGGAAATGCTAAAACAAAACATATGGCATGAAGACGGAAGCCTAAACACTCTACTTAGACATCAGGCAGTTATATTTCATACAGGGTAACGTTTTTCTTGAATGGATTTTAAATAGTCAGGCATGACTGCAGCCAGCACATAGGCACCACAGGAAGCAACCAACACCATGTGCCAAAAAAGAAACCTAAAAAGTTATCACTGGACAAGAGTCTCCCGTTCCAGCCTGGTTTTTACATCCAAAAACTCCCGTCGTACCTGGTGAGCACCTACAGGCTGCGCTTTTTCAACGGCAGTGCTTTCTCAGTACATGAGACAACTACACAGGCACCAGATGAGTGACTACAGACATTTTGATAAAATTTGGGGAAGTGGAAATTTTAATTCTAAGAAGTTCCTCTGTACCTGCAAAAGAAAGTTTCTCCCACACAGGCGACATACGCTCGCACACAGAACTTTGGAAGAACGTGGCTAGAAATCTAAATATTCAACCCCAAAAGACCAACGTGTTCACAGGCAAAGCCTGACTCCAAAGCAACACGAGCTGCAGTCATTAAAAATCCTAATCATTCCGTAAATGGTGACTTCAATTTTCAATTTAGGCTTGATTTCTGAGGGGATAAGAAACTCCCACCACATCTGTTCATGCAGCCTGCACCATCCTCATCACTGCGAAGGAATCTGTCAGGGGAGAGAGGGCACAAGAATAGAGCAAGGGAGCACTCCCACCACTAATTTATCTCCTGCTTCTGGCACAGGCTGTTTGCAGCAAAGGGGATGCTCCTAAATCAAACAGCCACAGCCAGCACGGCTCTCATCTTTCCAAAAAAGTAGCAAAATGAGAATGACCCAGTTCCAATCAACTTCACTACCGCTACCAGAATTTCCAACAGGAATTGTGAGATCCAGGGGAACCCGCATGTGTGAGTATCTGATCAGCACAAGCAGCATGGGGTCGAATTTTTTTCAGGCTTCAAAAAGAAGACTGCAGTGATTTATATGCAATCCACGCTCAGAAGACTGACCACCTTCACAGCACAAACTGCATTCTTCTTTTTAGATGAACATTTGGTATTTCCAGAGGCCATATTCACCTGCAAAATTATGGCTACAATGGGAGTACATGTCCCTGAAATGCTTTATAAATTGCTCCCTCTACCCCACCACCACTTTATCCTTTTTTAACTTGAAGTCAGGTTTTCATCCTGATCAAGGTTCCTTGATCCAGTGTACTAGAAGTTATTTAAGCCTAAGGAGGCTACTCAGCAGTTACTAACACTAACCAAGCATAATCAACACAGATATTAATCCATACCTTTATAATGGCATAAGTCATCCCCAGTGCTGAGTAATCCCTTTTTTTTTTATAGTATTAGCCATAATCAGGAGGGCAGTTTTACAGCAGAAGTTCTCTTTGCAGGTAGAAAACTTGCACTTTCAATTCCTGCACCAAAATTGTATGGAACCATCCACATCCAATTAAAGCCAAATATGGCTATTTTCAGGCAAAACCAGTACAAATTAAGGAATTAGACTACACTTGGATTTCCTTTATTTCAATATGGAAAAACAGCTGAGCTGATAATCTCAAAATTTACTCTAAATTTTAAGAGTAATGATTTTTTTCATCAGGAAACAAGTTAAATCCCTTAAAAGCACCAGTGCAAGGTTCATCTCTTTCCACACCAGGACGTCTCTTTGTTCTGTGCTGAAAGACCTTCACAGCTCTACATTACTAGAGAGAGCTCAAAAAAAAAAAAAAAAATAAACCACCAAAAAACCCTTGAGGTTTACAGGAGACATGAAGCAGGAGGCAAGGCAGTCCAGCTCAGTTAACACAGTGACATTTTGTCCCACAAATCATATACGTGCTAGGAAACTTGCGTCACATCTCCATCCAGGCCGCTGGCAGAGACAGCAGTGTTTGAAATGAGTAAAGGGGGGGCGGGGGACAGGAAAGTTAAAAAGAGAAACCATATGTTTGCAATATACACATCTCAGTGTACACTCCATCACACGCCAGAATGCCAACACAACCTTTCAGCGAGCAGGCAACATCCAGAAACTCAGTTTGCAGAGGGACAGAGAAAAGATACAAAAGAAATTAAATACTTTTTCCTGATTTCTCCCCAAGTTCTGTCAGTTAACGGGAGACATCTCTGCACTCCTCCTAATACTCTGCGGTGGGACTTGCGTCTCCAGCAGCAAGTTCTCTCAAGAGCAGAAGTGTATTTACATTCCCTTTTGTTCCCATCCCACCCTGCTCCACAGCTACAAAGAGGCAGATTGTCCATTTGCTCCTATCCTTGGAAACTTGGGTCCAAATTCTTGCTTTGTGCCACCACAGCACCCTCTTTGCAGGCTCTCAAAAGAAAAGGAAGTATTTCCTACACAGCCAAATACAGTTCTCTTTCCCCAGGAAATGGGGCATGTTCTGCCCCTTTCTCCCCACACCTGCGTCTCCTGCTCCTCAAAGAGCTGAACATCCTCCTCCCCAGGGCACATCTTCCAGAGGAGGTTTAAAGGGTTGGTCTGTAGGATTACACCTTTCCCATTTTTACAGCGAGTTGGTCTCCTTCCTAAAGCACTATTGCTCTCTCTAAGCAAAGGGAGAGGACAAAGCCTGATCCCACCAAGCAACAGGGATTTCCAGAAGGATTTCCCCCCCTTCCACAGCTTTAGTTCCTTCCTACTTTTAAACAATGCCAAGTATTTAATCTCTTAAAACAGTATTCTCACAAACTCTCCCACCTTCCTTAACAGAAAACAAGCCTTCCCACGAGGCAGAGATGGAAAACCTGGGCATGACAGTGCTACGTCATTTAGAAACTTCAAATAAAAGCACGCTCAGAAAGATTACTCCAAAAATCAACCTCCTTCCTAAAAGCCTTTGGCCAGGAGCCTGCCCTGCCACCTCCTGCTTTATTCGGTGCCTCCGGAGAGCGCAGTGACCTTAGAGTCACCTGTGGCACCACCTCTGATGTGTCACACACTCGCCCCAGAGCAATATATCCCTCAAACACACCCCAACTAAATGGTCGAGACAGCCAATAAATCAGTACAGCGGGAGGCCTTTGGTAACTGGGTAGTTTGAAGTCAAGAGAGAGTGAGGAAGGAAAAAGAATAAAAATCATTTAATGGGGAGAGTAAGGGCTGGGGCCTCGAGCTGCGAGGACAATGAATGAAAACGCACAGCAGCAGCAAAATCCCAGGATAAAAGGCTGGTTCGGCAGCTCCACCAAACCCACCACGCAGGGCTTCGAAACTGCTGAGAGGCGAGATGGCCCCAAAATGATCGAGGGGAGAGCCCATGCGTGTTCACTAGGTGGAGTTCACTCCTGCTGACCCACTCACACCCAGCACGTCCCAAAGCACCCCGTGGTGGGCAGCAGAGCCCCCCAGCAGGATGGTACACAGACCGTGCACAGAGGGGCGGGCAGAGACTGGGGATTAACCCCCTGCCCAAGGGGGTGTCCCAGCGACCACCCCAACCCTCTGCTGGAGATGGGGCAGACCCACATTCCCCACGAGGGTCCCTCACACACATGAGGAAGGGCAGCAGCCCCAGCAGAGACCCTCAGAGCCCTCAGGGCAGGGGGACAGACCCTCTCACACCCTCCCATGGCTGAAGGGGGGGGCGGGTCACATAGTCCCATTCCTTGGTGGGGATAACAGGGACAACCCATAAGGTGCGGAATACCCGAGACCCCCTCAGGGCGTGGGGACAGACCCCTCACAGCCTGGCTGGGGGTCACACAATCCCATTCCTCCATTGGTGGGGTGTGACAGGGACACCCCCAAAGGTGAGGGACACCCTAGACCCTCACAACCCTCAGGACAGACCCCTCACAATCTGGCTGGGGGTCACACAGTCCCACACCTTCCTTGGTGGGGATGACAGGGACACCCCAAAGGTGAGGGATACCCAATACCCTCACACACCCCTCAGCACAGACCCCTCACAGCCTGGCTGGGGGTCACACAGTCCCACTCCTTGGCGGGGTGTGTGTGACAGGACGCCGCCCTCAGCCGAGGGGTCCCTCAGCCCCTCAGGGCAGTGGGGACGGGCCCCCCTCGCACCCCAAATCCCTGAGGGGCGGCCACACAGTCCCGCTCCCTGCCGGGGGGGGTGACAGGACCCCCATCCCCTCCCCTCCCCTCCGGCACACACCCCGCGCCCCTCGGCCGCTCACCGATGACCTCCTGCAGCTCGTAGTCATCCTTATTGATGGACCAGGGCAGCGCGCTGGGCTCCTCGGCCATGGCCGCGCCGCGCGCGTCCCCGAGGGGCGAGCGAGCCGACAGGAGGCGCCGCGGAGCCCCGGCTGCCCCCGAACCCCTTCCTCCCTTTCCTCCTCCTCTTCTTCCTGCTGCTGCTGCTGCTGCTCCTTCTCCCGCTGCCCCTTCTCTCCCTCGCTACCGCCGGCCCCGCTCCGGCCGCCGCCGCCTCCTCCACCTGCCCATGCCCCGAGCGCCGCGCGTCACCCGCGCGCGCCCCGCCCGCCGCCCGCCGCCATCTTGAGCGTGGCGCAAACCCGCCCTGCACCACCCCCGCCGCAGCGGCGGCTACACCGCGGTTTGATCGGTCGCCACGCCGCCCTGGAGAGGTGGGGGGAGATGGGCAAGTGAAGGAGGGGGAGTGTGGAAAGTGAAGGGAGGAGGAGGAGGGTGTAAGGAAGGGAAGGGCGGGGATGCCACACACAAGATGGCGGCTGCGCGCAGCGCCCCCTCCCTCAGGCGGGGGGTGCCGGTTTAAGATGCAGTGCGGGCGGTGATTGGCTGCCGGCTGAAGGATCCGCGGTTCCTATTGGTGGAACGGCTGTCAATCAAGAGCCGGCCCCGCCCTGGGGTCCCCGGGCCTGATCCTGCCCTGAAGGGGTGCAGGGCCCGAGGGGGCGTGTGGGGCTCTCCATCCCTGCGCATTCCCTGGGTGAAAACACGCCCTGGAGCCTGGGGAACCGGGAGCTTTGGTCATCCCCTCGCTGCCTCCGAGAAGGAGCAGTTCTGCGGTGTATCCTCCTGCTGCAGTTCCAGCGCTCGTGGGTGGGTCCAGCACTCTCATCCTGTGGGTCGTGGCTCCGCAGGTGGAGGGGTTTTGTGGCTGGATGCACTCGAGAGTACATCTGGTGGTCACTGGGGAAAAGAAATTGGGATAAAAAGAGTGAGGAACACGAGGCTGAGGGGCACTGTGGACCCACGAATGTGTGCGTGTGTGTGTATATATAATATATAACATATATAATATAGATAATATATACATAGATATATACACTATGTACATATATAAAATATATAATATATACATATACAATATATGTCATATATAATATATACATATACATTTTAAGTGTTTGCAGTTTGAGGGGGTTTTTTTCCCCCCAACATAAAAAGAGATAAAACAGTATGTCACTACCACCAGGCACAACAAGAACCATGAGGAGAACTGACTGGGAATCTCAGTTTCAGGCTTCATTCTTCTCTGCTAGTCACTCTTCTTCTCACGGCTTGAGGTCAGGCAGTTCTGCGGGTCAGAGAACATCAGCCATAGGTATTTTTAGCTTATTAGGAGAAATTCCTGAGATGCCTCTGGTGAACCAGGCTTTGTGGAGTGCCACTGCCAAAGGCATGGTCTGACCACAGGACTTTCACTTGTACGCTATTGCAGGGCACCAAATCCTTCCTTCCACTCTTTTCTTGTGTCCTGGAGAATCCCCACAGCCCCATCTCACTCACTGATGTGCAGGCACTCCACAACTGTGTCATAAGGCAATTCCGACCAAAAAGCTGTTTGTTTTCCTGCTTTGCCTGTGTTAAACATTCCCCTACTGAGCAATTTGTAATATTTGCTAAATATGCTTTAATTGCTGCTCGGAACCGCCTCTGTGATCTCATAACCATGTTATAAAAGGAGTTTATATAGCAATTAAAAACAGGTTTTAACCCCAGAACACGCATCCGGGTAGCCAGTGTCATATTTCTGATAGCTAACAGCATGTTAGAAATGGGTCTGAGCCAGGCATTAGCAACAAGATACTTAGATGGTTAATTTTACCACAGTGATTTTAAATTCAGAACCATCTTTTGGATTATCTTATTTTGGAATGAAAATCCTTCCCCCAAAGGCAATGCTAAAACTCTATTGCTTTAGACCACTGCAGCAGGATTACGTCCACAGTGAGCCTTGTTCTTTAAGAATTATCCCAGACTTTGATTGGAATTAAAATTTAAAATGTGCACTGACAAGACCACCAGTGGCCACACGAGCACAGAGAGTTGAGTGCTGCATTGTAGTTTTCCAGCTCTGCAATGAAAAATGCATTTCCACGTTTTTAACACAAATTACTCATTCACAGTCTCCAGGTCCCATAAATTTTGTATTCGTTTTCAAACAAACTCAGCTGTTTTAGTCCCTCAAAATTCAGGGTTTGCTGTTTCATTCATTCATCCAGTGGGTTGTTCCAACCTGAGTCTGATGATGGATGAAAAAATGGAGCTAGATTCCACAGAGCTTTTATTCCTCAGCCAACTTCAGACCTCCAAGCAGCATCTTCTCCTCTTTCATCCTTTCTGCTCATCCTGCTTTTCCCAATTTGCTTTATTTTGCCTGCCTTGTGTAGGCTGTGAGCTCCTCAGGGCAGAGGCAATGCCTCTATTTATAAAAGAGCCCGTAAGTGGTGCTGCTGAATCAAGTGCACCGTTGTAATGACAAGAAATTTTAGTGGAAATCTGAAGTGGAAAAGCAGTTTCCTGGTGTACCTACCTCTGCCCTGGACCGGGCTTTAGGGGAGACTGAGAAATGGAAAAACTCCAGGCGTCTTTCAGGTGCAAAGGCTGCAGCATGAGAAAAAAAAATCTCGAAGCTGGGTTTCCTGATTTTTTTTTGACTTCCAGTAAAAACACCACAGATCAGGGGAGGCAGTGCCCTCCTCCCATGGATTCTGCTGCAGAGTAAAGGCTTTTTCCTGACTCCTGCATTTCACTGATGTCCTGGGGCTTGTGTTGCACTGCGAATGGCCTTGGCACACCAGGCACACAACATGTGCTCTCACACAGAATGCTCCCCTTCTCGTAAGGGACATGGTTTCCTGCCTTTCTGGCCCAATTACTTATTGTTTCAAGTAAACTTACTGGCACTATGCAGCTCTTTGCCTGGTTTTTCCATCCGTGGAATCTCGGCTACTGTAAAACCGATGTTTAATGCACAGATTGGTGATTGTGATACTCAGCACACAGACGTTACTACCTTTAGTACCTGGAAAGCATCCTTGGTTGTTGATGGATTTTATCAGCAGGTCGAGGGAGGTGAATCTGCCCCTCTGCTCCTCTCTTGTGAGACACCACTTGGAGTGCTGCCCCTAGCTCTGGAGTCCTCAGCACAGGAAAGACCTGGACCTGTTGGAGCAAGTCCAGAGGAGGCCACAAAGATGCTCCAAATGCTGAATCCCCTCTGCTATGGAAACCGACTGGGAGAGCTGGGACTGTTGAACCTGGAGAAGGCTCCAGGGAGACCTTACTGCAGCCTTCCAGAACTTAAAGAGGGCATGTAAGAAAAATAGGGACAAACTTCTGAGCAGGGGCTCTTGCAACAGGACAAGGGGGAATGGCTTTAATCTGAGGGGCAGTCAATTTAAATTAGATATAAGAAAGAAGTTTTTTACAATGAACGTGGTGAGGCACTGGCACAGGTTCCCCAGAAAGGAGGTGGATGCCCCATCCCTGGAAACATTCAGGGGCAGGTTGGACAGGGCTCTGAGCAACCTGGTCTAGTGGAAGATGTCCCTGGTCACTGCAGGGGCTTGGACTAGATGGACATTAGAGGTCACTTCCAACCCAAACTGTTTTATGACTCCATGATCCTCATAACAAGATGATCATAAACTAACTTCTTTCACACTTGAGTTGTACAAAAATAGTTTAAACTCCAGTTTGTGTATCGAGGCCCTGCAGATTTCATCTTTCTAGTCATGTGGCCTCTTAGATACATAATTTTCTTCTTGGTAGGGTTGAATTTGCTCTTTCAGCACAGCCATGCAGAGATATTTTCTGCTCGGTGGCGTTCAGGCCCACAGTGCTTGTTGCCACGTTTCTGGTTACAGACTCTTTAAGGCATCATAAACCTCTGTCTCTAAGTGCCTGTGCCTTGGCTCCCACGGCTGGAGCAAACAATGTCAATTAATGTGCCTGTGGAACTGCCTGGCACAGGCCTGGTTTGAGGGGAGCCCAACAATGCCCATTTTATTGCCCTCAGAGCTGGACAAGTGCGTGTTGGCAAGCAGAATGCCTGACCTTGTTCCACTGCAAAATTCGCCCGCTGTTCTTTCTTCATGGAAACACTTCCAGGTTTATTGAAGGGACCTTACTCTATCAAACAGCAGCTGATTATTTCACAAAGTACAAGGCATTTTCCTCTCCAGCCAACAAAGGCAGGCACTGCACTTGTTCTCCAGGCGTTTCCCCCGGCAGATTTGCTTTGGGTTTGGAGAAATTGGGCAAGGACCGTGCAGTGGTGGAAGGAGCAGTGATAAAAGGCCCTCCAACTGGAGCAAGCTTTTAATAACAGTTGTTTTCAAAACACAAGCCAAATGCCAGTCTAAACCACACCTTCCTAAGTGATCCCGTGTGCTACCTTGTGTCTCCACCCCGTGTGCTAAGTCATTTTAAATTCAGCTCTGAGGTCACTTTAAAGTCAAGTAGCTGACGCCCGGTTTTAACAGGTGAATTCTGGTTTTCACAGGGTGTTTACTGAAACCAGCTTTTGCTCTGCAAACACACTTCTTATCCCTTCATCCTGCCTCTCAGCAGGAGCTCTGTGCTGTTCTTACTTCGTCCACCAAAAATATCCCCCAGATTTTAAGCTCCAGGAAACAAGTGAAGAGTTTTTGACCAAGACGAGTTTTTCTTTTTATTCTTTTCTCCTAAGTTTATGATTTTGTAGTATCTAAATTGAAAGCCAGTTAACCCTCTCTGTAACAAATTAAATTTTTGCTGCCTCCTTCAAATCTAATGAAATTGATGCTAGACTTGAGAAATAATTACAACAAAATCTTGATTTCCACACACCTGGACCACAGTTTAATAACCAGCCCTTGCTCTGCTCTGGTTTACAATAATGCTTTCTTCATACGTCTTTGTCTTTACAGAAGCCAGTGAAAGACACTTCACATGCTTGTGCCTCTTTTCACCCTGGGAATGTCACAGCTTCTGAAGACAGAAAGGTTTTCCCACTGGCCTCTTCTGTGGAGGGTAAATCTCTATCATTAAGCATTTTCTAAGCAGCTGAGCAGGACAGGGGATGGGAACATGTTTCAGAGCTTGTTCCCCCTCATTGTTGAAAGTGTAAAAGAAGCTTGATGAAAGTATCCAGAGCCTGATGGACAAGTGGATACACCTGGCCTGACTCTTCTGCAGCTGATGAAGAGCAGCCAAGGACTGTGGGTTCTGTGAAGTAAAACTTTGTGTGTGTATCTAAGGTCATTTTGACATGTCTGGACATAACCCCTGACAGGGATCTTAGAAAATATCACCTCCTTGCCACTTGCTGTTGCAACAGAGAAGTCCCAAGTGTCCCTAGATACTCCTTTCTCCTTCTGTGGATTGGCTGTGGCAGGACTGAGCACAGAAAGCAGTTTTTGGAGGAGACACCGCTGCTCCCAGGTGTGCAGCACAGCACAAATACTCTGTCAGCTGGGAGTGCTTGGACCCCATTTACAGCTGGCAAACTTTGAAGAAATAAAATAAAACACCTTTTCTAACATTACAATGAAGCAAAGAGGAATTCTCTTAAAAGATAGTGAGAAGAGAAACCCTAGGAACAGAAAGATAGGATTGAATAAGATTTCATTCAATTCTTGCCATCTGGGAATAAGATTTGTGAGGGAATATTGTTCTTATCCTTATAAATTGCCAATATCTTCTTGAACCTAGCAAAGCAGAGTCCAGGCAGGGTTTGTGGTTCACATTAGCAGATTCAGATGACAGGAGTTGACAATAATAGTCTAATAGTTCAGTGTAACAGTGACTCATGGCTTATTACTGTAGTGATAGGAATGTAAAGAGATCTCATTTGAAAAAAACCTATTTGGATAGTTCACATCCTTTCCTCCCTACTCATGAATTCCTGTGCCATTGACTGCTGGCTACTAAAAATAGGATCCTTTTTGTGTATCTAAAGGAAAACCTAGAATCAGAAAGACAGTGGGAGGGGACCGAGGGCCTTCCATACAGAGACTTCAGGAAATATTTGTAATGAAAGCCCTCTGAGAGTGCAGGAATGTTTTTAAAAGACAGGAACAATCTAAGAAGATATTTTGGAAGGAAGAAGGAGAGGAATTCATGAATCACAGCAGCTCCCAGCTTTGGTATTTTGCACCATGGGGATGGGAAGATTCATCTCTTTATTAGGTACAGGACCAAGATACAGCTTGTCATGAAGAAGCTGTTCCACTTCAGCAGCAGCAGAGGAAGCTCCAAGGAACAACCCAGGAACAGCCCTGTGGGCTGATGAGGAGCCAGAGAGGAGACTCACTGGGAGCCCCTTGAAGTTGTACAAGCCCCTTAAGGACAGCAGCAGGAAAGAACTTCCATGAGTAAGGTATCTGCAAACGAAATGGATTATCACCACCACGCCTTCGAAAAAGAAAAAAAAATCCACATGGCACCTCACAAACTGAAGTGTGAAATCATGCGGCAGGGAAAGCTGTCACAGAGAATCAGAAATTGATTTAATTGACAAAAATTGACTGCTGCATAATTTGTGCAGATTGCTGCTGGCTGAGAGAGGAGAGATCCGAAGCTCCAAAGGAATTAGGGTGGACACCGAAGGGCTTAGGGTGGGCACCATCTAGCAAAAGGTGTGGAAAGCAAAATTGCATCGTTGCCAAATCTAAGTGTACTGAATGCTTCTTCTTCAGTAGGGAGCAATTAAAATCGATGGCAGGATGCAAGGTAACAAAGGGAAGTGACTGATCAATATGCATGTCTTGGAGCTGAAGACAAGCCCGTCTGCTGACAGCAGCATGCTGATGAGGCAAGATTCCGGGAGAAAACCTGAAAAGCTCAATAACACAGCTTTGAGCAGATGCCAGGTGCAGTGCTAGGAGAGGTGAAGGCTCCAAGGAGGCTAAATAGTAACTGTTAGGAAAACCAGGGAATATTAATTTTAGGACTAAGTAGACTTAAAGTAAAAAATATGATGCCTCTCTTATTTACCTTTCTAAAGATCTCAAAGGCCCTTTAGTGATACTGATAAATTATGGTCTTTACACACCTATGCAAGGTTTTAGAGAGGCTGAGACATTGACATTTTAAGGCCAATGTCCATTTTATTCCTCATCTCGAAGCACTTTAAATCTCATTTCCCTGTACATTTCCCTCAGGGGTCTCTGCCAAGTGCTGCCAAAATATCAAACACTAAATCCTTCATGATTCAGTAGTTTTAAATCAGTCACCCAGATTTCTGAATACTTTTGAAAATGTTGCTGTAAGGCAGGGCACAGGGTCTGCCATGGATCTGGTGGGACAGGGAATGGCACATGGACCTCCAGGTTCATTTTCCGAGGTTTTCCCCTCTTGAGAGGAATTTTTTTCCGAGGCAACATCCCATAGACTGGCACACGAGCAGTTAAGCACCTCAGGACTTGCAGCTCATACATCTCGTTCTGCTGACACAAACAGAAGGCGAATACAGCTGAAGATTAGAGCCAGAAAAATGCTGCAAAAACTTTGTGAAAGTTCACTTCATCATAACGCCACATTTGCTTGAACATATTTCCCATGAGTTTCTAAGCGTAGCAGTGGATAAAGACCCATTTTGTCACCTCAAGACTTTGATTTCATTAAGAAACCAGGGAAGATCAGTAGTGTTGAGCCCACACGTTCTCCCTGGGTTTGCAACAAGGGTTCTCCTCCTCCTGGTCCTGCATTGTGTCACCCACTGCCTCTTACCCAGAGCCCTCTTGCTCCCTCCGTGCATGTGGAGGATCACCCATTCCCTTTAGGAGCCAGCAGCAGCCACTGCACCTTTCCCTGAGGCTGCTGCCCAGCAGGACACAATGCTTTGCTCTTCCCCTGCAGGAAATGCATGGAAGGGCTGAGAGCTGTACAATATCTGTGCAGTCCAAGGAGAGTTTGGATGCTTGGCTGTTGAGGAAACCTTGGCATGTTCCTCCCAGTGCCTCTGTGCTACCTGCCCTCTGCCACCTGTCTCATCACTGGGGGTTTTCTGCATTTGCTGGGAAGGGGAGTCTTGAAAGGATAGAACAGCCATGCTGTCCTTGATCTCAGCCCCAGACACTGTGCACTGTCCCTTTCTGGAGGGTGGTGGGAAGGCAGATGGAAACAGGAGGGTGAAAAAGTTCCAAGCAACCTTTTGTAGAGAGCCATGCAGAAATGTTCATTCCCTCCTTCCAGTCCAGCCCCACCCAAAACCCAACCTAAGGAAGATTAGGAATTGGGGAAATGGGAATCAAAGCCCCTCCAGTAGCTGCCAGGCAGAACAAACTCTGGCTGCAGGTGCTGTAACCTCCATGCTCTGAACTGCAGGGATGCATCCTCTCCTTTTGCAGAAACCATTTTATCCAGCTGAAATACAAGAAACCACTCTCCAGTGGGCATGGACAGCCCCAACCTCTGCCATGGCACAAGCACCTTCATCAGCTGGAACGGGTGGAGGGAAAGGCATTGCTAAGCCAGGTTCTACGGAACAGAAAATGCATTGTTTGTAAATCAGGCTTTGGAACAGCTTAAGACATAAACACACCTTCAGTTAATTAAACTTTTCGAAGGGCAGCACAGCCCTAGAGCAAATACAACAATATTCAGTCCCCTGACTGCAGATTTTGCTAGAAAATAAAAAATTGTACAGGGTTGGGCTTGATAGTGCTGATCAAGAAGTTCGGTTGGGTTCAAATTCATCTCAGAATTCTAGGGGGAATCCAAAAATGGTTGTAACACCTAGAGAAAATTAACTTTAGCAAAATATTTGTACACAGTAAATGTTGTAAAGCCCCAAATGGTCTGAGAGATGCTCTTTAATAAGCTGTTTCCCAGCAGTGTGACCCTTGTGGGGTTTGTTTTTTATTGCCTTATTAAAATATGTTTCCAGGATGCTCAAACAACATTTTCCCAGCAGTTTTTTTATGCATAATTACACTTCCTTCCCTATGCTAATTTTATTCGTCTAAATGTGCCCTCTGGACCAAGCAGTGCCTCCATCATGGTAACACAACTCTTTTCATGTCAGTGTTAGTGAAGGATGGAATTTGATCCATCGAGGTCAGTACTTGAGGTCTCACCCTCCATCTCTTGAGGCCGAGAACATCCTGCAGTTCCTGAGTGTCCTGGTTACTGAGTATCAACAGGTAAACACTTTCCTCCAGTAAATGAGGAAATGGCACTCACCTTCCTGCACCAAAGCGAAACAGAGGACTGGGAATACTTCTTTGGCACAAGAGGAATGACAGCTGAGAAAGAGCCGCTGCAGCAGGACCCCCTGACCCCACCTGACTCAGAGCTACGCTCGTGCTCAAATATGGGCAAGAATCATTAACTGCTCTGAACAGAACAGGGGAGTGGGGTAAAGCCACACGGTGATGCCAGCACTTCCAGGAGTGGGATTCTTCTGGCAGGCTGCTTTTGCCAGCAGTTTTTATCTAGAATGTATCCAGGGATGGTTTCCATATCACTGTCCATATGTTCACTCATAGTAGCCATAGCAGTGACACTACTTCACATGCTTTATAGGGAACTTGGTCCTGCAAGTGGATTAGCATATGGGCCCTCCTGTTGGGAAGAGCAGCTCGTCCCTGACCTCCAGGAATTCTTTCCAACCAACACTTCCGTGATTCAGTGATCCTTCTTCTTTTCCTGTGGCAGGGCCTTGGCCTGACAGCTGCTGGGTTTCTAAGTTATTTCCCTGGCTTGGACTGACTCCGAGCCAGAGGAAATAAAGCTGGTGGGTTCCCCTGGATTGCTGCACTGCAATATATCCCTGCCAGGGCCTCCAGAAATGGTGCAGAGCAGGAGTTAATGGTCCACCATCCCAGGGGAGTCCTATCTCCATCCCCTCCAGCCTCCTGGGTACCAGAAGCGAAACAAATCCAGGACAGTGACAGACACAGACCACAAAACCAAAAACGCGACCTGGAGAGAAGCACACGTGCCTGAAGTACAATTCCTTGATAATTTTCCTCCTGGCATGACCCAACTCTGCTTGTCCATCTCCCAGGCACAGCCAGAACCCTGCTCTGATGAAGTGATTTAGCCAAAACATGAAAAAAATAAAGAACTATCCCATATCATTCCTCACTTACACTTCATTTTGAGACCCAGTTTTATTCTCCAATATCCAAGAAGAAGATCCAGCCTGATGGATTTTCATTCTTTATTTTAAAATGTTTTCACAAGTAGCAAAAGTTTGTTCCTTTGAGGAGAAAAACCACAGAATCATTGACTATTTTCAGAATGGCTATAAACACAGATGCTTTCCCAAAGATTTGTATCAGGATAAAAAGTAATATAAATATATATATCTGTATATAAAAATAAATGATTTTGTACTAACAGATTCAACTAGGACAATTTCAGTGGGGAACAAAGTAGGAAAAAATGTAATACTACAATTTTATAAAACTCTTTCTTAAAGGCATTAAAAAATTTTGACCTTTCACTGAGTGTGAAAAAGGGAAGGAGAACCCCAATTGCCACTGGAGCAGGTTCACAATATCTAGATTTTGTATCATTCATGATGTCACCCTTGTAGTTATCATGACAAGGCTGATATAAAAGTGTCAGAAGTGCATAAACTCTGGGGTTTACATAGAAGACGATATGTATTTAAAGCACAGTTTATGTTTTAGGGCTGTTACCTCATTTTACCCCAAAATAATTATTTTAGCCTAGAAGACAAATTTTAACTGCTTGAAATAAAGCAACAGTGCCACAGCAATAGGTGTGAGCCAGGCAGAAAAAGGGCCAGGGCACCTACGAGCAGGGTGGTAACAAGATCCCAATATCCTTCACTGTTAACTGGAATATGGCATTTATCTACTGGAATTCAGAAGATTTAGAAATTCAGCTCCTATTTCTGCTTTCGCTTCCAGAACCAGCACTTTCCCTGATGGGCAATCACCAAACCATTTACTATAAGCATCATGATTTTTCCTGCTGTTATTTTTCACTCATTTTCAACACTGCACGCCCCAAACCACCCATCAGGACCCAGGCAGGAATCACCACACGAGGTCCAACCTGCCAAAATTCTCGCTGGTTTTGGTATAGCCTCCTCAGAAGAGGGTGCAGGGGACAGAGGAAAAGAACCCACTCCTGTGTTCTCTATCTTGAAAGAGGGGTCAGTGCCCAGCTGGTGCATCCCGGCCATCTCTCCTGCATCCCACACCACAGATCCCTGTCAGGGCACCAGCACGGGCCATGGCCTCCCTCTAGTGTCCACAGCATCTCTGCCTCAGCTCCCACCCCCGGACCAGCCACCAGAGCCCTTCCAGCTCTCCAGGCAAGCGGAATCTGGTTTGGTCCTGCGAGTAATGACCCATAATTGATGTTTATAGACGCTCCAGAGTATATTCCCGGAGCCCCTGGAGCGTCTGGGCATCAGGCAGCCTCCCCAAACTCTCCTCCAATTAACATTTAACGATTATGCAGAAAGCCCGAGGCAAGCAGCTGTCTCCACTTCTGCAGGAGAGGCCCGAGGGCAATAGGACATGAAGACAAACTATTTAGAACCCCCTCATCAGCTTAACTTTCCTCCTCCAGAGCCCGCAGACTTCTCATTTGTTCTACCAAGACAGAAAGGTGCAAATGTCACCTTGGCACGATGACAGCAATCATTTTTGTAGGAAAAAAAACATCCAGCTCGTGGGTATATCTAAAAATGCCAACATGCTCAGGTCAAGGGCTGCTGATGCCAGCCAGGAGGAATCACCACCAGCACCTGGACAGGATTTGGCAGCATCCCTGGTAAAGGGTGGGTGAGGGAGAGGCAGGGGCATGTTTCTGTCTGTGCCTCAGCCCTGGTAATGCTTTAGAACAAATCTAAAATTAAAAAAATTAAAAATTACATCCAGATACAACCTTAAAAATGTAAACTAGTAAAACATTAAGCTGCAAAATCAACATGAGTCAGTGGCTGAAGTAATGGACAAAGGGGCAGAGTTCAAGCAACTGTGGATACATAAGCAAAATTCCTCTCTTCCCCAATTTAAAAAGTAAATATTTACTGTAAATCTGTTTAATACACCATTGGGTCGCTTTAAAACACTCCTTTGGGCAGAACTCCTGCCCCCCCACCCCAGAGCACTGATGAGATCTGCTAGTCGTTGTGCAGGCTTCAAGGCCAAGTCTAACAAGCAGAACAGTCTCAACATTGCTCGGAGCCTTAGTCACAGAAATACCGTAATTATTGTGGCAGATAATTAAAATAGGCTCTTTCCTATTAATGTAACATTTGCCTTTATATTTTAAACAGCCCAATTGTCAATTTAATACACTATTCAATATTTATCCCTGTGCCTTTGAGGCATCCCAAAAGCTGCTGGGTTTTAGAAGGCTTTTAAAAGTGAAAGAATTTATGATCTGAACCCACTGAGGTGCACAGCTTTGCTCCTGGTCAAGTCAATGAGCAACAGCAGCACCTGCTTTGCGTAGTAAAAATTTTGTCACTGAAAATATGTATTTTAAGACTGAATTTCTCCTGAAGGAAGGCTCTATTTTAAACATGTAACAATATCTAGGAATATTAAATGCTGGTGTAAGGTCACCGAATTAAATGTGACCTGAACAGAGACAGATGCAACCAACGTGGTACAATCCCATCAACCCCAGATGTTCCTGTAGCTTTTAAAACAATAGGAAATGCTTGTTTGACAAAGCCTGAGGCTCTGAGGTCTTGCTAATGTGTACAGCAGAGCCTTCCTGTATCGGGCACTCTGTCTTTAAATGTATATTTTCAGTGAAAGTGCTTACTGCACAAGTGCTGGGTGCTGCTGCTCACTGACTTGACCCAGAACACCCACACAGTTGCTTTATTTCCCCTCTGAGTTACAAAGAGAAAGTTACTAGAGAAAGTTCTTTGTTCCCAGTCGCAGGCTCCAAACGTGGATTGCAAGGATCCAGGCTCTGAAGTGGTGGAAGACCCTGTGTGAATGACCTCCCAGTCCAAAGGCACATCCAGGACAGGCTACAGGAGCACCCAGCTCTCAGGGCTTTCCATCATGGCAGCATGAGGGATTTAGCCAGTCTCGTCCAGAACCATTTTTTGGTGCAAGGGTTGGTGTAATCACAAATTGTGATGAACCGTAGGATACTTGGAAACTCGTTCTTCATGGATTTGTACTTGACTGGAATCAGCCGTTTGCTGCGAGCACCTGGAAGACAGGTCACACAGCCAGAGGTTACACAGAGCCACAGTCAGATCCTGCACCCATTTCCTCCCCACCACAGCACACACATCACAAGACCCAGCTTGGCTCCTGGCTGTGTGTCATCTCATTATACTGCAACCAGCTCTCACCGTGGAGAGCAAGTTTCAAATCCTGATTTACTCAGGCTGCAGATGTTCCCCAGCCAAGGGGCTGCAAGGAATCCTCCTGCTAACATGAATTGCTGTTCTGGAGACACCACAAGATGAGATGAGAACACTCCCCCTGCAACTGCTGCTGCCTGAAAAGGCAGTTCTTGTACAGAAGGACTTCTCCCCTTGTAGTTCTCCACTGAGACTCCTGCCATCACCTACCCCTGTGCTGCTCAGTACAAGTGCTGACACCAAGACCTGGATGAGGTGAATAACCAAGATTTCATAAATGCAGCAGATGCTGGAGTAATCCATGGAGCTCCCAGAACCTGCCACCAAATCCTTCTGTGCTTTAGTTACACCCCACACAAAGAGTAACTCCGTGACTTCTCTAAGTTTGTATTTCCTGCACTTACACAGATTTTCACTGGCAGAGTCATTCCATACAGATGGTACTTCTCCTGTTCTAATGGAAGGTGTGGTGCCCACAAGAAACTGGAAAAGAACTAAAAGGACTTTGCTACAAGTCTCAATGACTGGGGGCTGATGCAATATGCTGGGGGTGTTCAGTGGATTAACTGCCATCATATGAAATTACTGTGTCAAGGAGGATGCAGCCAATTCCCAGCCCTACCAGTGGCTTCCAGTCTAACCCCTGGCATGTCATTTATAATATCATGTCAGATGTCTTATCTAGAAAAGAGACTTCAGGTGCAGACACTCCTCCTGATATTACACATCTTCCATACTATTAGGCTGGGCTGCACTTACTCCCCAGCAACATAAACAAGTGTACAATAACTAGTGCTTAGAGCAGAGCAATCAGAACAGACCTGGCACAAGTAAATTGGTGGTTTTTCAATTCAGAAC
This sequence comes from Margarornis squamiger, assembly GCA_035222235.1. Lineage (NCBI taxonomy): Eukaryota > Metazoa > Chordata > Aves > Passeriformes > Furnariidae > Margarornis > Margarornis squamiger. The sequence continues at coordinate 4,057,992 of JAWWTY010000077.1, read as the reverse complement.
AAAATATGCAAAAAATTCTCCAACGAAAAATTGAACATTCGTTCTATATTTTGTTTACATATCCACAATACTCAAAGATCTCTACAAAAATCGCAGAATCATGGAATGGTTTGGGTTGGGACCTTAAAGATCATCTTGTTCTAGCCCCTTACTATGGGGAGGGACACCTCCCACTAGACCAGGTTGCTCAGAGCCCCATCCAGCCTGGCCTTGAAACCTGCATTTCCATTACCTGACACCCTATTTTCAGCATTTACACACCCTGAATTTACTATAATACTTTTCCCTTTAGTAGCAAATTTTCCTGTATGGATCTCGAAGCACTTCACAAGCCTGACATGCAGCTCTGACATTTCTGGAGCAGGCAGCATTATCCCACTGACAGCTGGAGCACTGCAGCACAGGCAGCTCCTCGCTCACAGTCACGTGGAAGGTCAACAGCAGGACAAGGGACCGAGTCCAGGTCCCTGCCTGCACACCCAAATTATGAAGCCAGTTAGCTCCAATGGTACAGAGCCCATTGACCTCAGATGCTTCAGATGGCACTGCACTAAAAATAATAACGTGCAATTGTAAATGGGAATATTTGTGAGATCTTACCTGGGGAAAGACTAAGGGCAAATTTGGTCTGGAAATCACATTCATCACTTTCCAGGTAATCATCTGAAACGACAACCACCATCCTCCGACACCTGGTGATGAAGAGTCAGGGGAAAAAAAATAAAATGTCAAAGGAGATGGTTCTCATTCTCACGGAGAGAAGCACATACTGCTCGGAATTGCTCTGGTGGAGAAGGATCTGGCAGCTGTGTTCCAGCAGGAATTAACTGCAGAGCAGGAACGACTGACAGATAGTGATGTTGCACACAAAAACCTGATTACAAATAACACTCATATACCAAAAAATGAGGAAACAGCAGAGTCCAGTTTGTCTGTGCAACCTTTATGCGACCCTCTGTCTATATATCACAAACAAGGCCAAGAAAAGCAATCAAATATAAGCAGCATCACTACAGCAGCACCTCCCTCCTGAACACAATGAATCTACTTGTTGGGGAATGCTTGAGTCATCCTTCTTGAGCCAAGAGCATAAAACAAACCCCATAAAGACATTCTTGTGGATTTTTGCTGTTTCCCTGGCACCACACCGCAGACATCAGGGTAAACTGAATGTGATGTTCCATTACACTCAGCTAGCCCCAACAACCACGGCTCACTTACCTCCTCTCTATAAGTTCTCCACTGATGGACCACACACAGCTTCCTGGCAAAACATCCCGATCGAATACACAGAGCTTCAGCTTGAACTCTGTTTGCTCCAGCTCCCTGATCATCTCCTGGACAAACTGAAGGTCTTTCTGACAGTAGCAGATGAAGGCATCAAATATCTCTGTTCCACTCCCTGAAACCATTAAAAATGTAGCTGTCATCTCCTACTATAAACAAGTTCACTCCTCTAGTGAACTTTCACAAGCTCCCACAGACTCTGACTCGGAATCAGGAGCTCTGACAGACAATCTCTGGCCAAACTTGCAAAGGTAATTTAACATTTATTAGACCAGCTGCCCTTCAGCACAGACTCCTGTCCCTCACAGGGCTGGCAGGAGGTAACACACATCTGTGCCTCGGCTGCTTTCCCCAGCCAGGCTGTTCACATACACCCACATGGGCTGGCAGTGGTCAGGGAAGGGGAGCTGAGATGCAGACAAGCAATATCTGTGGAGGCAGTAACATCCAGTCACAGGAAGCTGAAGGGAGACAGAGTCTGGGCAGAGCTGGAGGGAGCAGAGTACCCCAGAGGATACAACTCAGAGCCCCAGCACTCTGGGATTTCACTGGGAGTTACACATCGAAAATATTCTTGTGGCTCCAGGTCCTCATTCTCTAGATCAGCTCAGAGAGATTCAAACTTCCCAACCAAAATCTTCCTGCAGGCCCTTCATCCAGCATTGTCCTGCCATCTGCTGTCCATGGAGCTATGGGCTCGGCCTTGAAATCTGGAACCTGCCATTTTTATGGCTAAGATGTCAAACCTGGGTACCTGAAGTCATATCCTAAGTAAATGGGCCTGTTTTCCAATTACATTAGTGGCTGGCAGCTCTTGTTTGTTTAGCAGTTATACAAATATTAAACTGCTGCATTTTAAGGGCAATGTCTCCCATAATTAAGTGCCTTAATACTGCTGGATAGCTTCCCACTGTGTTATTTTTTCTCCGTATCAATGTCACTACAGATATTTTCAATTTTTTATGCCAGTTAAAGCCTACCACAGTGAAAAAATAGGTCAGAGACTCTAAAAGCTGCTGAGGAAAGTATCAACCCATCAGGCAGATCCAGCCTGAGAAGCATCCAGTGAAGCAGAAGGGGAATGTCTGCCAGGTCAGTCAAACTGAGGGTGCTGCTGTAGGGGCACAGTGCAAACCTGGGGGTCACATCAGGCAAAGCTACTGTCCACAAACACCAGCATATTGGTCTGTGGACATTTGGGGAGAGTTAATGATGTCCCCCCCGCAAAGGGGGCCCCCAGAGTCAGACTGGCCAGCATGAACACACGTGTGCACACACACAGCTGCACACACAGGGCTGCACGTGGTGGCACACGCACGTGGCTGCACACACAGAGCTGCACACACAGCCCAGCAACACACACACAGAGAACTGTGATTCCTCTCTCTGCCCACTGCACACCCAGCCCTACTTCAAACCCGCTTCCTTCTCATTCAAGGTGCTTCCCCCTGCCCAAGACAGGGTAGGGAAATCGGCTCTGACATCCCTCCCCCTGAGCTTTCAGCTGCTGCTCTGCACCAGGCTGGGCTAAGGGACACATTTCTGAGAAGTCTCCTCCCATATGTGTCCAGTGGCTCTGTGCCAGACTGCTCCTGGGTACAGCATTCCCCAAGCTTGCTTTTCCCCTCTGCTCAAGGAAACAGGAAAAATGCAAAATGCAAAATGCCTGGTGTCTACCAGGCAAAGCATTGCGACCTGGGTATTAAAAGTCGTGGGAGGAATGAAAGCAAACAGGTTTTCTGCACTTCTCAAGAGGATCTGCTACAGCTGAAGGCAATTCCAACACAAGGCAACAGGCAGCAATGGAATCACGAGCACTTACCATAGGGATCATCCCTGGTGGTGATGCCCATCAATTCTGAGGTTTTTGGCACGCTGCTGTCCACTGCTGGCACTTGAAGAGGCTGGTTGGCCTGTTCCTGCTTCCTCTGCAAGTACTTCTTACAGTCCTCCTCTGTGAAAACACACAACCAAGGCAAGAGGCTCCTGTGACATGGGTTTTCACTGCTGGAGTTCATAAAACAGGAGCAGCTATTTCATGGATCAGGGATATAGAGAGAAATCCCCAATTTGGTTTTTTGGTACGTAGAATTTCTCACCCCTTTCTGAACCTCTTGATGCTGCCTCCACTGCTTCCTCTAGCAATTAATTACTGAAGCTCACTCTTGCTGTTTAAGAAAGTACTTTCCTTTTACTTGTTTTAAACCAATCTCCTCCTATTACCTTTAGTTCTAATATATCCCAGCACACCTTTAACAGCAGACATCAGACACAGAGCAGCTCCCACCTCTGCTGCCTGCTCTCACTGTTCTGCATTTTGGACTATTTGAAATCACAAAACAGTTGGGGACTGCCTGCTCTCACTGTTCTGCATTTTGGACTATTTGAAATCACAAAACAGTTGGGGACTGCCTGCTCTCACTGTTCTGCATTTTGGAGTATTTGAAATCACAAAACAGTTGGGGAGGATTCTTAGTTAGAAGTCTTCACAGTGTCAATCTTTTCTCCCATGTAAAAAACCATAGGACAAGAGGCAATGGCCTCAAGTTGTGCCAGGAGAAGTTTAGATTGGATATTAGGGAAAAATTCTTCACTGAAAGCGTTGTCAGGCATTGGAACAGGGCAGTGTTGGAGTGGCCATCCCTGGAGGTATTTAAAAGATGTGTAAATGTGGCACTTGGGGACATGGTTTAGAGGTGGCCTGGGCAGTGCTGGGTTAATGGTTGGACTCAATGATCTTGGAGGTCTTTTCCAACCTTAACAATTGTCTGCAGATACAGAGGAGCTGATTCACACCCCTGGCCTTTGCCAGCCAGGAAAACTGCAGGTGATGATGAGTATCTACAGTTACCACACACAGGAGGACCCCGTAAAATTCTGCGGAGCCCCTGAAACAGCTCTTATGTTGTGCAACACTTAAAAGGAATCCTCTTATTCCGGACAGAGTGGGTGTGTACCCCGATCTGGGAATACTGAAGGGCAAAGTCCTGTTACAGCCACTGCTGTGAACTTCCCAATCAGGACAGTGACGGACACAAATCTACTATAAACAGACTTGGTTTAAAACTAAATTATAACTCTAAATGTTAAATCTTTGGAGAAATAACAAGAAACCCTGTACCCTCTGCTACTCTGCAAGTACAGAAGAACTGAAAGTAAAAGGAGATTTGAAAACAGGAAATAAGAAAAAGATAAAACTCCCTAGAGCCTTTGCCTTTGCTTAAGATTAAAAAAAAAAACCCAACAATTATTAATCAGGAAACTCCTGATCACTCAGAGGGTTTGGCTGGCACAGCTGCAGAGCTCACTGGTGCAACAGCAAAGGATCCTTGATCAGCACGAGCAGGGCTGCAGGAGGCCCATCTTGAGGCCCCATCCCCTGCTTCTGTCTCAGCTTTGCATCTTGTGACTGGATTATCTCCAATCTAATAAGGCTCAGATCTGATCAAGGCTTTTCCTGAGGCTGAGACACTCCCAGTCTGCCTTTCTCCTCCTCGCTGCCTCCCCAGTCCTGCAGAGGGAAGAATGAACCACATTCTTTAACCAGCCAGAATGTTCAGACTTTAGGTCTTCTCTCACTAAAACTCAAACTCAGGCCCCACCTCTGCCATCTGCCTGTTGTATGAGGTGTGTCAGGTAAGCCAGTGTCTTTGAAATCATGATTAAAGTCACTCTGAATTTGCCAACAGGTTCAGCAGTCGTGGGTTTATTTAAGTGCAAACTGCGGGCCCTATGGCACTGTAGCTATCAAGAGGTCCCATGAGGCTGGAGGGATGAAAGGCATTCAATGATTTGGGATGGATCAGTGTCCAGCTAAAAACAGCACCTGACTGTACTAATGAGAGATCAGGGATGGCTTTGGGACCATAAAGGATGCTAAACAACAAAACCAAGCAGCAAGAAACTCCTCCAAGCTAAACTGCCCCACTCTACCCAACTTACATTCCTCAAAGAAAAGCCTGAGGTATTGGAAAGAAAGAATAAGAATATAAAACCTAAAGAGCAAAATGAGAAGACACAGAAAACAAATCCAGTAACTGTCAGTCAGGAAGGTGGCACTTTTATAGCAGGTCAGGGAAGAAACAAAAATCATTGAGTTTCAGCAGGAAAGAGCACAGACGTATCAAAGCAAAGAGCTTCAGGTGCCTGAAGATTACTGCACAGCAAAATAAGTTGCTGAGGAAAATCACAGCTAGGGCAAAGCTGCTGGGACATCAGTACTGATGTTTTCTGATCCTGAGCTGGACCCCACTGCAGCAGTCCCAGCAGTGCACACAAAGATGCCCTGGCCTCAGGAAATACCTTGCACAAGAGGGCATGAGACCATCCATTTCCTTTCCCCTTAAAAGTAAATACCTCTGACTTCTGCAAGAGCTCTGAGCACCAGCAACAGGCCACAGGCCCTTGCTGCAGCCCCCAGCCAAAAATAACAGAGGGGAATGGCCACACTGCTCAGGCTGAGGGTCCATCTGCCCCAGGCACCATCCTGTCTCAAGCACTGCACATGTCCAGGGAGGAACATGAGAATAAATTAATCTTACAGAGATATTTCCTTAAAATAATTTACCTTTTAGGTATAGTGTACAATCTATTGTATAACCTATCTTTTGACTATTTGCAGTTAAGGTGTTTCCTGAGCCAGAGACAGCATTTTTGCATTGAACAGCTCTTTTTTTCCAAGAATTTATCTGTCTCCTCTTATCAGTGTGACCTGGCCTACTTCTTCTGCTGGAGTCTATTCTGGCTCTGACAAAGCCCATCTTCTACAATTCCTTCCAGTGGTTCAAATCCCAAGCTCAGGGCCAGAACCACCCTGGGTGATCCCATGGTTTTTGTGAAGCCCCAGCTCTCTTACACAGCTGAAAGCCTCCTCTAATGTGTCAGCAAACTCTGATCAGCAGATCACAAAGCACAGTGATGCTTTTGTCTGTCCCAAAACCTGGTCTTCACACTGTGTTCGTAAGCAGGAAGAACCACAGGAGCAAAGGGAAGTCCTCCACCACTTCTTGGTCAGGCTCTCTGCTGTGATGGATTTCTACATCTTCCTTTATCTCCGTGACTAACAGGAAGTGAGATTTATTACTTCCTCATCACTAATCCAGTAAGTTCTATTATACAACACAGGACCTCAGAGGAGTCTCTGGCTTTGGAAATCCTTTGGCAAAAAAATTCCCCTTCTGATAACGGCTGGCTTCCCTCCAAATTTCTCTGATTGCAAAGAGTATGAAGAGTCTATAAAGAAAAGGTTATCAGAACAGCACAAGAGCCTTATACTTCTCACTGACCTGTCTCAATTTTTTTCTGTTTGCATGGAAACTTTTTTCCCCTGACATTATCCC
>JAWWTY010000077.1:4031702-4049835 GCA_035222235.1 Margarornis squamiger | reverse complement strand
TCCCGCCTCCTGCACCGAGCATCCCGCCTCCTGCATCCCTCCTCCCGCCTCCTGCACCGAGCATCCCGCCTCCTGCATCCCTCCTCCCGCCTCCTGCACCGAGCATCCCGCCTCCTGCATCCCTCCTCCCGCCTCCTGCACTGAGCATCCCGCCTCCTGCATCCCTCCTCCCGCCTCCTGCATCGAGCATCCTGCATCGCGCATCCCGCCCCTCAGGTGACACTGTTCCACTAGAGCACAAACATGGCCATCTCCAAATTCCCAGGCTCTTCCAGAAAGCAAAACATTCTGCATAAAAATAAAATGCTAAGAATGCCCAGGGAACCATTTTAAATGGCTTTGACACCAAGTACAAGACACAAATATTGTCTACGAACTGAACACTTTCCAGCTTCCAGGATGGTACCAAAAGCAATGGGGTGCTGCAAAAACTTCAGGGAAGTTTTCAAGAGGAACATACTGATTCTCCAAAGAATTGCAGGAGACACAGTGAAAGAACATCCTTTGCAGTCTCATTCTGCCTGTGGATCTCTGTGGACATGAAGAAAATGAAATATTCCCATAGCAAAAGTTTTAATTGCACAACAATTTGTTGTTTCAAAGCTTAAAAACATGAAAAAAATAGCATTAAGAAGTTTCAGTTCTGACTGAACACCTGCCAGTTTGTAAGAAGAGGGGCTGATGCACAACCTCCAATTACCCACATCCAGCAGGTGTCCTGTCTTTACTGTGGCCAGGCCTGTACCATTGCCTTGGTCAAGATTAACCATTATCCAGGCATCCTCAGGAGTGAAACTTCCCACTGAGAGCTCCTCCAGCCTTCAGCAAACATCCTTCTTGCGAGAGAAGTAAAAATCTATCCCTCTGTCCTTGTGCTGCACTGGCGCCTGTGCAGGTCCTCTCCTGCCCCTGGGATGGGAGTTCCTTCCCTGTGGCAAATGAAACATGAACAGTGAGGTATTTACTGATGTTGCAGAGTGAATCTGGTTACAAAGCAGCGCTGAAATGCAGGAAAATGTGGACAGGGCATTTCTGCTCCCCATGTTCACTAAAAAGACAGGAAGGCTTGACAGGTACTGCTCTAGGCTTGGATTTAGGAAGCCAAGGTTTCTGATAAGGTGAGCTGGAAAAGTTGATCAAAATGAAACTCTTGCCTGATGGAGAAGCTTTTTGGCTTCCACTTTCATCATTGCCTCAAACTAGTGTCTCACCAAGGGGCTACTTCACAGAGTCCCTTCTCTGATCCCTCCAACAGTATGGCCAAAGCAGGAGGCTTTGCTTCCACAAAACTTTCCAGTCATGGTAAAGGAATCTGGCCTGAAAATTGTGGATTAAAACCTGAAATGGAGACACGCTTCATTGTTCACTGAACATAGTATGACACCTAAATTTGAGCCTCCACAAAGTACCTTCAAGTTGGGAGGAGGCAGGGACAATGCAGGGTGGAGAAGGCAGAGTATATACAACCATTGGTTACATCCAGGTCCTTCCATACCCATCTCCTCCAAGAGCAGCAGCCCAGGCAGCAGATACAACCCTTGACATGTTGCAGGATCAGCATCTCAATCTGTCCCTGTTCTAAAGGCAAGATATACCCAAAAAGCAAAGTGCAAGGGCCAGTCCCCATATTTACAGGTCTTGGTGACTCCAGTTTGGATCCACTCAAGCATAGGAGGAAGTTGGTTGTTTTTCCCCGTCCTGAACACAGAGGACAGTGAGTTGGCTCCCTTCTGTCCATCTGCATCAAAGGGTGGTCAGGCCTGTGGAGACCTTGGAGATTCCCATCCCTCCCTGCTGGCCAGTGGGGCTGCCAGGGCAGGGAAGGATGCTCTGAAGGACATGCTCTGGCTCAGCCTTGCTGACTATACAAGACTGCTGGGATAGAGAAGCAGCTAAAATTTCCATCATTCACCACAGCAGATAGGACAGAGAGAGCTAGATAACCCTGGCTGCAGAGTCCCTGTGCAGAGCTGGACCACTGCACTAAAGCTATTTTTCCCTTTATTCCAGACAGAGAACAGCAGAACTCACAGACATTCCTAGAGATGCAGAACAGTCCCCCAGGGCCCTCCCACCCCATCCCAACCTTCTCAGTACTCACAGGCCTCTGGCTGATGTGTCGGCTCCACTCTGGGGCTGTCACAACTGGCCATGGGTAGGTCTCACCCAGAGTTACTCCTGCCTGGGAAAGAGCAGCACTGCTCAGTGCCCAAGGGCTGTGGATATCTGCTCCCTTGATGCCCTGTAGTTCTGGGACCCACAGCCGGACATAATCCCCCTGCAAACACAACCAACGGGACAGAACCCATTCAATAACAATCCCCAACTGCTTCCCAGGAAGGGTTTTTCTCAACAGGAAAGAGAGAAACTGGATTTCAAGGTAGAGAAGTTGGTGTAGTAGAGCATCAGTTACTTCTGACGAGCCTTAGCCCCTCCTGCATTAGGGCCTAAAGAGAGACCTGGATGCTAGAGTTCTCCCAGGCTCACTCTGCAGGCAGAGGTGCATTTTTGGTACTGTTCACCTGTCCTATTTGACAGGACATCCTGTGACAAAGTAATTCCAAGAAGTTTCCAGTGACTGAAGGAAATCAGGATGACTAGCTCAGCTGCACACTCTTGTGTTCCTGAATTTCTCCTATTAACTCCACTGGCATGCCCCTTCATAGGACTAATTTCTGATTTCTTGTTAAATCCTGTTAAATCCTACAGTGCCAACAGGCAACAGTGCAGCCCAACGAGAAGCTAAGGAATAGTGTGGAAACAGGTAATCCAGTATGTGAACACTGGCTAAGCACATGGAAAGGGTTACTTAGCTGCTCCCACCACTGAGAGAGGATAATCAGAGGAGTCACAGGTTTAATCTCCTCCCCAGCACCTCCCAAGGAGCAGCTCTGTCTCTCTGGTCACTCCTGAGTCCTCCAAGAAGCTGCTCTGTGCTCAAGGAAACGTCTGTGTGAGATAGTGATGGGAGAAATGGTGATGAAACACTAAACACACAGACCAGGGCAGGGAGAGCGTGTGAAGCACCAGCCCCCTTGGGGACAGCAGCAGATTGTCAATGTCACATCTTCCTGTGCAGAACGAGGAACCTGCCTGACTGCTGGCAGGGAGACACAGAACTGCTTTTGCAGCAGAACCCACACAGATTGATCTCCCCTGCTCCTTGAAAATACCACGTGCCCCTCACTCCTCTTCTCACAGCAAGACTTACATTCCCATCGTAATCCAGGCCTTGTTTGATCATGTTAAACTTCCTGTTGTCCCGTGGGTCGTTGCCAATGCCAGCGCTGTATAACCAGTTGCCGTAATTGCTGCAAACATCGTAATCCACCTTGAGAACAGAGGGAAAAAAAGGAAGAAGAGCTGGGCTGGCACTCGGTGAATCTTGTCTCCCCATCCACCCCTTAGCTCAAGGGGAAAATTCCTTGAATGGGACTCACTCTGGCCACACTGGGGTGGTCAGAACCCTCACTAGTCATAGGTACGGACATCTGTCTGCTTTTTACACCTGGGATCAGCTTCTTGGGTTACTTCACTTCATAGTCCTTAGGTCAGCGGGATTGATAAAAGTCCAACCAAAGTCTGTTTAACAATTTCCTTTTTTAAAAAACCCTTCTCTTTCTGCCCTTATCTGGCAGACTTCACAAGGAGCCCTAGCTTTTGAGTGCTCATATTCCAAAAAAACATAGCCCCAAATATGAGAGAAAATTCTTCCTGACCGGTTACCCAGACACCACAGACTGACAGAATCCTCTCAGTAGATGGGAAAAAATTCTAATTCAGACTTTACAGAGTGACCACACAGTGTGTATGAAGATGCAAATGATGCAAACACTGCAGTTTTCTCCCATAGTCGAGTTACTCCTCATCTAAACAAATAAAAAGCTCTCAGTGATGCTCCTGTAAAACAGAGCAAGGCTTCTGGAACTGGCACAATGAGAGCAGAACACAATCCAGTCTAAGTGCTCTTCAGGTGTTGGGCTAGGTGCTTAAATCCAACACCAGAAGTTTTCCAGCTGCAGGACAATCCAAACCTCACTCAGGAGGGGAGTGGAAGTGATAGCAGAGAGGCTGTGGGATCTCTGAGCATTCGTGGGAGGGGTGTCTGTGGCATAAAAGCAGCAGCTGAGGCAAAAAGAGCTGGTTCAGTGATGTTCTCCCTTTACTGCAGGCACAGCAACAACCAGTCCACACAGGGATGTTTCCAAAATCCCAGCCATTCCTTAATGTGAGGAGCTCAGTGCACCTGGATAGCAGAAGGCACAGGGGAAGGGGCTCTGCCAAATTCCCCTTTCCCTGCAGAGCCAGCCAGGTGCCAGGGTCAGGGGGATCAGCAGCCAGCTTTGCTCCCTGTGCACCAGGCATCCCCTCCCCAGCAGCACTTCCTCCAGCCCCTGAGATGAGGGGAGGAAAGATGCCATCAGAGGCCTGATTGTGTGATTAACACGCAGGAAAGCGTGTGTGGGAGGCGAGGGAAAATCCAAGGGGGACTGGAGGAGGCAGGCTCATTTCCCCCTCAGCCTTGCCCCTTCCTGGCATTCTCTTGTGTTTGTTTCTCTGCCTTTCCTTGGGGCCTGACCCTGTGAATGAAATCAGAGCTGAGATATTCTCTGTTCAGGACACCAGAAGTCTCTGGTCTTTCACTGCCTTCAGCGGGTTGCAGACAGCTTGTGCCTCAGTCTCCCTGCCCTCTGGTGTGGATGGCACACACAAACACTTGGTGGGCCTTTGCTGGCTGTATCTGGGATGAAATAGGCACTGCTTTTCCTTTTTAGAGGCAAGTGAGATGAGTTTCAGCTCCCTGCTGGCCTCTGCCCTCCTACAGCCATTGTCCCTGCACCAAGCTGATGTGTCCTGTAGGATACTCTGGGGATGCCACCAGGTCACAGTAACAGAGCTGTCTGACTGACATAAGCTGAAAGGATGGGACAGAAGGGCACAAGGATCAGCCTGTGCCACACCAACCACAGTGGCCATCAGCATCTGGGGCTTCCTGAGGTGTAAGGGCCAGTGCAGAGTGCTAAATCCTGCTTCCAGCAAGGCTGGTAACATCCATGTCCATAGCAGTAAATGTAGGTACCACAGCCAGCATCTTTCTGGAGTGCTTTCCAGGTTTTCCTCACTTACAGAAAAGGACCTGCAGGGCTCTTGCTCTTATCTGGAAAAGCAGCATTGCATGGATCTACCAACACCCCTGTCCAGAGGATCCCAAAGTCCTGCACAGCCCACTGCTGCTCACAGCACTGGTGTGGGAAGACCACCAAGATCTTCCTCCTGAACCCAAAGGCACATCAGAGCCCAGCTACAAGGAAACTCAAAAAAAAATAAAATAAATAAATCTACACTCACAAAAAAAAGCTCTTTTAATTGCAGATAATGGCAAGGTGCCTGTGTTTTGTCTGTCCCTCCAGCACTCCTAGTGAGTAGAGTTCCCTGATCACCAGTAGCCTCTTGTATCCCACAGGCAAGATCTTTCATGTCAGGGTGATGTGTGCTTGGTCTTTTTCAGTCACTACCAGAAAAGTCTATGGGGATTGAGGTCAGAGAAGTGACCCAGCCACTTAACTGAGCTTGCACAGCTGCTGATTGATGTATGAGACAGGAACTGGTGCTGCAGTTGGCAGGGATGCCTGTAACTCACCAGAATGAAGAAGGATGCCTCCAGCCAGGGTGGAGCTTTCTGGAAGCTGATCCAGCTATTGTCCATACTTGCCTGTTCTTGACTAGATGGCTTCCCTGTCCACAGCAATCAGTGCTATGCCAGAACACATTTCTCTTTATGTTCTATTTCTGGGCTGCCCTCCTCCCCAGCCTCTGGGGTGACCAAATCAGATCATTGTTAACACAATTTATGTTTGAAAGTTTTCTCAAGTGTGACGGATCTCTGGCTAAAACCCTACAAGGAGGATCCAAACTATCATTGCAAACTTCCTAGCTGCATCTCAGTTGGTGGCAGCTTCGCTGTGGCAAAATTCCCTTTACTTATGAGAGCTTTGGGAAGTTCATACCCTGCAAGCAGCACATACACAGTCTTAGATTAGCCTGAAAATTACTGATCATCTTCTGTATCCTTCCTTGTTGGTCAGAGCTGCCTTCCTGGCTGTCACTCAGGGCAGGGAACACAAACAACTCTGGGTGCACAAAGGGTTCAGTCTTACCAGGAGGTGTTCAAACCATTCTGCCCCCATCCTCCAGTCCAGACCCAGGTCCTTGGTGAGAAAGCTGGCAACGTTCTGCCTCCCTCTGTTCGACATGAAGCCCGTGGCATTCAGCTCTCTCATGTTGGCATCCACAAAAGGAATGCCAGTTTTGCCTTCTGCAGTGATAAAAGACAGTGCTGGGACAGGAGAACATTTTTGGGCACTCATAAACCAACCCGGTGGTCTTGCATTCACAGCCATCCAAGCAGGAAAGATGGTGCCAGTGCACAGCAGCAGGGAAGGATTTCAGTGGAAATCCCTCCCTTTAAATCTGGAGTGCAGCCATTAAGATCCATTGGAAATCAAATGGCAAATCATACTGAAAATTGAGATGAGGAGAATTTTTGGCAAAAAAAAACCCCACAAGGTACAGAAAATTCTCAGACTGGAAAAACAATGAGGTGGATTGCAGGGAATTCTGCAGAATAAAATAAATATACAGACAAGAGTGGGCCAAGGACAGAAGGATTCTTGAGAGGTGAATAATAGAGGGATGTACTGGACAAATCTCCAAGGGTTAGTACCTGAAAAGTAGAGAGTTTGTCTATTGTTAAGGAAAAGACTTACTGTGTCTGTGTGATTTACTGTAGCCTGTGTGCAAATGGATACACGTGGCATTAACATGAAAAAAGATATATAGGTGTGTATTTCACTGATTCTGATGCTTTAATCTGTTAATCTCTTTAAATTTTGAGACCTTATGCTTGCTATTCATGTTACAATATAAAGGCTAAAGAAAAGGCTGTGGGATAACAAAAGATGTGATTTATTCTAACTCTGTTTTAACCTTGTAACCAAAAGCAAACAGCAGAACCAAACGTAGCAGGCATGGCAATCTAACATTGATAAGAAGGGCTGGTCAGCCTGTGTGTGACTCAACAGAAGGGACCAGCAGGTGACAAACACTTCCTCCTGGTCAGGAAAATCTAACTACAGAACCTGGCCACTCATGACACCGTGTGGTCCTGCTCAGCATTAGGGCAGGTGTGAACAGCCAGGCTCATGGAAACCAGAAACACACCCAGCCAAAACTGCAGATTCCACTGACCTTTCCAACAGTTAAAGAGCTGAAGGTCCTTTTTCCAGGGGATCTCTTTACTTTGAAGCCCTGTTGAGGAAAATAATGGACTGCTGATGAAGAAGTACTGATGCAGGGAGTTACTCACACATCACCACAGCATGAGGCACCTTGGTTGACACAAGGCATTAGGGTGAAGCTCGTCCTCTCAGTGCCACTGCAAACAAACTTTCTGCAAAGGTTTAGGGATGATCCATTCTTCAAGTGTTGCAAAGGGATGTCTTTTACATACAGAGGATGCTCAAGCCCTAACAGATTTTCATTATTTGTTTGCTCTTTTTATTCTAAATATAAGAAACCAACTCACGTTGCCAGAGAGTGGCCAGAGATGTGCTCTGGCCCAAGATAGTATTTTCTGGTTCAGTTTTACTCCAGGACAATGTTTGTGTGAAATTCTGTTTTTGTAGCAGATATTAAACTCACCTGGCAGAAGACCCAGGTAACACTCTGCCCCTGCAGTGGGGTAGGAAGAGATGAGGGGGATTATTTAATGTTTGCAGGATCCAGTGGCAATTACAGTCTGTACAGTGAAATGGAGGCAGCAGGGACAGCTCAGCTCTAGCTGCAGGTATCCAAAGTTATGGTCACCACTGGCATCCAGTGCCATGAAAACAGCCACACAGGCCTGGCAGATGTGACAAAGGCCCCGGGGGAGATGTGTTCCTCTGCAGCTACAGCTGGATGCCAGGCACTGACCAAGGGCATCTAAAGCAGTGCTGTCTGCTTAGGTGTGGGCAGCTACGTCACCTGGAGAACAGCTCACCCAGAACAGACATCCCCTGCAGGGTTTCCAGACACATGGACTGGGTATTTGTGGTTGCATGGAGAGTTCAGACCTCCATTTCATGTGCAGATTCTTGCACATCAGCCACTGGGGCTGGAATTGGATCCCACTCTGATTTCTATGCAGTGTGAGGCTGAAAGAATATCTGGTTTCCTGGGATTCACACTCAGTGAATGAAGTGAAGTGGCCAGTTCCTGCTCTGTCTCAGATTCTCTGGTGAACTTGGGCAAGCCTGAAGCCTGGATTCTTCTTAAAGGTGGAATGCTTCTGGAAACAGCATCTTCTCTCTTACTGTGCTGCTGTTTCCCACGGACATGTGTTAATAATACTCCCCATATCT
Source organism: Margarornis squamiger (assembly GCA_035222235.1). Taxonomy (NCBI): domain Eukaryota; kingdom Metazoa; phylum Chordata; class Aves; order Passeriformes; family Furnariidae; genus Margarornis; species Margarornis squamiger. The sequence goes on along the minus strand of JAWWTY010000077.1, from coordinate 4,041,433 downwards.
AATCAGGTTTGGGGTTCAGTGTCTGCACAGTGTCCAGCACTGTGGTGGCCACACAACTGCTTTGAGAACATTTGAGAAGTACAACTTAACTGCAACAGCCTCTTCTCTTACTTCCCCTGTTGTAAGACTGTGCCTTTCCTCTCCAAACACGGTGATCCATACACACCTCTTAATGAGAAAATCCTCCTGCCGTACTTCAGGGCCACGAACCGAAAGTAATCCCTCCACAGGAGTTCAAACAGGACCCTGAAACACAAAGCCACATCTGCATTTCACTGTGGGTCAGATCAAATTACTGGATTAAGATTTGGCTTCCGTAGCACCCATCACTGACACCATGAGGTTTATCCACAATGAGGAATTTCATGGACCTTCCCACGATACCAGTCCTTTTCCCAAGCCTACTCACCTGGCTTGCAGCTGGATGACTACAGGGAAAGCAAACTGCATGAATCACCTGGGAAGCTTTCCTTAGCTCGAGTGCAGGAGCAGAATTTCAGAAACGTGTTTCCCACCCGTCCCTACTGGGATGCAATTCTCCAAAGGGCGAGGGCCTGATTCAGCTTCACGCTTCCTCGTGAACAACAGTGTCAGCACATTCCTAAGAGCTTTGCCTTGACTTAAGCAACAACCTTTGTAAGGGACCTGAAGACACCTTTCAAAACTGGTTTATAGTGCTCCAGCTCATGAGATCAGGTGATAGGCCCACTTAAGCATCTGAGATCTGCTTCAGCTCTCTGGCACATTGGAAATATTCTGCTCAGCTGATGTTCAGGCTGACAAGATCTTTCTGGAAAATCCCATTGCAAAACATGACACTGTTCAGATGCTCAAAACTAGTGTCATAATGCTGAGGTTCAATGAGCCACCACGACCTGTTCTTCACTGTACGATTGACTGCAGTGCCTGGGAGCTTGACAGATTCATTTATATAATTATTAATCACTTCAAAATCCTAAAATCACCATGGTGCCCCAGCTGCCAGCAGGCTGGCTATTAGATGGAAAAACATGAGTATGTTCATTTCTTGAAATTTTTCCTCTCTTAATTGTCTTTGAAGAAAAAAAAAACCAAACACACACTTCAACAGTGTTGATATGTTATCTGGCATTTGAATTTTAATGAAATCCGAGTATTTTGGCCAGAATTGTTCTGGCAGCGTTCTGCCTGTTCTTCACCAACCACTGTGCTGTTTGACATGTTGCAAACGTAACAAACCAATATGAATATGCAGCTCTAGAGTTTGCACAGGCTTTCTGGTTTGGGGTTTTTTTTCCCATCCTGGTCTAGTGTTAGGCCAGGCTCTAACATGAACCTGCTTCTTCATCAGAGCTCCCTACCAGGCTTTGACTCACAGTGCCTGGGTATCCCTGAGCAAGTTCAAGGCCAGCTCAGGGATGGATACACAGAGTTACTGAGACCTTTGGTAGGAACCCTATTCATATCTTTAAACCCTTTGGCTTTTATTTGTAAATCATTCTTCCCTTTCATCTAGCCCATAATAACAATACAAAGACAGATGGTGCTGATTTACTGAGATCATTTTTAAAAATCATGAACCACAACTTCCCAGCAATAATAATGACAACTGGTATTCATAATCTTTACTTACGAAGTGCCTAAAGCCTCTGGGTGTCAAAGGGAGACTAATAAATCGAAACTGAAACAGAACTGCAACGCAACTCAGAGGAACCAGGCAGCAGGCACAGGATAAACAAACATTAATTAAGGAGCGTTAACAAATCACTCTCCTGTGAGCAAGATGCCGGTTTCCTTTTCAGAGAAAACAAGCCACACTGATGGGGCAAGGACATACCAGTATGTGCTCTGATTTGCTGCTCTCTCTTTTTCATACTTCTGGATCTGCTCATGGATGTATCGAGGTGAGATGCAGCCCAGTGCCAGCCTGAAAGCAGAGGAATTATGTCCTGAATGCCACACAGGACTCACAGCTCAGAGGGAGCGGAGGAGCAGTTTTGTGTTGAGCTGCTGTCTAAAAGGTTTTGCTTGGTTTGCAGTTCTGTCCTGACCTCCCAAATGGCTTTAATCAACTTGTGTAAGTTCTTTGCAACTCCTCAAGAGAGAGGATTCTCTTCTGAGAATCAAACTCCTCCCATTCCCAGAATGTGATTGTTACAGGAGTCTCCAAGCTATGGAGATAAATCATTTCACACAAGTTCAACAAATTTTGCCTAAATTATTTGATCAGCTAGTGACTTAGTGCATCAGTGACAAACCCAGAAATGGATCTCAAATGCCAACCTCTGCATTTCCTGTGCTGCTTGTCCTTTTCTTACAAACTCCTTTATTATGTGCCAGGACTCCCTTTTCCTGCAGAACCACAATATCTTATCTGAGCAACCACAGAAGGCTTGCTGAAAATCTGAGGCCAGGCAGGAAAACTAGGGAATCAAACCCTGCTCTGGCATTTCAACCCACTGGACTCCTTCCATTTGTTCCAAATCAGTGCTGTGCAAGACAGGAAAGAGCTCGCAGACCCCAACCCCATCACGCAGGGTGATGCAGAACAATGTTTACCTTGATTTTCCTAGAAATGCATTTTACTGCCATTTCCACTATAGCTTGTGGAAACATTTGATGTCCTAATGAATCTTGGAAAACAGGAAGAAAGAGCCTAAAGATTTTTCCTTAATTGTCGACCAGTTCTGACAACTTAGAAATGGTCAGTATGAGATGGGAACAACTGGCTGCACTCTGAACCCCTCTGATTGTGATCATCTGACAGAGGAACATTCTGGGGCAGGTTGATCAAGACTGTCTGCTCTGGGCAAATGGCCAGCCTGGAAAAACTCGAGTGGAGGCCACAAATAAATCTCCCACAGCTTCTGTGGTCCTGGGATTCCGTCTGGGATCCCGAAGTGCCACCAGATGGAGCCATCCACTGCAACCATCAAAGCACAAAGCTAGCTGAAAACAAGAAATCCTGACCTGTAAAAGCCTCAGCAAATCTTTTCACATTGCAGTTCTGTCGGGACAACACTCCAGATGCTCTCAGTTTAGGCTGAACTGGGTTCTGCTGCTGCAGTTTCAGTCTGGAATTAACTCTGCCCCTCCCAGCACCAGAGAGTAAACCACCTAATGAGGAGTCAACATATTTACCCAAACGAGATCCTTTTGGAACAGGAATAATCAGAAGTGTCTCTTCACCCCACAGAAAACGAGAATGGCAATGAGGTGAGGTGACTTTCCCCACAGTATTCAGGAAACCAGGACTGGATCGAGTTCTGCTACAACCCTATCCACACATGGAAGCTGTGCTGCTTCCCTGCCTGCTCCCAACCACCCCTCACACACAAAACAGCACAAAACCAAAGCAAGTGGTGAGTCTCCCCTGCCCACATTGGTGCTCCCAGCACACCAGGCTATTGGCACAGTTCTGCTACAGTGCAGCAGTTCCTAATTGCAGGAATGTTCCCAGGGAATCACACCTAGACCCCTACCCACATCCAGCAGCGCTCAGCAGACAGGTAACATCAGTTTGGGATGGGTGCAGAAAAGGAGTTTCCAGTCTCACAACAAAAATCTTTACCATGGTGCAAATTTGGTTGAGTAATCCATTCCCACCAGCCCGTTCCGAGTCTCCTTGTAAGAAGCAACTAGGTTCTGTGTGAGCAAATGAACAAAAGGTTTGAATACTTTACAAACAACCTGCTAAATATGTTTTCTTTCCTTCTGGAGCCAGAGCAATCTGGCAGGGCTGGGCTCCCTCTCATGGCTGCCTGCAAGGATTACACAGCTGCCAAATTCCTGCCTCCAGTGCACAGGAATTAATCAGGCCAACAGTTTCCATTACAGCTCTGGGATGTGTGTCACAAGCTGTGCTCCCCGTTTCAGTCTGTTTCTTTCTACAAGCCCCGTGCACCTGGCTGTCCTGCTCCCTGCCCACTCCCACCTGACTCTGGATCAATAATGCACTTACAAGCACCAGTGGAACAGACCAGCTCCCTTGTCCATGTGGCTGCTTGTTTGGGTTTGAGAACCTCAGTCTGACAGCACCCAACACTCAGCTGCAGGAACGCTGATGACTCTTCCTTCTGTGCCCCCCACATTTACAGCAGGGGCAGATCTTCCATTTTCCAAGCACTCCATGGACAATGCAGGGGACATAGGGAAGTCAGATTTCTCCTTAATTCCCCTTCACTGCACAGGTTACAATTGCTAAAGGGCTGTTCTAGCTCACTGGGGAAGACTATACTCATATTACAAAAGAGAAGGAACAGGTTTTCCAGCACTGGTTGTATTAATGCTCGACCAAGAGTAGAAGCTACACATGCTTGTGCTCATTTCAGCTGGGATGGAGTTAATTTTCTTCATTGTAGCTGGTCTGGGACTGTTTTGGATTTGTGCTAGAAACAGTGCTGATAGCACACCAATGTTTTCATCATTGCTGAGCAGGGCTCACACAGCCTCAAGGCCTTTTCTGCTCCTCTCACCACCCCACCCTGAGTAGGCTGGGGGTGCACAAGGAGTTGGGAGGGGACACAGCCAGGACAGCTGACCCCAGCTGGCCCCAGGGGTATTCCAGACCATATGATGTCATGCTCAGCATATAAAGCTGGGTAAGGAGGAAGATGGGATGTTTGGAGTAGTGTTGTTTGTCTTCCCAAGTAACTCTCACACATGATGGAGCCCTGCTTTCCTGGGGATGGCTGAACACCAGCCCACTGATGGGGAGTAGTGAATGAATCCTCACTTCACTTTCCCTGTGTGTGCAGCTTTTGCTTTCCCTATTAAACTGTCTTTACCTCAACCCGCGACTTTTCTCACTTTTACCCTTCTGAATTTCTCCTCCATCCCACTGGCAGGGGCTGAGGGAGCAGCTGCTGAGGACTGAGCTGCCTGGTGGGGTTAAACCAGGACAAAGCTCCCTGACAGCAAAGGAATGCAGGAACTTCCTCAGCACAGCTGAAAGGATGCCCTGAGGCACTGGGCACAGCACAACTCCTAACCCATCTCAGGTGGAGAGATGTTCCCCCTTTATCCACAAAGCTGGTGGGTCTGATGCTGTTGGGAACCAGCAAGCGTGCCTTAAGGCAGCTCCTCAAACTAGAGCAGAAAGAAGTCTAAAAACTGGGTGCACAGACAAAATGCAGTCAGCAGAAGCTTCACTCCACCAAAGCAAGGGAGTAAGAAATAGCTGTAATTATTGGCTGCAAACTTTAAAACCAGATTACAGGAACCTCCTACTATTTATAACTGTGGCCAGAACGTGGGGCAGTTGTTCCTCACCCCAATTGCAAATGCAGCCCCTTCAGGCCACTTTTCACTCCTCCAAAATGAAGGAACTACATTGCTGATGACGTGGGATGTGAGAGTACAAAAGGCAAATCAAGGTAAGGGAGCTAAAAAATTTTGTCCCAATTCCCAAAAGTTAATGGAAAAAAGAACTTCAGAGGGATGGCCACTAAACTAGGTTCCTAAGTATTTGGCTTACATTCCCAGTTCCTGGATGACTTCTTTTTGGTCTAGTTTGTCTCTCTGAAAAACTGAAATATTGCTAATTCACTCCATTGCGAAGTGTTATACAGGAGCTAAGGAAATATTATTAGGAAGTGAAATTGCAGCCTCACCCACTTGCACAGCCACATGTACAAGGGGGAGGATGTAGGCAAGGAAATGTGAGAGTTACCGTGTCCCAAAAATAATATTGCAGTCTCATTAAAGCCTGGGTCTCTCCTCCACTGAAGGGGAAGGCTGTTCGTGGATCAGTCACAGGATCTGCCACAGAAAACACCATCACCTTGTTGCCCCCTTGGAAAGGTAAGAAGCTTAAAACCTAGGGATATTCAGCACTAGGGTTGTCTGCTTTGGGGACATAAAAGATTGTGTGGTGTCTTCTTTTAAAATAAGGCTCACATGAAACATATTAAAAATCATTAAGAGGATGTTTTCCACCCAGCTGCAAGGCAGCTCCTCCATACAGGGAATTTACCTTCATTTGCTGCATGAGTGGGCAGAGGTTTAGTTACAGTTTGAAGAGCAATCTCTTACTCCATGTTTTGATTCTCAGTAAGAGATATATCACAGAATCATAGAATTATGGAATGGTTTGGGTTGGAAGGGACATTAAGCTCATCTTGTTCCAACACCCCTGCCACAGCCAGGAACACCTTCCACTAGCCCAGGTTGCTCCAAGCCCCATCCAACCTGCCTTGGACACTTCCAGGGATGGGGCAGCCACAGCTTCTCTGGGCACCCTGTGCCAGGGCCTCACCACCTTCAAAGGAAGAATTTCTTCCTGACATCTACTGTAAATATATTCTCTTTCATTCATTTCTTGAGCACTAGTTGCCTCTGCATCTTTATGAAGAGACATCTTTTCTGTAGGAGAATATGCTATGCAGTGTAAGATGTTTGGTTTGTATTAACCACCACCAGAGCTCAAGTACAGCCAGCAGAGGTACCTACTTCACCTTGGCTGAATGCCTGGATCCTGGGAATCTGGAGCAGCAGGAAATAATTTACTGAACCGTATCTTTACAAACAGATCCCAGTATGACATATTTAAGAAGAAAATCTAAGTAGGATTTCATGGAAGCAACTGCCAAATTAAGTTTTCTTACCCTTCTGTCCCAGATCCTCCATGGTAGGGATACATCCTTCTTCCACCCCTGGAGCCAGAGGCTTTAGCTGATCTGCCATCGGCAGGGTTGGCCGGACCTTCGCCTCAGACTCCACTGCTCTTCGGAAATGGGTGTAGACATCAGGTAACCTACACCAAGTGACAGCACAGTCAGCAGGTGGCTGCCCTGGCCCCTGCACACAGCACACACACCCCTTCCACAGGAGGAGGATTAGCACTGCAGGCTGTGCTCCCCTGGGGCAGAGGCACATGCTGGTGATGCCTGTTTATTTGTATTCTGACAGCAGCACAATAGAGGTAGATGCCCCTGGGCTAGCAGCCTTCAGCTCAGTCCTTCGCCCAATTTCTTTCTGCTTCTGATGCAAACTGTGCCTTTTCAATTTAAGGTGAGTCCATGAGGGCCTGATTTATCTCACCTTACTTCTGATTAACACACAAGGCTGACCTTAGTGTAAAAATCTGCAACCTTCAGGTGCCTTTTCAGTCAAAGGAGAGTAACAGGCATTTTCATGGTCCAAGTCTTCTGCCCTGTTTTGTACACTGTCTGCAGAATACCACAAACATCACTCAACTCCATCAACTACACCTCAAAGTGACTAGAAGAGTCCACAGGCAAAGGGCTACTGTCACAGGCAGCTGCATTCAGTCAGATGGGGTAATTGGGCAATCCAGGCCAGTGTCTCAGAAATGTCAGCAAGTGAGGCAAGGAGGACCAGGGCAGTGACAACCCCCCTGTACTTGGCACTGGTGGGGCTGCACGTCAAATCCTGGGTTCAGTTTTGAGCCCCTCACTATAAAAAAGACCTTAAGGGGCTGGAACATGTCCAGAGAAAGGAACGGAGCTGGGGAAGGGTCTGGAGCACAGCTCTGATGATGAGTGGCTGAGGGAGTCGGGGGCAGCTCAGCCTGGAGAAAAGGAGGTTCAGGGGGGACCTTATTGCTCCCTACAACTCCCTGAAAGGACCTTGTAGCCAGGTGGGGGTCAGCCTTTTCTCCCAGGTGATAAATGAGAGGACAAGAAGAAGTGGTCTCAAGTTGTGCCAGGAAAGGTTTAGATTGGATATTAGGGGAAAATTCTTCACTGAAAGGATGATTAAGAATGGAATAGGCTTCTCAGAGAAATGGTTGTCTCATCATCCCTGGAGGTATTTAAAAGAGTAGCTGTGGCTCTTGGGGACATGGTTTAGTAGTGGGCTTGGCAGTTGTGGGTTACTGGTGATCTTAAAGGTCTTTTTCAACCTAAACAATTCTATGACTCTATGTCACAAGGATGTTGAGAACTGCAGACTGAGTATCCAAACTGTGCTGGTGGAAGGGCAAAGAGAAACCAGTCCCTCAAAAAACACTCAAACACACACCTTGGCTTTATGGATATTGAAGTGGAAATCCTACTAGTGCAGAGGGATGAATGTGTCCCTCCCCCTTGATGTGCCTGAGCATGACAGCACTGTTCCATGAACACAGATGGACTGATGGGTCCCTTCCCTGTGGGACCAGATGACTGGGAGCCCTCCTGAACAGGTCACTGGAGTGAGAAACAAATGGGACTGTGGAGGAGCGAGTGATACCATGAGCAGCCCACCTGGCAATAGGCCTGAAGGGAAGATCGTCCCGATGATACAACGTGGATGCCCAGAATGTCTGAACCTTCACCCCGTGCTGACTACACACCTGGCACAGCCCCTTCTCCACATCCAGCTCCTCCTGTGTGACCTAGGGAGAAAAAACAGTGAGGCCCCCATGGCTGCACAGCCTCAGCTCCCACGTGCACACCGTCTCTGGTCCCTTGTCTCGCCCTCCTCCCTCATCAACACATTTAGCTTCATCCCTTTGGATGCACACACACAGTCTCTGAGTCTTGCCCCAGAAAGGACTCCCATCCAGACTCTACACCATCCCCATCCCAGCAACTAGCCAGTTCCCCAAGGCCAAGAAAGGCTCTGAAAGGCACACAGGATTTGCACCACCATTTGGTTGTGAAAGAAACCTTCAAAATGTAATTTTATCTTTTAACCATGCCACTTCAGTGTTTCCCTTACCTCTTCGTGGAAAGCCACAGCGCTGACAGAGCCCAGCTGAGTAATCAGATCACGGACCACATCTTCCGGCTTCCCCTTCCTCACGACCAGGGTACTACAAACACAAAATATTGGCCTGGATTATTGGTATTTATGTGGACAGGAGGCCCTAGTCCCAGCCCAGGCAGGCCCCCCCATGTACTAGTTCAAACGGAGCACAGACCATGTGTGGAGGCAGACAGACAGGATTTCACTAGCCTGCATTTTTTAGGAGCCACTGAACAGAGTTTGTAAGCCCCTGGGGCTTAGTTTGTGTCAAACATTTCTGCTACTCTGGATGCCTTAGAAAGGACGACTGGGCACAAAGCCAGGCTGTTACCTAAAAGTGAATCTCTTCATCCTGACACACTAAAGAGACTGAAGAGCTGCCTGATGCATCTTGCCCAGGTTTCCCAGAGAGCTGGTGGATGGAAACACCTTTCTTTCCTGGAAACATTGAAGGTCAGATTGAAGGGCTCTGATCACCTGTTCTGGTTGAAGATGTCCCTGCTCATTGCAGGGGATTGGAGTAGATGACCTTTAAAGATTCCTTCCAACCCAAACTGTTCTAAGACTCTATGATCTTTTGCTAAGCAAATCCAGATGTTATCTGGGAATGGATTCTTCAGGCTCTGGCCTGCCTCAACTGTGGTTCTAAAGGCATAATAAAGGATGTTGGCCAGTCTCAAGCCAACTCCTGGGGAAAACTCCTGGAGACAAGGAAGGACACATGTCACAGTGGGTACTGTCATCCCCTACATCTCAAAGACAGTTCATGTCCCCACTTGTCAGGGCTCTGGACAAAGCACTCAGGGTTGACACCCATCTGTGGTATCTGAGCTCAAGAAAGTGAAAAGCTGCCTGGCCCAGCCTGGATGGCTCTTTGTTCCCTGGGCAGTGACCACAGCAAGTCACCTGAGCAGGGGCTACATATGGGACCTTACTGTGACCACAGCAAGTCACCTGAGCAGGGGCTACGTATGGGACCTTACTGTGACCACAGCAAGTCACCTGAGCAGGGGCTACATATGGGACCTTACTGTGACCACAGCAAGTCACCTGAGCAGGGG
>JAWWTY010000077.1:3938725-4031602 GCA_035222235.1 Margarornis squamiger | reverse complement strand
GACCACAGCAAGTCACCTGAGCAGGGGCTACATATGGGACCTTACTGTGACCACAGCAAGTCACCTGAGCAGGGGCTGCATATGGGACATCACTGTGACCACAGCAAGTCACCTGAGCAGGGGCTACATTTGGGACCTCACTGCACCCAGCAGAAGGGCTGTGGCTCTCAGAAACAAACCACCATCAGAGCTCAGAGAACCTGATGTGATTTCACTCGCAGCACGGGCACGTGTTGAAAAAGAGTGGGAAAACAGAAATACACGCGTTATATTTGCACGGTGCTTTCTCAAGTACCTTCCTTTTTTCTTGAGCGTTTCCCTCAGATCCTTCACACTTTCCAGCAAAAACCGGAGCCGGTGCGGCCCCGTCCTGGGGAAGCCGAAGCAGTGGGTGCCCAGGTAGTGCCGCGGGTCGAAGCAGTAGAGGGGGATCACGAAATCCGCGTTACCCTGAGCCCAGTGGAGCACCTGGGAACACAGCGAGGGGCCGTGAGAGCTCCCGGGGCGGGATGCAGGGAGCATCTCTCCCCACCCTGCCCCCAGAGCCGGGTTATCCCCACGGGGGCCGTACCTGGTTATCGTGGGCGCGCAGGTCGCAGCGCAGCAGGCAAATCACGGCCCCCGACATGGCACTTCGGCGAGGTTAGTGCCTGCTCGGCTCTGTCCTCCCTCTGCCCGGCCCCCTCATCCCTCCCCGCCGGGGAGGAGCCGTCCTGCCTCCTGCTCCCAGTGTCCGCCCCCGCTGCATCCCCGTGGGATGGGCAGGTCCCGTCCCGCATCCCCATGGGACCGGCGAGTCCCGTCCCGCATCCCCGTGAGACGAGTGGGTCCGGTCCCGCATCCCCGTGGGACGGGTGGGTCCGGTCCCGCATCCCCGTGGGACAGACAGGCCCCGTCCCGCATTCTTGTGGGATGGGCAGGTCCCGTCCCGCATCCCCGTGAGACGGGTGGGTCCGGTCCCACATCCCCGTGGGGTCGGCGGGTCCCATCCCGCATCCTGGGAAGGCTGCGAGACCCGGACTTGGACGGGATCTCTTCCCTCGGTCCGCGGTCCCAGCGCTGTTCTTCTCACCCAGAGCCCTGCCCCGGCCGGGAACATTTATTGCTGAATTTGCGGGGCCGCTTTTTAACCTCGAGAATGCCTTTATCGTCCACACATCAGCATCACGAGGGTGTACCCAGGTGGGGGTCGGGCTCTTCTGCCAGGCAACCAGCAGTAGGACAAGAGGGCACAGTCCTAAGCTGCGCCAGGGGAGGTTTTAGGTTAGACATTAGGAAGAAAGTCTTTACAGATAGAGTGATTTGGCATTGGAATGGGCTGTCCGAGGAGGTGATGGAGTCACCGTCCCTGGAGTTTTTCAAGAAGAGACTGGATGTGGCACTCAGTGCCGTGGTCTGGTTGACAGGGTGGTGCTGGGTCACAGCTTGGACTCGATGACCTCAGAGGTCTTTTCCAGCCCGGCTGATTCTCTGACTGTGATCAGGACAGCACCTCACACCTCGTGGCTGCGTGGCCCCGATGTGCTGAGGCTCAGCCGTGGTGACACCGACCCCCGACAGGGGCAGCACTCACCCAGCTCTGACAGTGGCGATTGGGGTTTATCTTTGAAATGCCAAGGCTGCGATGAGATGGCCACTAGCACAGGAACCAGCTTTGCGGAGAGCTCGCCACCTGCTGACCGACAAAAAGTGAGCTGTACATACATAGTTAATGTCTTTGCTTCTCACCACTGAGACAAGTGGCTGAAGTGAAAAGGCTTTGTCTCATCCTATAGTTTCCTTAGGCTGACACTGGACACTAGTGATCACACCTCATTGCTTAGAGGTGGATGTGGCAGTGCTGGGTTAATGGTTGGACTCTGATCCTAGAGGTCTTTTCCAACCTAAACAATTCTATGATTCTATGAAATGCTTGTGTCAGAGGTCTCCAGCCACATGTTCCTCTTGTGTAACTCCACTGGTTCTCCTCGGGTGTGAGAGAATGGAGAAGGGGGTTAACACGTTGGAGCAAGGGGCTGGTGATGACTGAGGATCCAGATTTACAGAAATTAATTGCTGCATTTGCTGCAGCTCACTTAATTACCTGTGTTGCTGAAGTGGAGCTTTTGGTGGAGATACATGGACTCTTAGATGCTCACCAGAGATTAAATATGGTACCCAGGGGGTCCTGGAAAGTCCTGGCTTCGTTTCCAACTCCTCCAGACCAGCAGGTCCTCTGCACACAGTCTGCACTGGCTGGCTGTGGGAAGTGGTGCTGATTCCCTGTGTAACCCACATGACACATCATCTGATTCCTTCTCTGTGCACCAAGGGCTCCTTTTCCTGGCTCAGCAGCTGCAGCCCACTAAGAACCAGTGAGTCATCCCAGAGGGTTCATATTTGGTAAAAGAAAAGTAGACCCAAAACTTTGGGCTCGTGGCCAGGGAAAACAGTGTTTGTCGACTTGCAGTGCTTAGAAGACAACATGCCTCTTTATCGTATTAGAAATATTGAAAAAAAACCCCCAGTTTATAAATCTTCCCTGCTTTTGCCTTCATTTGGATAAGGACAAACAGTGCATTTGGCTTTACTTTTGTTTGCAGTCAGACTTCCCCCACATTGTGTTGGTTGACATTAAGCTGGGCCAAGTCTGGCAGTGATGACATCCTCTTACAGCTTACTCAGAGCTGCTAGACAGCCACCCACTTCAAGAGGCCTCATTCACTGGGTGTGTGAGAGAGAGGTGCCCTGCTGCCTGCAAAGGGGGTATTTCCCATTGGCGAGGAAGGCTGGTTACCATTAAACACAAACCTCTGCAACATAAATAAACAGAAGATTTGAAACTCTGCTGTGTCAGTGAAGAAACAAAAGTGGGTTTAAAAGCAAGTCTCTGCCAGCTTTTGATTTGTATGGATATAAAGGTTGTGAGGTGTCCAATACCACAACAGATTCTGCACCAACACCGCTGTTAAATGTGGTGATCCAGGCAGCAAGAGTGGGCAGGAAAAGCAGATGTCCATAAAGGATGGACAGTTTGCTCAGGCCCAGAACTCAGACCTTGCACCCAACACGGTCCCCTTTCTGTCAGGTTTATTTCTTTTGCACTCTTGTAGGAGGGTACAAATCCTGTTGCACACTCAAGCCAGTGCTTTCTACAACAGTGCTGATCACATCCACTCGGTATTCCACCCTGACTGAAAAAGGAGAGTTTTTGGGCCTACAAAGTGGCTTCTTCTTATATTCTGCAAGTATATCTGTCCAGTCCCTGCTTCTCTGAGACCTTATGAAATCATCCTCTGAAAATAAGTGTAACAGGGGTGTTTAGGAAAAATGGTGTGGGCAGGAGTACTTTGTTCTAAAATTAGAAACCAGAAGACCTGGCACTGTGAACTGCAGGCTCTCCAGTCTCCGTGCCTGGATTTTCCATTCAGATGAACACAGTCAATGAGAACAAAAGCTTTCTTTTTTTACCCACTGGCACCTGTCTCTCTACTCCAGGATAGTGTTCCAGCTTTCCATTCTTCATTTGGGAAGCAGAGAAGCTTTGCCTGCTTGAAATACTAGCAATCTCTATGCCAGTATGGAGGGGAACAAGCTTTCCACCACAACTTTTGTTCTTCTAAGTGTCCTCCAAGAACCAGCCTCCTTCCTGGAGCCCTGAAGGTAGGGTCTGGGTTCACAGGACCTGGTGGGAGGCCTGTGAACTTTGATGAAGTTACACAGGGTACTTGTAATAAAATTATTGGATATTCATGGACTACTCAGACCTAGAGGAAACCTAGGGACCAGGCTAGACAGTATCTAGCAATTGCTTCTTGCAATGTGAACAGCAACACGAGCCCTTTGCTTCTCAGAGACAAACTCATGGGATATCAGGTCTTGGACAGACCGCAGTCATTAACCTAGTGATATTTTACCCCTTGCTGCTTTAGGTGTCCTTTCTCAGTCATTAAAGGCATTTATTGTTTCTTGTTTATTCCTGGTGTTGAATGTTACAATTAGAACTCTCTCCTGTCCTGTCCTGTCCTGTCCTGTCCTGTCCTGTCCTCTCCTCTCCTCTCCTCTCCTCTCCTCTCCTCTCCTCTTCTCTCTTCTCCTCTCTTCAAAGTTTTGATTGTGGCAAAGGCTCCCACTTGATGACCTTCCCCCAGGACAACAAAGGTTTTGTCTGCTGGACTGTTTGCCTCCATCACTGCTGTGTCACCACATCACTGATTAAGGTCTTTGTGTCATCCATCAATGTCCATGTCCACAAACACGTGCCCAATTTCATTCACGTGCATACCACCATCTTCATTCAGCTGATGTTTCACCTGTCTGAAGTAACAAATTTGCCTGAATAATTTCCTCTTTCATTTTGGAAGCAAATCCCAACTGTTGCTTTCTCTGTGAGAACACTTTTACACTTCGTTTGTCATGCATGAGGAGTTTGACGTGATTATTTGATGTTTTACTGAATCTCCCTCTGAGCCCTTCACAGAATCTCGAATCATATCATCGTTAGCTGTTTTCATAAAAGCACAAAACCTCCAGGATCAACACATAGTGCAGCACTGCTCAGAGACAGACTAGTGATCCTGTTACCAGTCCTGCTGCATCCAACCTATGACAGGTGCAGTTTGAGTAGCCCATTAAATCCTGCCCACCAGCACCAAACACCTCTCTCTTTTCATGCATATCGGATACTCCACCTAGCTCTGTCAGCTTTTTGAACCATTAGTAACAATGACAACCTGTCTTTAATGCCAAGATCTCCCATTCCAGAGACGATGCTTTGATGTTTTGACTGCAAATGACTTGGCACTCTCTTTCCTGGTGGAAGCAGAAGGACAGAGCACCACTCCAAGAGTTCAGTCACTGCCTGCGGAAATGCAGACACTCTTTTTACAGGTCAGAGACTTTTCCCTGGTGTTATTTGTCATGCCTTCTGGTCTGGAGAGGTCTTGCCATCAGATACTGTGCAGGGAACATCTGGCCTTGGTTGTGCTATGATCATCCTTGTAGGAAAACAGACAGACTTTGTAGTTCAGCTTGTGACCACTATTCATTAAATCTGTCATTTCCTCTTCTGCCTTTCAGCAGTGTTTCCTCCATCAGGAACCTAATGACCTTCTGCAAGCTCTCATCCACCTACAATTACTGGACCTGTCTAAGCTTTGCCAAGTGGCTTAAACACTGTTTAGTCTCTAGTGTCAGCTACTGCTGTTGGCTGTCTTGCAGTTTTGCAACACACTCTCACCTGACTGACACCCTCAAAATACTACAAAAAAATATCTACCCAGATAAAGGATCAGACATATATAACTGCAACTGAAGTAGCTTAATAGCAGTTAAGTGTACTCACATGCTGATGTAATTCAACAGAGCTAACCAAAGATTTACTTCAACCCTCAGCTGGCTAAAAATCTCTATTCAAGAGGCTTTTAAGACAAAAAAAGAAACAGTGGTTTTGTGGTCACAGCTAGACCTGGGAACACCATGTCTGTGTTGTGTTGTGCTCTGTGCTTCTGCCTGTGTTCTTGGAATGGGTCATTTCAACCTTTTACCTACAACAGAATTTCTTCTGCTGCAAAATGGACATAACATCACTTCCCTATTGCACAGGACATTTTGAGTGTTGACTGCCTTCATATTAGAGACCTATCTCTAACAGTGCAAATAAACCCACAGAATATTCTAGAAAATAATATTTATAGAAGGGCACAGTCAAAAGTCTTAGATATTTAAAAACACAGAGCCAAATGTTAGGGTCCACTAGGTTAAAGCAATACTCACCAGGCCATTTCTGACAGGCAGACTGTGACACAAGGACTGCAGCCAAGGTGAATCTCAGTGTCTGCTTAGCTCGAAGGCACATCTAGAGGAGGTGTGGGCACTGTCTGGGACAGAGGAAGCTGTTAAAAGTCCTGCCATGGATGCTGTGGAACAGCTGTCCTAAGCATCATTTTATTCTTCACATTCCCACTGGATAGAGGTTGTTCCATGTTGAGTTTTCTTTTAAGGAAGGAGTAGTTTAGTAGGCAGTGTTTCTGGGAATCATATAAACCACTTTTTCTGGGTAATCATTACCAGAAGGAAGTGCCTTTATAAAGGGCCTTGTATAGTTTTGACAGCTATCAGAATTTTCTCTTGCAGAAAAACCCCCAAGGTCATCATGGTCCTGCAGCCGCCTCCTCCTTCACCTGCAGAAAGTGAGGTCCTTTGCTGGAGACAGGAAGAACCAGCATCGACCAAGGATGTGAAACACTGGCCTGCAGGCTCAGAGAGCTTAGTGCTGCTCCTGCAGGTGACACTGGCATCATGCTTTGGCCACGTGTTGCCAAGGAGAATGGAAACCAAAAAAGAGTTGAGAAAAAAACCTTCACTTTCTCCACTCCTTCCCAGTTTGTATTTACTGCAGTCCCCACCAAACTATACCTAAAATAGCTTTTGTCTGTTGCTATTTAGCCATTTAGGTCGGACCTACCAGCTGCATGAACTTGCCCCTATTGTACTATTGCAGTTGGACTGTTGCCATCCTCCCCCCATGGGTTTTCTACAGATCTATATTTCAAAGTTATGGCTCTTGCAAAGCTCTGCTGTGTGAGTTCAGACAAGCTAAAAAAAAATTAGTCATGTTTCCTCTGGTCCTGCTGCTCTACTAGGCTTCCTATTTGCAATCAAATTATTTTTAATTTTGACCGTGTTCCTATTGTTTGCCAGGAAGATAATCATCTTATCTCGCCGCCGGGATATTTCTCTCCTTTCTCATGTAGTTTCAGATGGATTAAATAAATACCCCTTACACAAAGCACACCAAGCTGGGCAAAAGGGCATTTAACCTTTGCTGGCTGATCTGAAATTTAGGAAATATCTCTCTTTTGGAAAAAATAAAAGTTTGGAAGGACCCAGGCATGCCATAATGGCAGCTGTAGTAAATGTACACACTCGGTTAACTTTTATCCATCTCAGCTTTGTGGGAAAGTGGGGGTGAAGTTAAAAGTTAATCAGTGACACTGGCTTGGCTTACCAGTGCCAAGAAGGGCCATGGACACAGTCAGGCAAGTTTTTGGGAAGGGAGAAACCAAAAAATGTCTGAGTGGTCCTGTGGGACTCTTCTTCCCAGGTGAAACCATATTAGCTTCGCGCAGGGAACAGGGGACCCCCACTGTGCCAGCCATCCATGGAGAACGCTTTCCACAGGACCATCCATGGGTGCTCTTCTCCCCCTCTGTGTCTGGGATGACATCAGAGGGACTGAAATGGGAGGTCAGCTCGCTGCATTGTGAGGTCTGGCTTTGGGTCCTGTTCCAGGGAAGGATCTATGCCCTGCAAAGGCGAGCAGCCAGAGCAAACCCAGTGGGGAAGAACAGGCACCCTCAGACCTTTCCGGCGTTTCCAGCATCCCCTCCGTGGAGGAACTGGCTTGTAAACACGCAAACAACAGCCGCGCAATGGAAAGTTGTGCAGACAAAACCAAACTGCTCTGTTTTGTGTTTTGCAACCTTCACCCATATACACTTTCCTCCTGCTGGATGCTGAGTGGTTTTACCTCCAGCTTCCTAATTATCGGAGCGCCGCTGCCTGCATTCTGCCACAGATGAGGAAATGAGGACATATGGCTTTTGTGATAAGAGATTTATGCGAGCTGTCTGTGCAGCAGTGCTGCAACTTTCTATACAAGTCCATTTATAAAACAAAACATGTGTAAACAGTGAGGTTTTGATTGTTTCAGTGGTTTCTTCCCCCTCGTGACAGAGGTAAAGGAAAAACTGGAGGTTTCCACTTGATGCACGCAGATAACTCTGTGGCCAATCAGAGAGATTCCAGTCGTGGTAAATCACTCTGTGCTTCCTTTGCTTTCTGTCACCTAAAGTCCAGCTCCACGTGGGTGGATGGGCAGGAATACAAAGCAACTTGAGCTTGATGGCTGCTCACCCATGATCCACTTTCAGCTCTAGGAGTTACAAATATTCCTGCAGGGTTCTGGGAGAAGCTCCTTTACCAAGGGTACATTAAGGAGTGAAAAATACAAACTGAAATGGCAGCCAAAATCCAGTGATTATATTGGGTAGCTTTGACTCCACTCCTTGTAGATTGGTTATATTTCAAATCAGGAGAGGGATGAGAGAAATAGGGTCATATTTCAAAGAAGAAAATCCTATTACCATGGGAGACAAAGAGCAGGCCAGGCTGGACACACATACCTAAACCCATGCCTGGGCCATGCTCTTTCAGTCCTTCTCTTATCCCTTACACTCTACTCAAGAAAAGCAAGCTGCAGACTAGAGAATATTGGTTCTTTTCAGGAGAAGTCTCAAGATTTTCTCTGAACTTTCTGGGAAGGTGAGATGGAAACACAGGATGTCCCCTGCAATTTTTTGCTTTCGTGCAGTTTCAGCTGCAAATGCCACAAGGACAATATTTCTTGTGCACTTTCCCACAATATTCAGGTGCCAGATGAGCCCATAAATATTCTGGGACAGTTCTGACCTTACCTGGGAAAGTTTAAACCGGGCCTGTTTGCAGACAGGTAGTATAACTCTCCAGGGCTTCCAGCTTCACACTTTTCACCAGGGTGATAATGGAGTCACCTTGCAAATACTGTTTGGTTGACACAAGTTCTAAGCACACATGAAAAACTCCATGGAGAAATGCCCTCCAGCAACATTTCTATAAAAACCCACCCAGAAATCAGATCCTCTTCACTTTCACTCTGTCCTTTTTGGACATGTTTTTCTCTCTGTTTGGGCAGAGAAGGTGAGTCATGGAACAAAGACAGTGTGGAAATTTACATCCAGCTATGAAAGTGCATGTTATGACTACCATGAAAAAAATTATGCACACAATTCAATCTCAGTGTAAGTCACACCCAGCTTGGAAGAAATATGAGTTTAAACCTGTTTCTTTTTGGTTGATCTACGCTGCTGGCTGCTGCAAGCTGCTTCCTCTGCATGGCACACTCAGCCCTCAGCCTGAAGTAAGATCTGAAAAATCTCTCCAGTCAGCTGCCTAGGACTAGGTGGATGGGCACAAATGCTGCCTCAGAGAGGGCCAAGGGGCACCCCTTGGCTCTGATCCTTTCACAGAGTGACCCCCGAGCCCCTCAAGGTGGGGTGTTGCAGTGTCCCCAGATGTTTGATGGGTGGCAGTGCATGGAGAGTGCCTCCCTGCTCTTGGGTCTCCATGCTCTGAACCCTCTTCTCCAGGATTATGCATTTTATCTTTAAGTGCAGGACTCACCTTTTCATTTAAAAATACGGTGTCTGCTGCTGCCACCTACCTTTTGTGCTGGAGTGGATGCAAGAAATATTCCACACACTTGAGTCTGGAAGGAGCCCAGGATTTCCTCCTCATCCCAAGGGCTATAAACCCAAGCTATAAACCACAAGGTTAATTTGTTGTGTGGGCAGGAGGCTTTATCTGCTGTTTGTAAGAAAACGCTTCCTGCCATGGAAGAGGAAAGGTTTCAAAACCCATTGAGACATCACTTCTTGCTCTTGCCTGGCTGTGAGGGCTTTCACACAGCAGATCTCAGCATCTGCCCTGCAGAGCAGAGGGTCATATCAGCCAGGGAGCATTTCATGTAACAGGAGAGGCTGAGAAAGGTGTTTGGGAAACTTGTGGCCTCACAGCAGCAGGGATCTGAACCTGACTCTCACATTCTCAACTGCTTCACAACACGGTGGTTGTGAAGTGGGAGGAGAAGTAGAGATGAAATGCTCTCCCCAAATGTTTGTCCCCAGCAAACCTCTGCTTTTCTTCAGGCATGTTCTTGGAGGAGCACAAACCCCTTAGGAATGCTGGCACGTGTGGTTTGTGCCAGGTTTATCTATCAGGCAGTCCCCAGATTGCTCCACTTTGCATCAGACAGACACGTGGGAAATATTTAAGTGAAATAAATGTGTTTTTTTCCATGGGTACTAACATTAAGAGAGACATAGGACAACTCTAATCCTCTCTTTCCACCTGCTTTCCCACAGCAAACAGCAGACCTGCAATTAATTTTGGGTGAGGAGGAGCTGCAGCCAACACAGATGTGCCAAGCCCAGGTGCTGCCACGCAGAGGTTTCAGCATCACAGGCTTGTGTCTCTGTGCTGACATCCCACCCAGGCCCTTCACCACCAGCTCCAGCCTTCAGCTGAGAAACAGCACACAACCTCTGAGTAAGTAATTGCTTTTTTCCCTTTGCACCACTTGATGGATCCCTGTACATTTTGCAAACTAAGTATAGGAATGATTTCACCCACCACACGCAGCCACCTTGATGGGAGAGAAAGCCTGGCAGACGTCTCACAGCACACAACAGCTTTATGCTGCCGTCCAGGGCAGGAAGCAAGAAAGGATATTATATCAAACAGAAGGCATGGGAGAATTTCAGGTTAGATGGAGCATACTTAGTCACAGAAGAATTGGGTCAGTGCCCTGGGACCTGTGTTCACTTCCTGCAGGAACCCTAACATAGCCCAAAATAGTCGCAGTTAGGCAAAAGCCAAATATCTGCCCCCTTTTCTCCCCACAGCAAATACTAATGCTTACGTCATTAAAGGAGAAGCATAAATAGAACAGCCTGGGGCTGTGATTTGCAAAGTTCTTGGTCTGTGGATGAACCATCAGCTTTTCTTATAGCTCACTATTGTGCCATCAAACTTTTCATTGAAGATATTATCAAGATGATATAGGCCTTCATATCCACCCAACATTTATACCAGTCAACCAGGAGGAATCAGAGCACACATCTCTAGGTTTTATGTGCAACCTGGTTTTCTTCTCGCCGACTAGCACGTGCACCAGCACAGCACAGGACAGCATGCACCAAGAAATGTTTCCCAATGGCAGTCTGGACACTGCTTTGGAAAATAAGGGAGAGTTTGGCTCTATGGGTACAAGGTGTGCCACACCTGTTGTCCTCAGGGACAGAGAAGAGCCCACATCTATTTTATATCAATGTACAGAGCCACTACAACCACTGTCTGCAACACACTGGGTCACCACTGCTCTCCACTGTGCACCCTCAGCCAGGTGTTCACCTCTCTCCAGAAACATGCAGAAGGCTGTCAGCCAGCATTTCAGGAGAACACCTGAAACTACACACAGAGCCACACACCTCTGTCCATCCTCTGCCAGGCTTTGTAAATGTTTCAAGAGCAACTCGAGTAGGCAGAATGTGGGGGCAGATCCTTAGCACGCCCATCAGCAGAGAGCTGTTGACATCAGTGGAAAGAGCCTTTGCACACATGACGATCCTTATATTGTTCAGGAACACCCTAGAACTGAAATCCCCGTAGTGGGATACCTGGGGCACCAAACACACTCAGAAAAGAGGAGCTGCTTGGAAGAATTACAGCTTTCAGCAGTAATTGGTGTGTGCCTGACCAATTCCCATTAAAACCAGGTGGTTTTAAAGGAGCTGCTTGTCACTTAGTGCCTTATAATACTTGAACCTGAAGTCCTGGGGTCCTGTGCCTGGTTCCCAAGGTAAACACATGTGATTTATTTCAGAAAGGCATGTGCAGCAGAGGAATTCATTACATACATACCCGATGGGCAGCAGCCAACATTTCAAATGTGCCAAGTTACCAGAATTTTATTAAAAGCTGTTAAGAGTTAGAGGGAAGGTGCAGAGAAAAGCAACCTCCTTCCCAAAGCCAGGTGGCTTAGGCTAGTCTTACGCCGCTTCCCAAATGGATGAGGCAAGCTGGAGTCAGAGGTTCCTTCCAGCAACAGCTCAATCCCCCTGGATGTCTCTCTGTAAGCTGCACAAATATTCGGGGGAGGGGGAGGGAGAGAGAAAAGAGTGAAACCTATTCAATTACATCAAGATCACGACTGGCCCTAGTAAAATCATTTATGGAGTGAGGGAACCCGGAGCGGTTTGGGCTGGAGCCATCTGCAGTTATTTGGTATATACAGAATCCGTTTCTATGGATTTTATTAATAGGTCACGCGATTGTATACGAGGATGTGAGATCTTAACGTCTCAAGAGGGGTCCCTGGTTGGGGTTTCTATTGCCTTTATAGGCAATGGCTCAAACTTTCTTGCAGCAGCAACTCCTTAAAAACGTGAGGGGGAATGGGGCTGGTTTTAGGATCCAGCCCATTTTTTTCTCTCCCCCACCAAAATCTTGAATTGACTTTGTTCCTCTTCCTCATTTACTAAATGGGGAAACAAGGAAATAATCAGAGAAATATTCTTACTTACTTTTTCCATTGTCTGCGTGAATTTTCTCTCCCACCAATCTGAGGGATATCTGGTACTCAGCTCCCACTTCCATCTGTTTTTCAGACTCTTGTTGGCCCTTTTTTAGAGACTTGGGCACACAACAGGGGCTTGGGACAGGTGGGTGTAAATCCAAACAGCCCAAAGGCTTCTCTACCTCCCCAGGATGCTCCCCAAGAAGCCTTGAAGTGTTCTGGAGAGCAAGCTGTGACATGGGAACAGTCAAAAGCCCCTGCCCTTTGGTCTTCACTATGGCTCAATTTTGCTTCAATTCCCCCTAAAAGTGGCAAAACCAAACAAAGCCACCAGAGGAATTCCTTCACATCCCGGCCACATGGAGAAGGCTGGGCCCTGCAGAGAGCCACACTGCTGCTGCAAGGCTGCACCAGCTTCACCAACACCCCAACTGAGGAAGCCCCATCCCACAGTCAGGGGGTTCCAGCGCTGTTTCTCATCATCTCCTGGTTTTTCACGTTACCACTACATGGGGACAGCTCGCTCTTTCAGGAGCTTTCAGGAGGTCCTAGAGGCTCTCAGCTGGAGCACAGAGGTCACATTCCATCCTCCTGGAAAGCAAAGCCGGGGGATCCCATGGGGTATCTCACGGAGGCTAATCAGACCTGCAGGGCCAAGGGAAGCTCTAGTGGGACCGAGTGGGGCTGTAGGATGGGGTATCACCTGGGGGGCTGGAACTGCCCCGGGGGTCGGAGCTGCCCCACGAGTCTCACCACGGCCGATGCGACCTGTGCTGTCAGGGAAACCACACCAGGACCAAGCGGGGCTGCAGGACCAAGCATCAGGGCAGGACAGCATCCTGGATGTGAGTCCGGGGCTTGGAGCCACCATGGGATCTGGAGCTGCCCCGAGGGTCAGAGCCACCCCGAGGGTCAGAGCCACCCTGGGGTCCAGAGCTACACCGAGGGGTTGGAGCTGCCCCAAGGACTGGGGCTGCCCCGAGGGCCGGAATTGCCCCAAGGGTCGGAGCTACACCGGGGTCTGGAGACACCCCGAGGGTCAAGAGCCGTCCTGGGGGTCGGAGCAGCCCCAAGGGTTGCAGCCACCCCGAGGGTCGGAGCCGCCCCGAAAGTCAGAACTGCTCCGGGGTCCGGAGCTATCCCAAGGGTCGGAAATGCCCCAAGGGTCGGCGCCACCCTGGGGATCGGAGCTGCCCCGAGGGTCAGAGATGTCCTGGGGGTCGGAGCTACCCGGAGGGTCGGGACTACCCCGAGGGTCGGAGATACCCCGACTGTCGGAGATACCCCGATAGTCGCAGCCGCCCCGAGGGTCGGAGACGTCCCGGGGGTCACATCTATCCCGAGGGTCGGAGATACCCCGACTGTCGCAGCTACCCCGAGGGTCGGAGCCACCCCGAGGGTCGGAGATGTCCCGGGGGTCGCAGTTACCCCGAGGGTCGGAGCCACCCCGAGGGTCGGAGATACCCCGACTGTCGCAGCTACCCCGAGGGTCGGAGCCACCCCGAGGGTCGGAGATACCCCGACTGTCGCAGCTACCCCGAGGATCGGAGCCGCCCCGAGGGTCGGAGATACCCCGACTGTCGGAGCTGCCCCGAGGGTCGCACCCCCCGCTCGCTCCCCCGCCCCAGTGTCGCCCCCCATCGCCGGGACCCCGCCGGGTCGGGCAGCTCGGCCGGTCCGCCCCCCCGAGCCCGTGTCCGCCCCATTGGCCGCGGCCGCTCCGGCGTCACCGCTTCCTCCCGCTTTTGTGCACCGCCCCAGCCGAGCCCAGCTGAGCCCAGCTGAGCCCTGCCGAGCCGAGCCCAGCCGGTCCCCGGTCCCCAAGGCGGTGACAGCAGCCCCGGGGTGCGGGCATGGCCCTCCGCGGGTGACCCCGGTAAGTGCCCCCTTTGCGCCGGGTCCCTGCGCCCTCCTGCCCTCCTGCTTTCGGCTCTTCATTATTTCGCTGCCTGCACTGGTGACCGGGAGTTTTTGCAGCCGGCTCTGGCTTCCGTGGCTTTTTGCGCTTTTATTCCCCCCTCTTCCTTTCCAGTCTCGCCAGTGGATTTGCTGCGTTTGCGGGGCTGGAGCGGCTCCCCAAGGTCCGTGGGTGCGGATTGAAGGATCAGAGGGATTGCCCTTCCCCGGGGCTCCCCGCACACCCCCGCCTTGTGCCGGTGCTCTCGGGTCACTGCTTTCCCCAGGTTGTTGCCTGGGAGCCCCGTCCCATCTGCAGCTGCTTGACAGCGATGAGAGACCCCTCGGTGCGCCTTCCCGGGATGCATTAACATCTGGAGCCAGCGGTTTTCTGGCTGTGTTCGCCTGGGTCCGTGGGAAGGGTCGCACCCTCACCGGGGGAGGTTCGCGGGTACCCGGCCAGCCCTCCCTGTCCCGCAAAGCTCTCCGGTGAGGAGGGGATAGGGATGAGGAGGAAGGCTCTGCGGCGGGCACGGACCCTCCGTGGGCAAGGGATGCCCGGACTCGCTTGGTGCGAGTGGCCGGCAGAGCTGGAAAGCTGGAAAGTGGATTCCCACCTGGATGAAGTGAGCGGCTGCCGTGGGGAGCTATGCCACGAGTCGGGAGGGAGGATGCTCCCGCAGGATTTGCTCAGCTTGAAGAGCGGCTTCCCCCCCTCGGCTGCTGCTTTTATCCTGCTCTTTAATTCCTGTCTTGTAATCGGATAGTTTTTGGAAGCAGACATGCACAATCTGCGTGTGTTGCTGGTGTGTGGACCAAAATCACTGGGCTCGCTTGGGATTTGTGCAGGGATTAAGTGATTCCAGGGATTTCCAGGGTCAAGCTCTTTCACTTTCTGGTGAGAGTGAGTGGTTTGGGGGATTTTTTTCTGTGCCACCTTATGAATTCATTTCCAGTACAGTATGTGCAGTTTGATGTAGCCCCGTGCAGGATTTGTGCATGGAGTGCAGCTTTTGGGAGCACTCCCTCAAGTGTGCATGAGATCAGTTGCATTTGGTGGCTTGCCTGTGACTATCTGTGTCTTGTATCAGATGGTATAGTTTCCAGAACCCCTAATTTGACATTAGTTATAAACAGGGCTTCAAGGTTTCCCAAGCCTCCTGCAGATCAGAGCAGACCTCCATGGCTGGGCACAGCCTTTGCCCTGGGAAGATTTTGCAGCTTGTAAAAGCTCCTCTGTTGGAGTCAGGACGTGAGGCTGGATGGGCTGCCAGCCTGGTGGGATGTGGACTTAAAGGATCTTTTATACCTTCCTTCTGTGAACGGGTTTTGGTGCTGCAGTTTTTTCCATGGGTCCTTAATCTCCATCAGAAACCCACAGCTCTGCCCTGTCAACGTGTGCTGATGGGTGATGCATTTCTTTTTTTGGAGGCTGTTAGAGCCTATGAGGGAAGTGTGCTCATGCAGAGAGATGTAGTCCGGATTTTCATCCAGACGAAGCGACTCCGACATGAAGAGCCAGCAATTGCAGCAGCCAGGGAAGCGGCTCCATCCCTCCTGAAATGTTCCTGTTGCTCTGTGATGCTTTGTGACTTCAGCCTGCAGCTTGGACTCGATGCTTTCTGAATTTTCCCACTGGGAAGACGCCGGCGAGGATCACACGGTGTGTCTGGCTCCCTGGCAGAGCCGTGGGATGGAGTGTGTTGCTGCAGCATGGAAAGTGATGTGCTTCCAGCCCTGCTCTCCCCAGATGGACGTGGGAACGAGTGAGAAAGCTGGCAGGATCTTCTGTTCTGGTGGATCTGGCTCTGCCGTCGAAGACCTGCTGGTCGAGGCTGGAGGGAAGTGAGTCAGGGTGTGCTGTTAGAAGGGATATCTTTTATTAGACTGCTCGGAGAGCACAGGCTGGCTTTGGAGTGTACAAGCCTATCTACACGTAGAAGAAAAGAGGGGGTGATTGCTCTGAGTGTACCTTAGCCCTCCTGATTGAGGGGTTCATCTGAAAGAAGAGGAGAAAAAAGATACTTGACTACAGTTCAGCCTGTGCAGTTCATGTGGCTTAAGGAAAGGCAATTTCTCTCTCTAGAGATCTCCGGACTCTTTAGATCCTGAGACCCAGCACAGGAGAGGGACACACTTCACACTTTGACAGGAGGTGGCCAAGCCTTTTCAGCCCTGCTCCCCCAGCGAGGAGCTGCAGGTGGTGGGGCTGGTTCTTGCTGGTGTCTGATGGCAGCAGGAGGCTGCTGTGCTCAGTCACTTCCACTCCTTTCTCTGCTCAGAGCACAGGCTGAGCACAGTGCACACAGAAATGTGCAGAATGTCAGCTGTGCACTGGGGAGATGGAAAATGCAGTACAGAGCCATAAGAAGTGGAATATGGAATTCAACTTTTTTTTTTTTTGTGTCCTCAGACACTTTTTGGAAAGGCTATAAATGGCCCACTGATCCTGGCAGGGTCACCCCCAGCCCCCAGACTTTATTTGTTTTCCTATTTAAGATCCACAAGGGGAAATGGGTGACCAGGTATTTTTGGTGAGTCCCTCCGGGGAGCAGTTTCCCCTCCCCACATGCATCCCTGCAGGCCAGGTCAGTTCAGCATTTCTTTCTTTTCTGCCTTTGCTGAGCACAGTGTGAGA
Organism: Margarornis squamiger; assembly: GCA_035222235.1. NCBI lineage: Eukaryota > Metazoa > Chordata > Aves > Passeriformes > Furnariidae > Margarornis > Margarornis squamiger. The sequence goes on along the minus strand of JAWWTY010000077.1, from coordinate 4,014,914 downwards.
TGCAGAGGTGGTGAATGTCATCTCAGTTGTGCCTGAAACATGCTGTGTCTGTGGGCTTGACCCATATCCCACATGGTATGAGCCTTCATCTGATGTGGTCAGTGTTGTGGTGAGCATCAGATGGACAAAACGAGTGGTTTTCTGTCTGTGAAGGTGTGTGTGAGCATGCATGAACGTGGACATGTGGGCATTTTTGTTTGTGTTCTGTCTATCCTTGCAGTCCTGATCTGGTCTGGCCAAGTAATCTTCCCGTTAGTCACTAACATGCCGCTGGTATCCAGCTCAAAGGGTGGTCAGGCATTGGCACGGGCTGGCCAGGGAAGTGGTGGAATCACCATCCCTGGAAGTGTTCAAAAGGTGTGTAGATGTGGCCCTTGGGGACATGGTTTAGTGGTGGAATTGTGCTGGTTGTGGAACCAGTGCTGGGTTAATGGTTGGACTTGATGATCTTAGAGGTCATTTCCAACCCTAACAATTCTATGATTCAATCACTCTGTCCAAGTTAATTAACACAAGAAGTGGAAAACAAAGATCTCCTTTAAAAATGCCTTCCTCTTCAAAGCCCCTGGGAGCTCTTCCTGGCAGACCTGTTGCATGGGCTCAAAGAGCAAGAGAAGAACACTGTAGTGGGGCTAGTGAGGAGTTCTGGGGCTGCAGGCTCTGGGTATGTGGCTTGGGCTGTTGCTCCAGGAGCTCTCCCTGGAGCCACAGGGCTTGGGCCAGGAAGCCCAGGATGGTGGAAGGTGCAGTATCAGCATGGCCTGTAGTGGGGAGCCTTGCAGCTGTTTGCACTACACCCCCACCTCAGTGACCCGGGGTGGGGACACTGTTGTACATCATCACTGTGCCTGCTCTCAGGGACACCTTCTGTTCCCAGGGAGCTTGGGGCATCTGTGAAGGGATCCCACAGGGTTTAACCTGGACTTTTTGAGGCTTTTAGAAGGCAAAAGTGAAAGATATATTTCTACTCTCTAAAAAAGGGGGGGTTCAGCTCCCAAATGCATTCCCCAAACAGTTTTTTCTACCTGGGAGATGCTAATATAAATGTTAGTGGAAACCAAGGGGCTCAGAATTTAATGAGAATCTGTGATAGGCTGGAGCCTGTTCTGCTCCCCTGAGCTGAAACCCAGATCAGCCACCATTTTATGCAGAACTCATTGTCACTTCAGTGAAAGCTCCCCTGATTTAGTTCTCTCTGCTCTCTGAGGTGATATGGGGCAGCCCGGGGAGAACAAGCCGTAACAGCAATGAACCAGGGTGGAGCTGAGCCAGGACTGTAGAAGCTCCATGGGACAAAGTCCTGTTGGCTGGCAGGTGTGTCCTGCCTGGCAGCCCCAGCCAGATCCTGAAAGGAGCTGGCCAAGCTACTGCGTGGGCTGCTCCATAAACAATGTGTGTGCAGACCAGATCCTTGGAGGGGGTGGGAGGATGGGTCAAGTGTTCAGGTAGTGATTAAATACCAAATTGACTGAAAAAATAGGAGTAGGTGGGTGGATTAGACGGCCTTTGTAAACCTCCTATGGCCAGAAGCTTGTGTGGTAAAGTAACAAAAAGTCATCTAATTGATAGCTGGGTGATTCAGAGGAAAAAGACTTTGTACAATTGCTTTGAGAAAATGAATTTGTGAGATAAGAAGTCTTTGCCTGGACGTAAGAGTGTCTTAAATCCATCAGTACTGAAGGGTACTTGTGGGCCCTGCAACACTTTGAGTGCTCCTGTACTACCAGGACTATCCTGGAGTGGTTGTGTTTGTCATGTGCAAGTGCTTCGAAGTGCCCCCCAATACTGAAAACTTTGCACATAACAAGTCATTAGCCCAAACATTGTGTGTAAAAGCAAGCCCCATGTTGTGCTACAAGTTCTGCTCTCGGTGCAGAGGTTCTGAGGAAGATGCTGTGTCTGTTGAGGTCTGTCCTTTTTGAGGTTTGTCCTTGCCCTTCAGTGCTGAAGTGGCCAGGCAGGTGGACTAGATGATTGTTGTAGGTCCCTTTCAATTGAACCATTCCATTCTATGAATGTACATGGAAGTCTGTCATGATGAGCATGGTGGATTACTTGGATTGCTCAGTGCTTATGACCTGCAACCTCTTTGGGTTTTTTGTCATTGAGCAGGAGCCAGATTATCAGTGTAGTTGTGAACTGGAAATAGCGCAGTGCCCTGCATAAATAAGAGCCTAGAAAAATTTAGCAGGTACTTAATCTCTTCGTAGTGGACTGTCTGCACCTGTTGCCCTGCAGGGTGACAACAGGTGTGCTCTATCCCAAGGCATGAGGACTCTGCAGAAGAGTGGCAGACACAAGGTGATGAGCTCCTCTTGCTCTCACAAGCTCTTGATAACAGGGATATCTTGCCTCTGATACAGAATTAAGAGTTGGTGCATCCCTGGTGTGAGACAGTGCTTGGATAAGGAAGGCTTTGTTCAGGTTTAATGGCTTGGGGGAGAAAGTGTGAGGCGAGTCTTGTTGTCCCTGGTGGTGAAGGTGAACTGAAGGAAAGGTGAGCGTGCATGGAAAGAAACCCTCTTTTAAATACCCTCTTCCTTTCAGCCTCTCACCTTTTCCTCTCAGTCAGTACCTGTGGGGTGCCCTGGAGGAAACTGTCCATTTTTGGCATGCTGGGTCAGTGCAGTGTCATTGCAAAGGGCATCTGATAACAGTGTTATCTGTAGCTGGGGATGCTGATGGGGCTGATAGTAGTGTCAGATCTAGCGGGGTGATAACTCCGAGTCACTGTGGGAGGGAGTGGCTGGAGGGACTGGTGTGTGGACTGGGACTGTGGGGCAGAGCATACTGGGAATGTGTAAATGATGAATAACCTGTACCTGAAGATCAGAGATCACAGATTTGGGCTTCCTTGTTGAGATTGATCTGCACATTGATGTAGTGTGGAGCTGTGAAGCAGGGCTTGTTTTGCTGGATGAAGCATCCTTCAGTAGAGATACCAGGCTGGGCCAAGCTCCTGGAAAGCTTTCCTTGCTTATGTAAGATGCTCACACTGCAGCCTTGATGCCTTCTGTTTGCCTTTCAGCACAAAACTACAGCAATTATCCCTGTGCTGCAATCCTTCTGCTGCCTTTCTGCTTGGAGAGTGGTTTTTGGGAAACCAGAGCACCCAGTTAATAAACCAGTGGAATGCATTTGCTGGTCCTTGGTCTTAGTCCCCCCCCAGTGCTGGTGCTGAGTAGCAAGAGTCATTAGAGAAATATGCAAGATATTTCAGTTATTTCTCTTTGGATGGTGCTGGAAGCAAGTAAAAGAGATAAACAGGATCTGTCGAGCTGTGCTTAGTTTATTGCATCATTGGTTTTATTGAAAGGGTCAAGGTCCGGCTCTGAATGTTGTTGAGCTGTTTCTGAGCTCTGCTGTGCCAGAGAGAAAAGGCTAGGGAAAGGTGTAGTTTTAGTGCTCCTACTGTCTGTGTCTGAAGACTGGCTTGGCATCACCTTGATTGGTTGGAATAAAGGATTTGGGGGATCATGCCTGTTCTTGCCTGTTTTTATTTAGGTTGGGAGTGATTGCTGAAACTCTCCAGGGTGCTCTCCCCGAGGTCCTGTGATGTGCGTGATGTGTGTCACTGTGTTACCTGGCTGATGACTCAAGAAAAAGAGAGAAAATGTTTGTTTAATCATTGCAATACTTCATCAAATTCACCTACAGCATTACAGGAGTGACTAATATCTGGTGCATGCCTGGTCGGCTTTGGGATGGGGCTGTAAGGGGTGAGGATGTGTGTTTTCACAATTGGCTTTTAGACCCAGCACAAAAGGTGCTGAAGATTGTAACTATCTTCATCTCTGGATGAAGGCACGTGAAGCTGGGGATGAGCTGGTTCCAGTCTTGGTCTCTGTCCAGGAAATCCTGTGCTGGGGAACTTCCCTTTCAGGAAGACAGTTGGGGTGTCCAAGGGGAGTGGTGTAGCACACTCAAATTGGATGAGATGGAGCAAGACTTCCAGTATCTGGTTCATCATTACTTGGGAAGCTGATTTGCCTTTCCTATCACATGTTGCTTCTCACCTCTCACCTCTGTGGGAGCTTCTCAGACTGTGTGTCTTGCTGTGGGAGTCATCAAGAGGTGATGAAGGTGGGAGGTATTTGTGGAAGAACATGGAATGTGTTGGAAGAGATCTCCCCTTGCTGCACAAGGGACCTACCATCTCTCTGACCTGTCTTGGGCTGGATTTCCAAAACCTTTGACAGGTGTGGTTGAAGGGCTCTAAGCTGCATCACAGGACACCACCATCTTCATGGCCATGTTCAGGAGTGTCACCAAGGGCTTGGAGTGGTGCAGGAGTCTCCCTCACCCAAAGAGGATGGTTGGGAAATGACCTGTATAATACATATTTTAAAAAAGCAAGCAGTTTGGTCAGAGCCTGATGTAAGTTTAGGTACATCTGTCATGCACCTGTGTGTGTGTATGCACTGAGTGCCGTATGTACGTGCTGGAATGGCTGTAAAGGGTCTGGTAAATGAAGCATCCTGTCATTCTTCCCCAGTGTTGTTTTTGGGGCTGATGGTTTCCTATCTGCCCCAGCTCGTGGGAAAAGCATGGGTAAGGCAGTTGCTTTCTTGCTGATCCCTGCCTCTGCCTGTCCCTTCCCTCTCCATTTGCTGCCTGTAGCATCTCTGCCTGCTCCTGGAGCACTCATGAACGCTCCTGGATCAGGACCATGGGGGATCCTGGCTGCTGAATGCTTTCACAGGACACGCCTTGTGGCGTGTCCTTTAAAACCTGCCGCGAGGTAACTTGCTGTGGGGCTCTATTTTGGGGCTGTCTCTGACGTAATCTGTCAGGACACGTTCTGCTCTTTGACTTACTGCTGAAAGTCTGGTCGGGGATGGGTGACCAGTTGCTTACCTAGCATTACCAAAGCAACGAGTTGTTGCTTTCCATGACTCATGAAAATGCACTGTAGGCTCTCTTAAGAATGGCTGAGATCATTTTTTGGCTGGGTTTGGGCATCTGGTTTCCTTAGCAAATAGCAGTGGGGGTGGAGGGGAGGGGGATTTCCAAACTCGTGTCTTTGTATGTGTGATCTGGTTTTTAGAGCTTGGCTAAGAAAATACTTCATTTGAAAAAAGGGGGTGAAAAAAAAAGGACCTGTAACTTCCATGTCTGCTTAGGTTTCTTAGCATGTCTCATTTAGTTGTGGTTTGCTGTAAGAAGGGGAAAGGTATTAATAACCTTACAGAGCTGTGTTTCTCCTCTGAAATAAGGAAGGATAGAAACATTATGGGTGGTATTTTTTCTTTTAAAGGAAATCCTTTTGGGCAAAAGGAGGTGCAGAGAAAATTTTGCAAACAAAACCATAATTGCATCAATTTTTTTTGTTGCAGTTGGTCCCATTTGCTCTGCCTCTATAGTGATGCAGCAAGATAGAGTCTTAGCAAGAAGTGTTTCAGTTTTTGGTTAATCTGTTTTTTAAAAAAAAAAAAATTATTTATTTGTAGACCCTTGATTCACTTTCTGTTTTTTTTTTTTTTTCCTGTGCAGTCCAAAGGCAGCAGCACTCACATCCCTGAGAACCAGGTGCAGCAAGGTTAGCATTAAGCACAGGAGAGTGAGATCACCTGTGGAAGCTTCAGAGGGCAGGAGGTGCCCAGGTGTTTTGCAGCCAGATTGCAGGAGCTCCTGTGGTATCTTTCCCAAGCCCAGCCACACTTTTCAGGCACCTGAGAGTGAACAGAGAGATGGGAGGGGAGATCCTGGGTAGGCAGAAGGGAGTTGTTTGGAGAGGGAGATTTGTGGAGCAGTGTGTTTGATGTGCCTATCCTTTGCAGGTGGTGGGAGGAGTGAGGGGTAGGTGTGCTACACACTGCACAGCAGTGGTAGCTGAGGTCAGGAGTTGGATAGCTGTGGACTGACCTCTGATGCTGTGCATGGCCTGTGGTTAAATTCTGCAGGCAGGAGCGTGTCCCCTGTGCTGCAGGAAGGGGCTGGAGCTGCCCCAGGGCTGCAGAGGGGCAGCAGATCTGTCCTGGGAACAGCAGCAGGAACACAGCAGTGTAATGGCCCGGCTCTTGGCCAGGGGTGAGCGGGAACAATGTGACTGAACAGGTTTGTGCTCACTTCCTTGTAATCTCAGAGATGAGATAATACAGAAACCCAGAGCTGTTTGCCAGCAGGAGCAGCGAGGTTTCCTTTCTCTGCCCCACTGCGAGCAGGAGCAGAGACTTGCTGCTGTCTCTGATGGAAGGCTGATGAAAAGCAAATCCTTGGAGCTCGAGGAATGGCACAGCTGAGCTCCAGTCAGGGTGATGGATGCTATGCTCTGGGCTTGGCTCTGGGGCTGCTGCCTGTGCAAGCACCCTGTGCCAGAAGCTGCTGTGTGAGCCACAGCTTCTCAGGCCCTTTGTGTTCTCCTCCTCCTCTGAACTTCTCTGCATCTTTGTTAGTTATCTTTGGGCAGAATGGGCAAAGACCCTTGGTCTAGTCAGCAGTGTAGTGTTTGCCCCTTTTTCCATGGATATAGTGTTTTCAATTTGTAGGAGAGCACACCCCAGATTCAAATCTTGTATGCCTTAATAGTTTTGTTCCATGCAAAAATAGGAAATAAGTGTGACCTGAAGTCTTCTCTTTGTGGTGCTTGTGAGTATTTGAACATGGGGCCGAAGTTCGTCATTCCTCTAAGTAGTAGGTAGCTGCCCCAGAGCTCAGCAGCAGTGTGGGATGAGCTCTGTGAGAGCCAACAAAGGCTTTTTCAGGTCAAGTCCTTGTTTATAGACTGATTTTTACCATAAGGTATTTCTGCTCTGCAAGATCCACCAGCAGGTGCAGATGTGGTAGTTTTGGTGAGCAGAGCGTGCCAGCAGATGATGTGGCATTGCTGACTTCCATGGCTTTAGCCTGCTTAATGCTGGATGAAAAAAAGGGTAAGCAAAATTTGGAAAGCTGTTCTGCTCTAATACTTTTTTTTAATTTTTTTAACTGCTGTGCTTTGAATTCATCCCCCAGTGCATAATGCTCTTTGACTAGGGAGGTCAGCATCAGACCATCAAAGGGGCTGCCTAATTTCAAGACAGGTGTTGCTATGAAAGCTGTATTTTCTCACCCCTAATTTACAGATGGAAATGTTGAAACACCCTCCATCCCCCAAAATCAAGTAATTCCCTGTCCAGTCTGAGGTTTCCAGTGTATAGTATTAGGAGAAAAGAATCCTGGATCACATTCTTTCCTCCAAAAATAGTGATTTATTTTTTTTAAAATAGGTGTTTCTATTTCTTCTTGTTAGAGCACTTCAGACTTCATGACTTACTCTTCAACTTTTGACATCTACAAGTACTTCTTTTTAATAAGAAAAAAATAAAAAAAGGAAGTGTGGATTCTGATGTAATCATGTGACTGACCAGGTTCTTATGAAAAACACTGCAGACTATGAGAACTGGTAATGCTCAGGGTCATCCTGTTGTCCAGCAGGACACAAAAATGAACTAAAATCTTCTATTCCCGACTCCCTTTTCAGCATAGCTTTTCCCATCCTTTGGTGTCTGTCTTGTTGCAAGAGATATTTAGATTGTGTGGCTTTGGGGCTGATTATTTTTTTCTTTTTCTTCATAGTGTGGGGTCTTTTTCACGATTTATATGGTAATATATTTTTTTCCTTACTTGATGAAGTTTGCAGGTCTGTGGTCTTGAGGCTCTTCAGGTTATGTGTGAGGTTGGAAGCCTTGCACGTGTGGGCATGTTAAAAGCAAGAGGGAGCCTTGCTGCTGCTATGGCATGAATCAGTGCCAATGCAAATTGCCATGTAAACCTAAATACCTAAGCTGCAATGGAGTCTCTTCTTCCCAAACCCTTTGTTTTCTTGCATTTCTCTTTCTGGTGTGGTGGGTTTTTTTAATCTGTTTTCTGACAGTCTGTCACAGGAGCCTTGACTTAGAAGGTTGATGGAGAGGATGTTTGCTGTCTGTTCTTCTGCCAGCCTTCTTCCTGCAGAAATAAATAAAGTGCCTTTCCATGCTGGACAGGATCAGGTTTGAGTGCTCAGAGAAGCACAAGTACCCTGATAATACAGAAATGAGGTTCCTGTGCTGCTGGGACAGGAATTAGGGGACTTGCTTGGGTGCCTTGGAGCTCACTGAAGCTGAAAACCAGGCAAATCCAAGTCCTCTTGCCTAATTCTCCTTGGGTAAGTCCTGTTAGCTCTCCCTGGAGTTGTTCAAAACTTGCCTGAACATGATCCTGTGCAACCTGCTCTAGGTGAACCTCCTTTAGCAGGGGATTGGACTAGAAGATCTCCCGAGGTCCCTTTCAACCCTGGCCATGCTGTGAACAGCTGGAAAATGAAATGTTTTCAGAGGGCAACACTCTCCCATCAGAAGCAGGCAAGCAAAGCCAGCGTGTTGCTTTACAACGTGGGAGATATTTGTCCTGTGACTAAGCATAAAAGTGAAGAGATGGAAAAGGTCCTATTAGATCATCTCGTCCACCTCCCTGCTGGCGTGCAGCTTTTCTCCCTGGTGTGTATTTATTAATAGGCTGTTGGGCAGACAGGGGTAGTTTGCTGAGGGTGCCATGGAAGAGCAGCAGGCAGGTTGTGCAGGTGAGGGACTCTGCACGCCTGTGACTTGACCTGCATGTGCACAAGGTGTCTCCAGCAACAGGGTTTTGTAGGAAAAGGAGCTAAAAGCACTCTGGACTTGACATTCTTTGCGCGCTTTGAGCCTTCCCACTGACTTGCTGGGCTTCAGTTTGTGCAGGCATCAGCTCGTCTTTTTTTAGCATTCTAGGAATAGGCTAATTTTACTTTATATTTATGATGGAGTAGGTGGCTTGAAAACTAATAATAGGGGGAAAAAAATAATAGAAGCCTTTTGGTAAGGAGAGGTCAGCCAGCTGCACATCTGCACAGCTGGCCTGGGCTCCGTTGGCCATGATCTATGCCAGTGGTGTGTGAAGACTCCCAGAGGACGTGTCAGAAAGGTGCAGGTGGAAATGCTATTGCTATGACAAACAGAGCAGGGCTGGCGTTTCAGGCCAGAGCTTTGGGACCATCAACATTGCTCCGTTTATTGCAGCTTAGTAACCATAGCACAGCCTCGCGCGCGTGGACTGTTTTCTGTTTCACGTTTCCCCATTTGATTTGCAGCTCGGAGCACTTGCCACCTCCTGGATTGAAATCGCTGAGTGTTGAGTATAAAGGGACAAATTCTGTCCATGACTAATTCAGGGAAGAGCTAGAGCGTGTGCTCAGCACAGGTAGGGCATGGGAGCAGAAACTTCCTATCCAGGCATGTGCTGAACTGCCTTCTCACATTGAGACTGTGTTAGCTTTTGCACTTAGGATCACTTTGCTGTCTCCAAAGGTGTCTCCTGGTCATGTGAGATCAATATTGAGGATTAAAGACCAGAACCATTCTGTGGTGCAGGTGAACAACCAAGCCTGGTCTGCACCAGTAAGGTGTTTTTGCTGGCGGTGTCACTGTGTTGGGCCCCTGGGGCTCTGCTGTGGGACCTGGTGATCCATTTCCTGACACTGCAGTACATTTTGTGTGGCTTTCTGGAGGTGTTACGGGACACCTCTTGGCTGATTGCTCTGTTGAATTGGGAGAAGCTCTCTCCCAGATCCATGGAGGGTAGGGGCTGGGTGTTTCACGGTGCAGGCAGTGTCCCTGGCACCAAAGGTCTTTCTCTTGGCATGTTCTGTGGAAGTGACAGTATCACAGATGATGTTTTCCAGGAAAACTTCCAACACTTGTAAAGAGCTCTGACATGGGCTTTGCCTCCCTTCCCTCAACCAGACATCTTCTAGGGAGGAGGGAGTTGGAGCAGGACACAGTGCATGCAGGGAGCAAATCTGCCTTATTATTATTCAATTTAGAGAAAATTTGGTCTAAAGATATAAAAAGGAGTTGCAAATGCTGTCTGGGCACCGCCTTCCCTCATCAATTAGTGCATTAAACTCTCAACAGGGAGGATTAATTAGAAAACTGAAATCTTTCCATCATGAGAGCCTTCTGGTTTCCATTGAAATGCAGCCGGAGAATTGGAAAGGCTTCTGTATTTTGTTTTGATATGCAGGCATATGTTTCTTTCCATCCTGGAAATTAATTCTGTCTGTCTGTAACGGAGCCGTGGGAATCAATATTGAGCTGAGCTGTATTTCTCCAGAGCTTTCTTCTAAAAGTGGTTGACTGTTTCCCCACTGTGCCTAATAAGTGACCTGATTTCGGAGCAGCTGGTTTGCCAGTTCAGAGGTGGTGTGTGGCTGCCTTGGCACTGCAGGGTTGGTCCACAGCCTCAAGGGTGATGGGCTTCTCTCTTCCAAAAGTCTTCAGGTCAGACTTTCTCCAAGATGGACAAAAGGCCCACAGCTTTCTGCTGCCTGTAGCTTTCCATTGCACCACACCAGGCTGGATGCCATAGGAGAGGAAATTACTCATCACACTGCCTCCCTTGCAGACTGCTCTTTGCCTCGGTGAGCTGTCATGCTCTCAGTCCCAAGTTCTGCAATGCCCTCAGCTGGGTTTAGAGACAAGATCTGCCTTTTCCTTCCCTCCACCAGGCTTGGGGAATGAAGTCAGGTCAGTGCAGCAGCCATGACCTGCTGCCTTGCACTAGGGGAGAAGGTCACTGTTCAGTGACAGCTGTGGCTGGCATGGCTTGGGCAACTCAACACTCCTTCTCCAGAACAAGCTGCCTTGTGTGCATGGACTCTGCAGAACCACAGCCTTGTGAAGATTGGATGGGGCAGGGCAGGTCTGGGAGGCTCTGAGCACTCTGAGCTTAGGGCAATACGTGCGCCCTGCAGACCTGTGTGAGCATGTGGCTGTGTGCTGCCCAGTCTGGTCCTTGCACTGTTGATGGCTCATTTTTTATTGTGTAGGCAAATGTACTTGAGTTCATGTGGTACTACAAGCCGAGAGGACAAGGCTCCATCACCAACCCACTGACAGCAGGCATAAGCCAGCAGCTTGTGGAGACAGCAGAGTCCTGGGGCTGTGCAGAAACATGGTCCTTCTGCCCCAAACCACAGCATGTATTTTAATGTTTTCTTGCCACTAAGCACTCGCTGAGCTCTGCTTTCTCCCTCTGGTCTTGTCTCAATCCAGAGTTGCATGGCAGAGGTGCATGAGCAAGGAAAGGACCTGTCAAATTCTGCAGTGGCTCTTGGGGGCCAATCCTCCACTCCTGTTCTCCCCATGTGCTGTGGAGGTGGTGCTTCTTGCCCACGGGGAAGGAGCAAAATAGCCAGGTAGCTGCTGAGAGAGCAGAAAGCGGTCAATTAGTCCTCAGCCCTGGGCTTCACAGTCGATGGGAAAGTCTCGTTGTGATCAATCAGATGTGGACAGGCTGCGGGGGCGAGGCTGCGGCTTGTTAGAGAGGAAGCTGTGCAGGGGGATGGATGGCAGCGAGAGGGACTATCGATCCCAGCCAGCTCAGGGGTCGTGCTGGCATACAAGGGCTGGTGGGTACTCACAGGAGGTACAGGTGTTACCCTCTGTGCCGTCAGCAGGATGCTGCAAGCAGGAGAAAGTGGGTCACCTGGGGAAGGTGGCACAGTGGCTTCAAAGCCCCGATCCTGCCACGGCGTCAATGCTGCCCACCCAGGGCATGGGATGGACCTCCCTCCTTCCCGCTCCAAAGATTAGTCACTTAGCATTAAACTCCCTGTTAGAGCGTGTTGGACCAGCCACAGGGTTTGCAATGCATTTGATGCTCTTAGAGGCTAAAGCTACAGAAATAGGGTTGGATTTCCCCTGCTGTTATCCTCATGGAGGACTGGGCATCCCAGTCCCTGGGGCAGATTCTGGTTCCCCATTGCACAAGGCTGGCTTTGCAGCTCTTTACTGTAAAGCTCCATTCATAGAGACTCTTAATTTCTGATAGCAGGTGTCAGATGGGTGCTGTGCAGGTGTTTTTCTCCCAATATTCTTTTGCCGGGAGAGATTTTGCTCTGAGACAAACACTTTTCGGAGGGCTTTTTTTCATCTGAAGGCTTTGCTATCTATTCCTCCTTTTTGGTTTCTGCTCCTTCTTCCTCCTGTGGTTTTTTTTTGGTTTTGTTTGGTGTCCCCCCTTTTTTTTTGTTTCTTTGTTTTTGTTTTTTCCTCCGGAACATAGAATAAAGTGGCCTAAAGCATCACTTTTCCAAATACACTGTTTTGTTTTAATTTCCCTCCCACAAAGTCTTCAGTCATTTTAGGTGAAAGACAAAAATAACCACATGAAATACCACAGGAGGAAGAAATTACAACATTCTTCTGCATTAGCTCTTATACATAGAAATACACCTTCCCCTTTGCTGTATCCACTTAGAGGGGAATGTTCATTTCAGTCAGAGGGTTTGTGTTGGTGTAACTGGCATCAGGGTTTCCCTCTGATTCATAAGTGCACTGAGGACAAGACTTTGCCCTGCACAGGGGAAATTATGCAGAATGTGCTCTCCTCTGGCTACAGACCTTCATCCTCACAGGCAGGGCTATGTGTTTAAAATAATCCTGGTGCAGCTTCATCCGGGGAGATGAATGCACAGGACAGGGTTGCAGGAGATGAGGATCCTTTAGAGTTTGTCGCTTCAGATCCTGATTGAAAAACTTGGTTTTGGGCACAAGTGTAAGGTGGGACTAAGGTGGGCTTTGGGGTGTAGTCAGGGTGTCTGCAAATTGGCTTGGCACCACCTGTAATAAATGTGAGTATTCAGCAGAGACACAGTTCTGTTCTGTGCAGACCTTGATGCAAGTGAAAAACCAAACAGGTGGGGAACAGGTGTGTTCTCTGGAAATTTGCTTTGCTTGTCTCATATATTTATATTTATATATATATATGTAAAATAGATTAATTCAGACATGATAGAGCTGTGTTTGACTTTTGCAAATAGAACAGTCCTTTCTAATCACTTTGATTTGCCTCTTTGATTTTCAGAAGTTTGAAATCTGTATAGAAAATCAAAGCTATTTTATATGCCAGTATAAATTACTGGTTACTTCACTGACTTTGGTAAAAGGAGTATTACCATAAAGCAAGAAAAGGAACTAACTGAGAAAAATACCAGAATGTAAAGTGGCTACAAGAGAGTTGGAGATGGGCTTTTTGCAAGGTTATGAAGTGATAGGACAAGGAGGAATGGCCTTAAACTGAAGGATGAGAGAATAAGATCCCTGGAAGTGTCCAATGCCATGCTGGACAGGGCTTGGAGCAACCTGGGCTAGTGGAAGGTGTCCCTGTCCATGGCAGGGGGTTGGAATGAGATGAGCTTTAAGGTTCTTTCCAACCCAAACTGTATCTTATTGGAGTGTGCTGTCTGGAACATTTAATTTACAGAGTAATTTGTGAGAAGAGGAACTGTTGAGCAAGGAGAGGATTTAAGATCTCCATGGCTGTTTTAAAAGGCTGTACTGGAAGTTAACAGGAGTGAGGAAGGTTTTAAAGCTCTTATTCTGTGTACATATTGTGCTGATATGAACAGGATGGCTCAGGAGACTGTTCTCCAGGAGTTGAGAACAGCTGCACTGGCTGGGTCACTGACTAAAGGTATCCTCCATCATGCACGATGGCTCTTAAGCACAGATCTCTTCCAACAGCAACATATGTTGTGAAAAAGATCCTTAAGCAGTTTTGGGGTGTCACACAGAAAAATGGAGAGAAGAAACCTCAACTGGTGGGTATTCATATAGACCTGTTTGTTGGGTTTCATGGGCTGTAGTTCCCAGGGCACTGGCTGGCTCCTTCCATGAGCTGTGCTGGTCTATGTATTTCACTTTTTGCTTAGCAGCCTGATCAGTGCGTGGTCAGGAAAGGCTTTTTCCTCCTCATCTTGTCTCCTGGAGTTTGTCCCTTGAGCCCTCTTGAGAGATACACCTGCAGACGTGGCATGGATGCACACCAGTTGCATGCTCATTAACAATGGAATCACAGAATCTGGAAAAGGCCTTTAAAATCAGAGTCCAACCATTAACCCAGCACTGCCAAGCCCACCACTAAAACATGCCCATAAGTGCCACATGCACATGGATGTGTAGTCTTAAATGTCTGCTTTTTGCCTGTCCCTACGTGGTGCATCCTTTGGAAAACCTGAATGGAAAATGCCATGAGAGCAGGGTCTTACGTGTCTGACGTGCCACCAAAATTTAGCTGTTCTTTTGTGTATCCCCAAAACATGGATCCAGTTTCCAGGGCAGTTCTGTCTACTGCAGCTCAAATGTTCTGTAGTGTCTAGAGAAAACTATAAGGATGAGGTTGGGATGATTAGTGAAAACCTGCAACATTCCAACCACTGTCCCTTTGCATTTGAATCCCTGCAGGCTGACTGAGCTATCAGCACACACATCCATTTGTAATCTCACCATTAGAACAATCTCATTTGCTTTGCTGTTGTTTTTAACACTACCCCAGCCCTGGCCTCTGAATCTTTTTGAAAATAACATTTACAATAATATTTTTAACAGTTCCGTAGTATACAAACCTCCAGCGCTCTGGCAGGACTCCCGGAAACTTGCTGAAAGTTAATGTGGTCAACTCTTAAAAAGGAGAGATTTTTTCCGCTTGACTCTTGCTTGTTAAACTCTCTGAGCCCAACATGTTCCCTGCTGCTTGAAAAAACAAGGAAAGTCCCAATTTTAGCAATGCTAGTTTCAGTAGCTTTCCAGCTGAGCCCTATTTCAGGGGCAACTATGGCTTATTATTATTTTTTTTGCAGTGGTGTGTCCCTACACCTTCAGACCGAAGTGTTAAGTGGTGCTGAGGCAAGGAGTAAGTAGGTGCTGCTTTCCCTGGAAGCCTGGGGGTGACAAAGCACAGAGGTAGATGCCACTTGCTTGTGCTGCAGTGGTGGCAAGACATTCTGACTTAGAATCCGTGCATTATGTTGGATTCTGAGCCTCTGTGGGATAAGAGCCCTTTTTTGGGGGCAGGTGATACTATAAATCCTGTTTCAAATCAATAGCACACTGCAGGTGACTCCAGCACTTTCCTAACCCCCATCCTACATCCTTTCTCCCAGTAAATCTTCTAGTCATCTTTTTGTCTTCCATTACATCCAGGGAAAAATCACACTTCTCCATCCTCCCTTCCCCTGCTTTGCTTTCTGCAGCTTAAATGCACAGAGTCAGGAGTCATGTATGACTGCGTGTCTTACAGACATGTCATAGCTGAACAGTACATTGCTGCTGTCTCCTGTGAGCTCTGTCTTGATTAATCCCTTCCCAGCCAGGAGTATGGGAAGAAAAGGGAAGAACTGGGACTGATTTTCAAAGTAGGTTAATCACCTTATATACAGCTTCATGTAGATACTCATACTGTGCACTCATGTGGCTGTGATGAACTTGGGCCACTTTGTCTGCAGAATGGAGTCCAGCTCAGACAAACCAAAGCTGCTTTTAGATGGGAGCATCTCTGCTGGGATTCCTGCAGCTTTAGTAACTTCCAGCAGTTTCCTGAGCAGACCAAGTCTCTTGAGTGCACAGCACAAACCTGAAATGCAACAAGTCCATCACCCCAGCATCCCTGGGAGCCGAGACATTGATGGGCTCTCTCCTAGCTTGGTAGGAGGCATCTGTGTAGGACCTGCTGACCCAGGCAGGACGTGGCAGTGGAGATTTGGAGTAGGTTTACAGCGGTTCTGTGGGCTCTGGAAGCAGTTTCAGCTGCTCACTGGTTTGTGCTGCAAATTGCCAACACCTGAATTCTCTGATCAGGGACCTTAAGTGGGAGGAGATGGGGGAGTTGCTTGGAACTGCATCGGAGTAGAAGGAGGATTGTTCCTTTTTTTTTTCCCCCTCTTATTTTTTTCCTTTCTCCCCTCCCCCCCATTTTTTAAGGAAGATAATAAAAGGACAGAATTTGTACTAGAAACAGGAATTTGTCCCTCTGTAACAGGAAGCTGCTGGTATGTATTTTTGGGAAGCCACGGAAATCGGCAGTGTTTGCAGTCCAGTTTGAAGGCTGGCCGTCCTCAGGGTTGAAGAGATCTGCTAAAACAGAAAACCTTTTTTTCTCTTGTGTATCCATGGAGATTTCCTGCCCTGTGTGCAGGGTCTGGTTTGCTCAGGAGAGCTGGGCAGTGGGGTCTCAGGGGTTTGCCATGGCAGAGGTGATGGAGAACAGCACAGGATGGGGCTCTGCTAATGGAAAGGTCACCTGTTTTTTCCAGGGTTCGTTTGCACAGTTCCTGTAGGGGCATGTTTTTGTGACTAGATATGGATTGGAAAGGTCTGGAAGGTCTCCAGAAAGCCATTAGAAAAATCTCTTACGTTGATAGGAGAGTTAACCTGGGCTATCCCAGGAATTTACAGCTAATCTGCTATCTGCCTGTGGCCTTCAGTGCAAGCTCTGCACAAAGCTTAATTGCTGGAAGTGTCACATCAATTTTGAAAGCAAGAGTGAAGATTTGGGCTGTTTCCTGCTCTTGTTCTAATCAGATGGATTTTTTAGCCTGCCTTCTTGCTGGTTTTCTGCTCCCTCTTGAATCAGCGTTTCGTATGCTGACCAGTTCCTTCTCAGGATAGGATTTTTAACCTTTCAAGCCTTTTAGTTACTTCCTCACCTCCTCCTCTGTCTGGCAAAGGGACAGAGCAGAGTCCCCTAAGAGATGATGTCCTGAGAGGAAGCTGCAGCCACAGGAGGAACAACACACTTGGGGGCACACGGACATCTTCTCTGCTGCCTTCTTATCGCTTTCCCTTCCTGCTCGTCTCTCTCAAAATAGGCTGGATAAATATCCTCCTGCCTGCCAGCACCGAGGCGCCAGGGCTGCAGAAAACCACTCTAAACCCACGCTCGTGACCGTTCCCCGGTCACTTCAGATGTGTTGTTGTGTTTGAATTGATCTGGCCGAGCTGGGAGGTTTTCAAAGTGCCTTTTCCTGCCATTTCTGACCAGTGTATTGTATGTAATACTCCAGAATCTGTGTTGGTGTCCTGGAGCACAGGGCTCTCATGGACTTTGGGGCACCCTGCAGTCACTGCAGGACCAGGGATGTCTTATTCTATTCTCTCTGCGAGTCTGATGAAGTACTTGGGATGTCCCCATTTTTCTTCTGCTATCCACAGATTTATGACCAAGAAATCTTGAAGACTTACCAGGCAGCCAAAGTGGACTTTGGCGATGTTTTCTATCACAGTGTTCTTTAAAAGGTGCCCACCTTTACATGGGTTTTGCTTTCATTCAGTCTAAAATAAGGGTTTTTTTTTCTCTAGGGAGCAGGACTGGCTCCAGCATGCTCAGGTCTCCTTTACTTTCTTGGTGACCAAAAAAACCCTAAACCTTACTGGTTTGGCTAAATGCAGCGTGGCAGGTAGGTAGCTGAACCCATTTCTGCATGGGTATTGAATGGATAAGAGAGAGAAACTCTGGAAGGGCTCCTAGGGACACGCCTGCCACAAGGCACAAATGGTGCATATGCTGCTGCTCAGAGCTGCCTAGGCTCAGCTTTTCTCCTGTGCAGTCTGAGCAAAGCTGTCCAGCCTTGAGGAACCTTGAGTGGTATTTGGAAGGCCTAAATTTAGGTTTCTGCTTTGATTCAGGCTGCCTCTGGGACTGTCTTTCTATGTCCCGCTGTCAGTCTGTTCCCCAGGTAAGTGTTATCCCATAGGGATGCTGCAGAATGTACTGTGCTAAAGATGGTATTGCTTTAAGGTTAGTAAAAATACCTTAAAAAAATAATGTATTAAAAATGCTCTGCTCTTAAGAAAAGGAGGCCTGTGGCACAAGTATAAGTTGTTTATTCCAAGATTTTAAAACCATTAAGGTACCAGGTTTGTTGTGTGTTACATTTGGGGTGTGTAGAGGAGGGCAGACCAGACCCTGGTCTCAATTCCTAACTAAATGGTTCTCCTCCTTCCTCCAGCCCAGGTGAGGGTTGGGGAAGGCTTTGTGAAAAGTCCTGTACAGTGACATCATTAGCATGTCAAAATTAATCTGTAACCTCTGTGTATGTTTGTTACAGGGTGGATGCTTGAGAGCAGAGGATAAGGTACAAGTGTCTGGGACCAGTGGAATGGAGGCCTGATGTAGATGGAAAGATGGGTAAGAACTGGATTCCCCTGAAACAAATTATTTTCTGCAGCATGTTAGTTTTGGTTGGGACTACCAAGCATGTCAAGAAAGTCAGACATTGCTAAGATGGTCTGACTGGATTGCTTTCTAATTGTTTTTTTTGCATTTTAATGGTGCCAAAATTGGACAAATTCTCTTTTTGGTGTCAGTGTGAGCTGGTGGGTCATGTCCTAGCTGGAGCCTCTTTCCACAGCTGCCTTCTATTTCTGTGCAGAGCATCTTTCTTCCCTGTAGCTCTTCTCCCAAGGATTTTTCTATTTCAACCAGAGCCTGAGTATATTGCTTTTCTAATCAGTGACCTGGATTACTTGCACCTTCTCCCTCTTCTGCTGGAATAGTTGTGTACCAGATGCTCTGTGGTGCTGAGGGAGACTTTTTTAAGGTGGGAATTATTTGCAGTTCTGGCGCTACATAATGATTTTGATCTTATTGCTATAGATAAGAACTTTCTTGTAAAGAGAATTAATTATGTCAGAAATCAGGACCACTTGGCTGGACTCTCTGTTTTAGCACATGAATAATCGAATCAGTGCTGCTGTGTCTCATGAGCAGGTGATGAGTGTGAGAGCCCCAGCCCCCCTTCAGCTTCTCCTGCATTGGCCATCAAACTTACCCATTGCTTTTGCAGAATCCTACCTTACAGGAGAACATCTGTGTTGTTCTGCTGTGCCTGCAACCTGTTTCATAGGTAGGACACAGTGGGAGGGATTCCCTGGTATCTTCCCATCCCTGCTAAAGGACCATGAGCAGACTGCCCTACTGACAGCAGCACTGCTGGGTTTGGGATTCAGCCAGCATTTCATGCTTTTATGAGCATGGCACAGTCTGAGAAAGCTCTTTGCAGGATGGACATTGGCCACTAAACCAATTCCAAAGTGGTCTACAAGCCATTTAGCCAGGCAGTAGCAGTTCCAGCTGCTCTAGGGGTTTCTGCTCCTCTTCTTTAATTGTGCTGAAGAGAAAGCTCAGCAGATTGAAGAGCAAGGCTGGGTTCTACCTCACAGGAGTGTCAGTGCTCAACTAACACATGGAGCTAATGGAGCTTGGATTGTCCTCTTGCCTTCACCTGAAGAGGCAGATTAGAGAGGAGCCTGAATTTATCTCCTGAAATGGCTTCCTGACCTGGTGACCCAAGAAATGACAAGAGATCTCAGAAAAGTCCTGGTTGAAACTCAGCATTTTACTTGCACATTTGCAGCATTTACACAAGTTCACCCAAAACTTTTCAGGGCTGGTTGAAATGGTGCTTTAAAAAAAAAATAAAAATAAAAGGAGGTGGTGTGGGGGGAACACCTGTGTTAGAGATTGTCCTTGCAAATGTGCAAGAATCACAGAATGATTGGTGTTGGAAGGGATATTAAAGACCAGCTCATTCCAGCCCCCCTCCCATGGGCAGGGACACCTTCCACTATCCCAGGTTGCTCCAAACCCCATCCAACCTGGCCTTGGACACTTCAGGGATGAGGCAGCCACAGCTTCTCTGGGCAATCTGAGCTGGGGCCTCACCACCCTCAGTCAAGAATTTTTTCCTAATATCTAATCTAAACCTTCCATCTGTCAGTTTGAAGCCATTCCCCCTTGTCCTGTGCTTACAAAAAGTCTTGTAGAAATGTGATTCAGAGTTTAATAGTGGTTTGAATTTAAAAAAATTAAACTGTGGAGCCACTGCCACACCTTAACTATTTGTCCTCCCCCACAGAGAAAGGAGAAAGGGTGGTATTTACCCCATCCTGACTTTATGTCTCTGGTTTTTTTTGCTCTTTCTCTGTTACCCAGAAGAGAGGTTTTGTGGGGAGAGAACCAATTTAAAGCTAAGTTTAAAAAAAACAAAAAGGGAAGAGGAGAGAAAGTCCAGGTCTGCTTCTCCAATATAAAGAATGACAAATTTCAGTTTAAAATGCCTCTTGAAAAACCCCCAAATTTTTTAGAAACCTTTTCACTTTGAAGCCAAAAGTCACTCCTTTGTCAATGCAATGTGGTTTGTTTTTTTGGGTTTTTTTTGAGAAGGAAAGTTCAGACTCACTCTGAGCACCAGGAGAGAGGGAGTTACTGGCTCCAATCCAGTTTTCAGGAAATTGTCAATTTGATGACTTTTTATGCAGAGGGTGGTTGATAGAACCTGGTCAAGGTTTCTTCAGCCTGCCAGCTGTGAACATCATATGGATACCCTGAGACAGCACTAATTGTGGGAGTTCTGTAGGGAAGAGACCCCCCCTTTTGCACTGTGGCTGGTTTTTTGTGAACATGAGCTGAATCAACAGGACTCTTGTGCAGGTTTTGCAGTTCTACTTGTGCTTGTGTGTGGGTGGAAGGTGCTGTGTGTGCCCCCCTTCCCTGGGTGTCATTGCTACAGCATCACTGACAGCATCCACCCCTGTGCAGAGACCACTTAGATCTGCCAGGCTGCATCCAGAGGGGATCATGTGGTGGTCCTGAGGCTGGTCTGTGGCTTGACTGTTGGGATAAGATGGATGAAGTGATGTGTATCTCTATCAGTGGTGCTTGTTAGCTAAAGAATCATTGCAACAGCTTTGCTGACGCACAGAAATTTGTCCTAAATTTTTAGGGTTAATTAGTTTCACTTCTCCCTCTCTTCCTTTTATGTGTGTTTGTTTCCTCCACGCACTGGGATAAGGGAGCATTTAAGTGCATGGAATATACAGTCATGTCACTGATTCCCTTTTGATGGACCACAGCAGAGATGTGTTGGATGAAGTGATCTCCGACGGTCTGCTCCAGGCCTGCCTTTCTCCCTAGGATCCTGTTCGTAGTCCACTCAGTGTCTCAAAGTTCAACACAGGACTGCTCACTCCTAGACATGTTCTAGGGAAGTTGCATGACCTTGTCTGGAGAGCACAGGAGGGGAAGTGGGGACTTCTGGCGTCTCCATGGGCTGCACCTCTGACAGAGCACTTTGGTTGTGTCATGCAGTGCTTGGACCAGCCCTGTGCAGCTCTGGGATCCCAGTGCTGTGGCGGGTCCAAGACAGTGTCTTTGCATGTGCCAGCTTGGGGTCAGCCTCAGTCCTTGGCACTGGGTCTTTTGTCTTTTTATTTCTGCAGCTCACAGCCCATTTCCATCTGCCACCTCTCCTCCAGGGTCCAAGACCCCTCTGTAGTTTGATCAAAATGCAGCTGTGGACCAGTGTGTACTTACAACACTTTAAAAGATGTCCTTGTCTCCAGTGCAACACACTGGAAAGACCATGGCCAATAGGTGTTAAAAATGGCATCACAGTAAAAGTAATATTGAAAGAACCACAGAAGTCTGTAGAAAAAGCACCAGCTTGTTTGTTGCTTAACTTTTATCCTTTTTGTTTAAAAATGATTTAAGTGTTCTTAATTGTGGTTGTGAAGTGCTGTGTTCGTGCACGTGTGTTCCTGATAATGAAAACTCCAGGAAGGGTGATCTATTCTGCTCAGTGTATGTACATGTAATTCAAAGGTTCGTCTTTACTGGAGTGAGTGTGGCTTTTGCTTCAGCAGAAGGGTCATCTGAGGTGTGGGAGATGGGAGAATGATGCTTGTTTATAGTATTGCCTTGAGAGAGTGAGTATGTTTGGAAAAGACAACTGCAAGCTGGGCTGGCAGAAGCCACAGGAGTTTGCTGAAGGAGGAGGGGGGCTGTTTGCACAGCCATGGTCTGGCCATTTAACCCAATTAATTGTTTTTTTGAGGGGGCTGTTGAAATGGAGAGAACTGCCCAAGCTTTTGGGGGTGAGCAGACCAACTCTCCATGTCCTCATGCACGCAGGCATTGATGTCTCAGCTCTCCCATGCTGTTTTCCTTGTTCCTCAATCTAAGGCAATGGTTTTGCTCTTCACTTCCTTATCGTTCTTAACTTGCTCTTTATGTGCTGAGAGCTACTAAAGAAAAATTAATTCAGGTTGAATTGCAGTACTTTATGTCATAATAAGACACATCAGGCTTTCTAGCTCAGGGGTTTTTTTACTTTCAAGAGGTGGCTGAGTGAAAAGGTGCCTGTGTCTCCTCCCTTTCCTGGCACCATACTTGTTGCATCAGGGCTCCAGTTTAGTGTCGTGCCAGGTGCTTGGGGTATCTGGGGAATGTGGGACTGGACCTGCATCATATTTGGGACCGTTGCTGAAGCAATAGGTTAGGAGTTCACAGGCTCTGGGCTGTGGCTTCGAGCACTGGAAGTAGCTGGGCTGGGAGGCAGAAAGAGTTCTTTATGAGCCCGCAAATAACCTTCAGAGGTATCGAGGCAGTCAGGGGAAATAACTTGCCAGCTACATTTCTTTCTGGGTAAACATTCTTCTCCTTTCAAGTGTGCTCAAGAGAGAGGTACAGGTTGTGGGGAGAGGTAATATCTTTTATTAGACCAAAATGATAGAGGTGGAAAAAACCATGCTGCCTTTTAGGCACATAAGCCCTTCTTTAGAAGGAACAAATTTTAAGCTTAGCAGGAAAACTGCTGGAAAAATTGGCCCAAATTTAATTTAATCATGATAATCCATTGAAGAAAAGTTAGTGTCTTTGGAGCAAAGGGCACAGCAAAAAAAGCTGTGAAAGTTTGTTGTGGGATGGGAGAGAAACAAGTATCTGGTACCTTTGAAGTGGTGAGGAGTAGCAGAGCTATAGACATGCAAAATTTTCTTAAATGTGGTTAGATTTTTGTGGTGAATTTTGCTGTTTATGGGTCTAGCCCCTGCTTGCAGCTCTCCTGGAATAACTTTAATCTGCCAAAACAAATGAGCAACAACCCGTTTGTCCAAGATCTGAAGGATCCTTTCCAGCCTAAGTGATTCTAAGAGGCAAAGATTTAGCCCAGCGTATCTCGTAGCACTCTGTGCTTTCACAGGGAAGCCCTGACTCCCCCTGCCCTGTCCTGTCTCTGCCTCCCATGTTCCCCAGTGCTCCAACTGGGAGCCACCCAGTGCAGAAGCCTGTTCAGGGCTGGGAAGCCTTTGGGATGGTCAAGGCTGGGTTAAGTTTCTCTTTGGTGCTCTGTGGGGTAAATCCTTGCTCTTTGGCTAACAGAGACTGGGTTTTTTAACCTCTGCCGTGCTTGGGTGTCTTTATGAGCTTCAGTAGCAGGGGATTGGTGTGCACTGTCATTGTTGGCTGCTCTCCTCTGATGGGTTCATGAGCACCTGCCTGGTTCACAGCTGAGTTTAGGAGTGCTTGGAGGCAAAACAGATAAACCAGTTACACCTTCAGTGGGTGCCCAGGTGGCCAACAAGGCCAGTGGCATCCTGGCCTGTATCAGGAATAGTGTGTCCAGCAGAGCCAGCGCAGTGATTGTCCCCAAGTACTGGGCACTGGTGGAGGCACCTTAAATCCTGTGGTCAGTTTTGGACCCCTCACTACAAAAAAGCCATTGAGGTGCTGGAGTGAGTCCAGAGAAGGGCAGTGGAGCTGGAGAATGGAGCATAAGTCTGAGGGAGCACTGAAACCCTTTTTACCACCAAAAACTGGTGTGTTTTAACATCAGACCATCATGTTTCCTGCTCCAGGATCCAAGCTGTTGGCTGGATGCAGGAGGCAGCAGCTTTTGTTCCCAACTCTACTCTCTTCAGCAAATCTTCCCCGCATCAAATGCTGCCTGATTTTAATCCAGACATTTGCCCCATTAGCCAAGGAGAGTTGAAGGGTGTGGGGTACCATGGCTGGACCTCCACAGGTTGTGCTCCCCTGCTGCTGGAAGAGGAGATCTAAGGAGGGAGAAGAATGACTGTCAGGATATTGCACGGGCTTTGTCTTGGGGGAAAATGGCTTTTTATCCTGGCTTCACCACCCTCTGCATGCACAGGGATGTACAGGGGCCTTGTGGTGCTGGGGATGGGGCTGTGGAGGAGGGCAGAGTGTTGCAGAGCATGGGGAAGCTCTGCCAGTGGCTCTAATCCCTGGAATTTTACTGCGTGCGCCGCTGTCAGAGGGATGGCTATTTTGGGAGTGGAGGGTTGTGGTGAACCACAGATGTAACCTTGCTTTCCCTCCCCGCTGAGCTCAACCGAACACCTTTTCAATCCTGAGTCCTTTTCCATTGCAGAAGTCCCTGGTAAGTCTCTGGGGTGTTGTGCTACAGCTCTTCTCATTTGTTAAGAGAAATTTCTTATATGATTTGTGGCTTAACCACTGAAATGTTCACATGTGCTAAAAGTTGCCATTCCAAATGTTTTGGTGTTTGCAAGGTACTGATCACTCGGGGTTTTAAGGGCACTGTTCTCACCTCTCCTAAGCTTAGGTGCAGTCCCAGTGAAAAGCCTTTGCTTTTGGTTTTTCCTGGGGAAATTCAGAGGGTAGTTGAATTTCTTCATGATCTCACACCTTGGCTATCAAATAGGTTATGCCATAACATATGAGTTTATGTTCCAGTTTAATCTGCTTTGCTGTTTTGTCACTCTTATTAAGTGATTGGACTCTTAGCATGTCTGTATTACACTGGAGGTGTCTGCTTATTTGTGTTGATGAGTATTTTGGGGACTGGTTGGGTCATGTCACTGGTGATCAGATTTAGTCATATATGCAATAGACAATTTTAATAATTAATATTTTAAAAATAACTTTTTCTTAAGCTTGCTTTCCTCCTCCACAGGCCCATTTCTGAGCACTGATTTCTGTCCCCTTTTGCAAGGGGATGTAAAAGGAAGGGTTGGTTTTGATCTAAACATGGTCTCCAATCTGGCTGTGCACTTTTTCCAATAGCACAGGGTAGAAGGGGAATAGGAGGCAGAAGCTCAGCTTTACCCCTGAGAAAAGGGTCTGTGAGACAGTGTAACCCACAGATGTTCTATTGGGCATTTGGCACGATGGACATCTGGAGCTGTCAAAAGCCTCTGATACGTTTGGTTTGGTTTCTTTTCACAAAGCAGTTACTGATTTATGCTATAAAAGCTAAATTAAAAATCCAAACTGATGTAATTTATGGAGAGCAAGAGTTACCAATGATTTGTCAGGTAAAGTATTACTAATCTCCTCTGGTGCACCCTTTAGCATCATAGATCTTTGATAAGGAGAAATGTGCTTTCAAGAACCACAAGCACCTCACAGTGTTAGTTTTCTATGCGAGCTCACGTGTCCCAAGCTTAAAGATGTCAGTGAGCAAACTCCTGCCAAGAAATCCTGCGTATCAGGAGGGTCTTTCCTCACTTCCTCCTGTATAATTGCGCTGTTTGACCTGCTGGGCTGTGCCCTGCCCTTGAGTCCTGCACAGGGGTGACCTTGGCATCCCTTGGGTGGGGTTGCAGGAGGGAGAAGGGCAGCAGGATCCAGCTGCTGGTGAGCCTTTGCTGACTTGCAGAGGGAACGTGCTCCACTGGTGTGTCTGCTGCAGTGCAATCTGGACTGGGGGAGGGTAATTGGATAATTTTTCTCTTTATCAGATTCTGGACATGGCTCCAGACAGTGGCAAAATGCTTTGTGCATGTGGGTTGAATTTATGTGGAGGTTTATCTGCATCTCTCACCAGATGGAGGCAGGCAGCAGTTCTGTGTTGCCACAGGTCGTTCACAGACAGCCCTTCTCAGGGTGATAAGTTCCAAAGCAGTATTTTTACCTGCCCGTCAGAGTGTCTGGGTCCCTTCTTTGCTTGCTTAGGGGGTTTTTGTTACCGTCCAAATCAGGCTCTTGAGCTTCTAGCTCACTGTTCTCTTCTTAGTATTGACTGAGACAGTCGCTGTGATGGTGTTTACTTACTAATTGATCCCTTCTGTTTAGAATCAGAATAATTTAGTTTGGAAAAACCCCTATGATTATTAGGTCTGTGCTGTGTTGGTATCTCTGCCCCTGGTATCTTGTGCATTGGCTGAATCCTGATGGCAGGACCTGCCTGTTGACTGTGTTTGCAGATACTGAGGAGACTCCAAGTCATGGGTTTCCCTTCATCTCCAAGCCTTTTTTTCCCCTCTGGGTTTTGGACACAGAGCAGCATTTATCTTCACAAGCAAGTTCTTAGACTTTTTCACCTGCTTTCACACGGGTGAGTGTTGTCCTGTTCTCTGGATCAGGAAAGCAAACCTGGACTGTTCTGACATTGACCTTCTGATGAAGGCCTGTTGGCCAAGTTTCCTGTTACCCCACGCTCACATGAAAAGCTGCATTGGCCACTGAGCATTATGTACTTCTCTTATGTTCCCTCTCGTCTTCATTAAAAAAAAAAAAAAAGTAAAAAAAAAAAACACGTGGAAAGAGCTGAAGAAATGAATGAAGGATTATTGTAGGATCAGAAGCTATTTCCATTTAGTTAAATGAAGAAGGGTTAAAAGGGGATGAGATTGCAGTCTGTGAATACTTGCAGAAGATGGAGAGTGTGTATTAATAGAGGGGTCTCTACGAAACAGGGGATATCAAGATCTAATGAGTGGCATACAAAACGAGCTGTGCTCAAACTGGAATTGAGATATTAGTTGCAAAGAGGTTATTGGATTAAGTGCATGAGCTCTTTAGACTAAGACTTTCTGAAAGAGGCTGTTCTGTGTGATTCCAGGTCAAGATAGGGATGTAGAGGCTGGTAAATGAATTTCTGTGGCCCTTGTATACAGCCAGGAAGGCCAGATCAGGTTAAGTCCTTTCTGCATTTAAGCTCCGTTAATGAATTTAGCTCTGGCTGCAGACTCATGTGGTCTTGAGCAAGGCTTTTTGTTTGTCTGCCTCAGATTCCTGTCCATCAAGTGAGACATTAAAAACAGCTCATCTCTCTTTCCTTCTGACACTGCAGCTGAAAGTCCTTCAGGACGGGGGCTGCCCTTTGCAGGTACTGAGTGATGCTGGAGGAGTGAATCTTGTCTTTCAGTTCTCTTCGCTAAATGATAACTATTGTGTACCAGTCAATCCGAAAATCATGTATTTTCAAAAATCAGAGAAAATGGAAAGCTGGCGTCTCTGCAAACCAAAGTCAGGATTGTCAGTGTCATTGCCAAGTGGTTCCACATTTCTTTTCATTATGTTTTATTGCATTTCAGTATTTTTGCAACTATATGTTCAAAGTCTTGCCTTTTGAAAGGGCTTTTACTGGAGGTGACAGCACTGCTATAGGGCTCCCCATCCTCTCTTCATCCCCTCTCAGCCCTCACAGAACTCTTCCCTCTGCCTGGGAATATGTCCAGTGGTTCCATCTCCTTCTGGAGAGGTGGATGCTGGCAATGGAGGAGCTGCTGGAGTCTACACAGGCACCAAGGCTCAACTGGACTAGCAGCACCGCGGCTGTGAAAAGCTTGGTGGGATCTTCAGTGGCCACGAGTGGTCATGTCTGTGGTTTTTCCCTGGATCCAAGCGGAAATGTGTGTGTGACAATGTAGAGCCCCAAGGCCACACGCTCCAGCCTCGCTCAGGAATGACTCACTGGACAATATTCTTCCCTCCTGCAACGCCCAGGACTTTTCCCTGACTCTTCCCAGCCCTAACTCTGCCTGGGGTGTGTGAGAGGCCGAGATGAGAACTCACCATGTTTCACAGGGCTCTGCTTTACCTCTACAGGCTTTCTGTGGGCTTCATCCAGCTGGTGGCTTTTTTTTGTTGTTTTTGCAGTGTTGATGGAAGCAGCTTCATGGAACTACCATAAGCTGCCTCTTAGTAATGACCTATTAGTGAAGCCAACAATAACAGCACTGTCTAGACCATCTGAGCACAGCTAAATTATTCCTTTGTCCCTTCTTCATTTGCTTTCACTCCTGACTCTTGAATTGTTTTGGGTGGTCCGTGTTGACCTTCAGGCTTTCTGTTTCTCCCTTGTGGGTTTGTTTTGTTTTTTTTCCTTCTCCATGAGCAGTGAACAGGCTGTACTAAGGCTGAAACTCCAGGTTCCTCTCTGCCTCATGCATGCTGGAACCAAAGCCATGTAGCAGCACCGGAAATGTGTATCTGAAAGGCAGAGAGATGTGTCATCTTCTGGCTTTCTGATTTCGCTCCCTGGTTGATTTTTTTCCCAAGTGCCAAATGCTCCACGTTCACACTGGCAGTGCCTGGGACTTGCGAGTCTTAACATCTTGCAGTAGTGAAGACTTGATGAGAGAGAAGGAGGTATTCTGGTTTGGATATAAGATCCTGCCAAAACGGATGAGTGTACTTTAATAAAAATATAAACCCAGCCTTCCCATAGCCAGTGTAGCTCCGCTGGTCCTTGCTTCCTGGGAGTGCTCTTGGCTTACTGCTTGTGTGTTCCACTCTTTGATGTCACTGTCGATATTTCCCCTCGCCCCCAAACCTCTGGGAAATTAATATCTTTGAGACATCTATTATTTTTGGTTGGAAGTGGTCCATAGTTGGATGGGCTGGTTGAATGAGCTTTGTCTCAGGAACTTGATTTAAAAAGCACTAAATTGGGGTGTTGATGAGAAGTAGGGAAGAAAGAAATGAGTTTCCTGCTAAGTGAAATAGCTGAAAATAAAGACAGAACTAAAGGTGGAAGAAGAGACACTGGAGACAGAGGGGCAGCACTAAGCACAATTTATTTTTATGTTTCATTTTTGCTGTTTCTGTAATCAGCTTTTTTTTGTCCTGGTCTCCCATGGTAGAAATAATCCTGTTTCTGTGTGTGCTGGGGAGAGAGCAGACATCACTGTACAATTCATCCTGCCAACCTACAATACCATAATTAAATTTGTACAAAACAGTGCAAGAGTGAAGCTGAGCCAGAAGGTTGTTCGGGTGCAGGAACCTGCCCACGTTGGAGAAGGATTTCCATGAGTCTCCAAGTCCATCCAGGCTCTGAGGATACTTCATTGGTGGTGTGCAATTCACAGCTGTTTTGTTCTGCAGCCATGGGAAGATGTTTGCTGTGTAGTCTCAGTGCTGCCTTCTCACAAGGCTGGAGAAAACTTCGGTCCTGCCAGGGCTAGATCAGGAGAACCTGATCTTTCCTGCCCCTTGGGCATGGGATTCCTGATGATTGGCATTTTGTCCCTGGGAGAGCTGTCCAACCTTCACCCTCTCCTCACTCAAACCAAGCCAAATGAAGAACAAGCAGCCTGTGACGCCCCTTTTGCTGGAAAGGCTTGGAAGTGGCATTTGGATTTAATTATCCAGTTAGCTCCAGTGCTTGTTTGAATTTTGACTGAACTGGCTGAGCTGTCTGCTTATTTCCATGGAACAAAGTCCTCCGCCCTTCTTGGGAGTCAGCTTGGAGACCCCAAGAGCAGTAATTAGAATGGGCAAGAGGTTTAGTCTGGAAGGCATCAGTGCCTGTGCAAAGCTGTCGTGGAGAGCACTGGGAAGTGTCGGTTTTGCAACCGATGATGCAAATCGTGCTCCTGCTCAGAAGTTGCTTCAGACCACGGTGTGGGGGTTTTTGTTTTGAACAGTTGAGGCTTTGGTCATCGTCTCTCTGAAATTGCAGCTCTCTTGGACTAAAAACGCACCGTTAAAAGTAGTTGAAAAATACTTAAGCACATATAAATATGTTAGTTCAAGGAAATAATTGTATTTCTGCCTGTGCTTAAGTTATGTTCTTTCCCACTCCAGCTGCAGAAAACAACCTTTCCTGCTCATACAGGGAGAAGTTTTCTTACCTTATTTTGTAGCAGTGATGGCATGGAGGTGTATTTTGTTTTTTTTTGACAAGTAACACTCATGTTTTATAACTAAAAATCCTCAAGTGGTCTTCAGAATGCCCTCTTGCATTGGCTTTTTAGTAGATAGAGGGACCAGGATGCTGAGTGGACAGTCAAATACAAGAAACATCTTCTCTTTCCTTTTCTTTTTGTTCTTCAGTAACTGATTCAAGAGAGCTGGAGCCCAGTTATACACCATGGGTTCTTGGCTGCTTAAGTTGATGGTTGGCTATTTCTGAAAGTTGGCTGAATTTAAGAAATGTGACTTTCACAATAAAGTATCTGGGCTAGCAGCACTGGGAAGTTTTAAACCTGTGTTGGCTGGACTCGGAAGACTGTGTTGCAAAAAGTATTGACAAAAATGATGGGTAGGTAGAGGAGAAAGACTCCCTGCTTTGAGGGCAATGTCACTGAACCTTGTTTAAGGAGCAGACCAAAGTCCAAGGGAAATTGGCCTTGCTTGCTTTGTCATTCAGTAAGCAACTTGTCACAAGTGGTCTGTGGGGAACTCGGACTATCTCTTGGGGGCTGCCAAGCCTTTCTCTTGGGATGCATGGAAGGTTCAGCTTGCAGCCACTCCAGTAAACTTTGAAATTAGTCTGTCCCTATTTGTTGATTTATTATTATTTTTTTTTATTATTTTTACCATTGACCTCCAGCAAATCCTGCTGTCCCTCCCTGGGACAAGTTCTGGACTATCCTTGCAGGGCACTGGTGGGTTAACCAGAGATGAATCTCTTGGAAGATGCTGCCAGGGGGTTTGGAGGTGGGAGAGTCGTGGTGAATTGGATGGGTTTGGTAGCAAAAGCCCAGCTCTGCCTCTGCCTGTTGAAGGCCTGTTTGCCCATGACCTTATGGATTGTGTTTTGTGTCAGGGAGCTCAGGAAACTTTTGTTGTCACTCGGGCTGGAAAAAAGAAAGGGGTGAGGGGCATTGTAGAGATTAGAGCTTTGGTGGAAAATTCCTGGAGGGCAGCGTAAGGGGTTTTGTTTTTGTGGGTTTGTTTTAGCTTGTCCCTCCCCCCTTTCCCTTCCCCTTCCACAAAAAAAAAGGAAAAAAAAGTTTTTTCTTTTTTTTTTGTGTGTGTGTTGGGTATTTTCCTACCACAGAATCCGTGTGGAAAACTGTGCTTGTCCCAGAGGTCCTTTAAAAAAACACAACCCAGACCAGCAACAACAAAAGAAAAATATCCCAAACCCAAAATATGGGGACATTCTTGTTGTGGTTTTGGTTTTTGGTGTTTTGATATTTTTTTTTTTTTTTCTGAACTAGAACTGAAAATTACCTTTTCCTTGAGTGTTTACCTGTAGGATTTCAGGCTGCTCTCCCTGCTACCCCTTTGGAAAAACATATCTGTGTTTTTAATAAATGAGGAAACGTGGAAGGGAAAAGGGGTTGTATTTTAATGTATTTTGAAATGAAATTTATTATTTTATCAATTATATATTTAGTAGTGATGTCTAGATATCAGTTTATATATTAAATATATATGCACACACATTGCCTACAGGAAAATGTAGGCATGTTCCTATTAGTCTGTTGCAGGCATGGGAGCTTGTTTCTGAGCAATTCTGCATTCTAAACATTTTCCCCCTGTGTGCCCCCTTATTTCTTTAATGAGATGGTTCTGGGTGCACAGCATGCATGACAAGTCTTTTTCTCACATCTTTTTTATTTCACAGCTTCAGTCTTGATAGAACCCAGCAGGAGGAGCAGAAAGAGGATATGATATTGTATCTGAGTACGAGGATCCAGGACATACACATCCCTGGGGAAAGATCCTCAGTATTTGGGTCCAGTCCTGCCTGATTTCATATAATTTTTGTCATTTTTCACATATTTGTGGACTTTGAGTGAAATCTGCAGGCTGACTTGGCTTAGGGGTGGTTCTGTCCTTGGAGACACTCATTTTTAGACAAAATTTGTAGCTGTATTTGTGTTTTTGCAGTAATAGCTGCACGTGCCTAATGTTTGTCTTGAGTGTGAAATGGGTTCTCACACCCTCCTAAGGAGCATGCCCTGCCCAAGGTCTTGACAGGGCTCCTGGTGCTTGTGGTTGGTATTTTGCAGTATAATAGTTTATAGCTGCTCTAAGAGGCCACAGCCATAGATGTAAAAGTGTTGAAAAGGAGGAGGTTGGAGGACCCATTTGATCTGAACCCAAAGTTCTCTATTTTCTTCTATCCAGCATCTCTGACTGTCTCTTCTCATGAGTTCCTTGCCCTCTCCCAATGGTTTCTTGCTGCCTCTGGTTTTGAAAATCAGTTGTGGTTTTTAAGCACCCCTAATGAAGAGGGAGGAAAGGAGGAGATGAAGAACTGTGTTGTGCTCTGTCATCTGCTGCTGTCAGCTTTCTGGGTCCTGCAAGGTTTCTGTCCTGCAGAGCAGCACTGTACATCTCACAAACTCCATCTGGAAGGGACTTTAAAGATCACCCAGTTCTAATCTTCCTGCCATAGGCAGGGACACCTTTCACTAGACCAGGCTGCTCCATCCAACCTGGCTTTGAACGCTTCCAGGGATGGAGCATCCACAGCTTCTCTGAACAACCTGTCCCAGGGCTTCACAGTGGAAAATTTGGTCCAAATATCTAATCTAAAGTGACCCCCTGTCAGTTTAAGGACATTCCCTCGTGTCCTGTCACTCACTACATACTCTTGTCAAGATTCCCTGTCCAGTTTTCTTGTAGGCCTGTTCAGGTACTGAAAGGCTGCAGTAAGATCTGAGGCTTTGTCTTAGTTGTGATGAAGGAACCTCAGTTTCCAAGACACCATGGGCTGGAATGCCTTGGAATGCCTCTTTTAAAAGGAAGGCTTGACATCATGGCTCTTGATGCATTTGGGTTGAAAGTTTGTATTTGCAATGCTGCATTTTCACTCTTTAGTTCAAGGGATGAGGTTGCCTTCCACACTTCATTTGTCTCTCCTTCTTTTGCAGATGAAGAAGAAGCTCTGAACTCTATTATGAAGGATTTGGCAGCGTTGGGCAAATGTGGGGGGCTGCTGGACAACAACAGGAATAAAAACAGTGTCCACTCCAGTAAACAGGTAAGGCATTGCTTGGTTCCACCCCAAACTTCCAGCAGAGCAGAGAGGTGGGCATGGTGCTTGCCATGCTGGCAGCACACAGTTTAAATGTTAGAACTGAAGCTAACTAGTGCTGCAGGACCTCAGTTCATGAGAAACATCATAATTTTACCAAGGCATAAGCTTTGGGATCTCTTTTTGAAGAGGTGAAAGGAAATTACAGGCATCCCTATATTGCGGAGGAGTGATGCCCCAAATCATTCAAAAACATAATGATAGAGCCTGAAATTGGGTTTAAATCTCAATTCCCACATCAAGGCACTTCTGTGGTTTAGCATTTAGAGTAGTAGAACTTGTTACAGTCTGTGCAGCTTTAAGACTTGGAAAAGTCAAATGTTTTGTATTGACAGCGTTGATGAAATACAGTATTTATGTGCACATTTGACTTCAGATATTTGAAAGACAGACTGCCAACTTTGAGCTGTAGACACCCAGGCTCTTTGGGGAATAATGTCATTCTTATATAAAGTGCTTAATTATTAATTACTGGTGTTTATCTTTACGCTCCTAAACCCAAACATTCTGGCCCTGTTGCACATTCAGACTTGTTTTGGTGAACAAAAACGTCCCTCGAGCAATGTCAGAAATTATTTGCTGACATTGATATAATAGCTGAAGTGGATTTAATAGCCTGTTTGTGTATGGAATAAATATTATGCGAACATGACAGTTGTGAAGAAAGAATTGAGTTGTCAAAATAGCAAGGAAAAAGGGAGAAAAAAATTAAGAGGACTGGGAAGCTGCTGGGGAAGCACGGAAGCAAATCCATTTGGAATTCCACTTCTAGTGCTGTGGCTTAGAATAAGCTTGCAGTCAGCTTTGCAACTGCTGAATGCCTAGCAAGGACGAAAACAAATTGTCATTTACTGTTGTCATGCGGTTTTTTTAATGGCACTTGTGCTACAAACAAAGAGCTCTGGATGCAGAGAGGGAAAAGTCCATTCCCGAATCCCTCTAGACTTCCCAGACACATGCAGACGAAAACACGTGCGCACGTAGCATGTCTTGTGTCAAAGTGTGTCCTGGCGGTAGCAGCTGTCCAAGTTGAATCACTGGATTTGTGTTCAGCTCGTGCTGAAATAAGTCCAAGATGTTTACAGGACCGACCAGAGAAATTCGGAGCTGGCTCTCTGCAGCTGCAGGCGAAGCAGAAAACCCAGCACAGCCTTGGATGGCTCCAAGGGCAGCATTTTCTGCACGTTGATGGGTGGGGACCATGCTGAGCCATCTCGGGTTGCTTGGAGGGTAGCAAAGCATTTTAGACTTAAGTAACATATTTGTTTTGTGCAGTGAGGGAAAATCCCTGCTGTCGTATCTGAGAACTGTGTTGTAAGTGCTGCAGATGCACAGTTAACCAGATAATCAGGGGATAACAAGGAAAATAATACTTTTCATTGACTGATTATCCGCAGAAGTTTCATGAAGATGACCTCTTGCAATGAAGTTCATATCCACAGCCCACCTGCTCTGTATCTTCATTTATAAATCACTGACAGAGTTGTGTCGTGCTCCGATAAGCAGCGTTAGAACAGTTGGCTGCCACTTGGGTGCAGTTTTGTTATATCAGGGATCAAACTTTCATCCTTATTACAACATTGATGCTTGGAAAAACAACTGCCTCCTTTATGATTTTTCTTTTTGCCCCTAAGAGGAGTGGCTGTAGCTGTGTGCTCGGTGTTACTCAGAGCTGTCTGATGGAGGAGATGTGGAGAGTCAGCATCCCGCTCTCCTCGCGCATCCGGAGCTGAGGATTCAGACCAACAGGCCCCACGAGATGAAGGGCGTTGGAGCGTGTTGGATTGTTGCTTCACTAAATTGGCCTAGCTGGAACAAGTCTGGCTCGTGGGACGACGGGAGTCTAGTCTGGGAGGTGGGGAGTGGCCAAAGTAGGTGGAATTAGCGGGGCCTTGGTTCGTGTTGGCAGCTCAGAAACTTTTAATCGGCTTGTTTGGGTCCCTTTTAGGTTTTTTTTTGGTTTTTTTTCCTTGTTTTTTAGGATAGAAAATGATGTGGGGGAGAGATTGCTTTGGGAGTGCTGCCGTCATGCTGGTGATTTGTTGTTCCTTTGGTACTTGGTGTTCCCTTTTATTCTCTTATTTTTTCCCCGTGATCAGGTTGGCTGGTTGGGCTGAAGGATTCCCTGCAGAATGTCCCTTCTTGGAGAGGGAGTGAGGCACAGGGCATTTAGGTGCTAAAATGTCCTCTTCATCATCTCTTGTGAGGCCCTGCAGGAACACGCTCACAAAGAACTACTTGGGTCTGAAAGTTCAGTTGTTACATTAATAAAAATAATCTTTTTTTTTCTGTGAAAAAGTGCTTTTCTGAGGCATGGGAATCCTTCAGTCAGTGTTCCAAATTTCCAGTCAAAAACACTTTTGAACAAGAATGTGTTGGCTAACTAGCCAGTTCTTTGTGGCTTGCAGCAGTTTTTTTGGTCTGCAGAGAAACAAGTGAAGTGCTATCTCATTCCTGTCTCCTGGAGGGATTCCTTAGTGCTCTCTTGACAGAAGTTGAAATTTGAATCCTTCCAGACTGTATTCCTGGTAGGCCTGGGCCACACAAGAAAACAGTCTGTTATGGTGTGTGCTCCAAAATATTTCTTCCCCAAAATATTGATAATTTTGCGTCAGATCATCTTAGGAAACGAACATCCCTTGGCAAATTGCAAATCTTTCTTTTCTTGGTCTGCTTTCCTTACAAATGAGTTTCAGAGTGAGGCTGAGTTTCTGGATGTGGTAGAACAAGCTGGAAATGAGAACAGCATGGTGTGGATGATTTCCCTCTCTTAGATTGCCCAGGTAGCTGGCAGCAGATGTGATGGCTGAGCTGGAATCTCCTGAGTCCTGGTCAGGAGTGTCAGTCACTACATTGTCCTGCCTCTCTGCCTTGTGAGAAAGCAGGGTAGAGGGATAGACATGGACACCCTTTTCCTTCTGCATGTGAGTTAAAGTGGAGCCGTTCTTTGGGAGCAGAGGGATCATTCTGATATTATTCTTAGTGTGACTTATGCACTGTTATTCCTCTGTTATTCCATTTATCACTCCGTTACTCCTCCTGCATCCTCTGGCATGGTTGGAAGGAGTCCTTTCAGGTCATCTCCTGGACTGGGCAGAGGGGTTTGTTTATAGAAATGGCTCTGAAGAGGGGAAGGAGGAAACAGCAGGGTGAAGAAACAGCAGCATTGTGATCACTATGGAAAAAGATGAGTGGGATCAGAAGTGAAACCTCAAAGAATTAAGAAATCCTGAATCAAAGCATGGAGGGGAAAAGGAGCAATTATATTAACATTTATTTTTCATTTATTTATGTGCACATAAATTTATATAAATAGCACTTGGCAATTGGCAGTGTGAAGCTGGTTTTCAGTGCTGACGTGGCCTCTGTGACAGCTGATGACAACCAGCAGCTTCTCTGCCACCTTAATTTTGATGGCAAGTTTTCCCACGGCAATTAAATCCAATATTTGTAAGAAACGTTTTTCCATGTACATCAAATGTCAGACTGACCTAAAAGTTGCTCTTTCAGTAACTTACCTCTGGACTCTTTTCTTTGGCAAGTTGGAGGGAGGACAAGGCTTGCTCATAACTCCAATAAAATACAGCTCATGTCTAGGGCTCTCTGTGGGTCTTTGAGCAGCCTAAAAGGAGTTTGGCTTTATCACCTCTGGTTTGCATTTGGGGAGTAGGATGAGGGTCCATAAACATCCCCTTGAAAATGGGAGTCTCTGTGGGGAGATCTACAGGGAATTCCCCACCCAGGGTGCAGAAACAAGGGACCAAGAGGGAGCACCACTGACTGGGAAAGCCTTGGCAAAGGCAGTGGAGTCCCAAGGATTTAAGAGGCTTTCCCTTGTCCGTGTGTGGAGCTGACTTGGGTGCGAAGAGGGTAATACCAGTGAGAAATCCTGCTGGAAAAAAGCTATTCCCTGCCAGGTGGGTGGTTTTAGACAAACATTTTGAAGCCTGTGATTTCTGCTGCTGTATAAAACGGGGATATCTGTAACAGGGAGCAGTGAACCTTCTAGACATCTTTTTTCCATTGCCCTCTGCGTTGCTCACGTGGTGTACTTGCCTTTTCAGAGGAAAAGCGCTGCAAGGGTCTGGGGGGACCAGGGTATATTGTACTTTCCACCCCCCCCAAAGGGAGAAGGGGGCAATCCCAGACAAACTGCTTTCTGTCTGATTGCTGAATAACCCAGAGTGCGTGGGGGTTCTGTGCGGATAATTCCTAATGACGCGCATTAGTCATCTCCTACTGCGGTTTGGGGACGCGCTCCAGCTGTCTGGCTCCTAGCGGATGTCCCGGTGCTGGAGGCAGGGGCGAGCACAGGACTGATGCAAACAACATGCAGGGGTCCCCTCAGCCTGATTCCTCGTAGCCAAAGCCAGAAGCTGGGGAGAAATCCCACTGCTTTGTGGCTTTGCACAAAGGGGTGACCGGAGCACTAATGCCTGAACGCTGCGCGGCTCCGCGGGGTTGTCTCATTGTTTCCTAATCCAATGAGTAGAAGATGAGAGAAGTGAAAATAATCCTTCTGATTATCCTCTGGCATGCAGAAGTTGGCGTCCTTCATTGCCCCTGTTTTACCCAGGGGGAAACTGAGGCAAAGTAAGTGCCCAAGGTCTGGTGGGTGGATATGAGCAAGGCTGGAATGAGCCCCTCTTGGACCAGCACCAAAGGGAGTAAGATGTCCCTTGTGATGATTTTTCCTGCCTTTCTTGACCACAAAAGGGTTAATGCTGAAGTCTGAGGCTTTGTCCCAGATGGTTTGTGAAGCAACTGTGGATTTGGGTGGAAGAAGTGACCCAGAGGCCCCATCCCTGTGGTGTCTCAGCGTGGGCAAAGCTGTCCTCTGGTTGGATTTGACAAGAACAGCTTTAAAGAAGCCACAGAGGTGGGGTCTGACCAGAGCGCTGTTTGTGGTGACAGCTGATTTTGGAGGGGGAGTCTTTGGGTTTGGTGCTGGTCTGGGATTTTGCAGTGTGGCAGTTTTAGGTGTTTCAGCTCCCTGTGCTGGGCAGGCTTGGGGGTGCTGGGCTGGCTCCTCTGGTGTCATTGATGCAGTGAAGGTGTCCCTCTGCCATTAGACAACCTTCTCCACAGTCATTGCTCAGTGTGGACCCCGATCTGATCAACCCTCTGGTTATTCAGCAGCAAAGGGTGCTCTGCACCTTCTGCTCCTCCGAAGCTGCTTCCATTTTAAGCCTAATGGCTTGTTTTCCTGCTCTCCGTGTGTGCTTTTATTACAAACAGCAGTCAGCTCTTCAGGGATCTCTGTATAAGAGCATGATTCACCTCGCTTGGAAACACTTTTTCCACTTTTTTCCAGCGTTTTCCTTAATCTAAACCAGTGCACAGCACTGCTTGCTCCAGCTCCGGGGGCTGAGCTGGCTGAGCCCGCCGGGGTTCGTGGTCCCCAAGCTGCGTGGGCAGAAGCAATTGCCCCTTTTTCCCCGCTCCCATTTCCCATCAGGGATTCCTCTGAAGCCTGGCAGTTGTGGCCTTTTCTCTTCGTGAATTAGAAGTTTTGAGGAAGGAGCTAAAAATACCTCAAGGAAAGCCTGGAAAGATGGTGCTGGCTTTGTGGCCGCTGCGGTGGCTTTGCTTTTTCCCTTCAGAGGCACACAGCAAGAAAGAGTAAAATACCATTTGTTAGCAGGGCTGGAGGAAATGCCGGTGCAAGTATTTTGGAGAAGAAATTATTCTAGAAACGAAGGGAATGACTGTGGTATTTCCTGTCAGGGTTGTCGCTTATTTTGCTTGTGTTGCAGCAGGGTCTGCAGGCGCCAGGGGGGACGTGGGCTCCTCCATGCCCCGAGCTGTACGGAAATGCACATGGAGAGGGAGAGGGAAGGCTGGTCACTGCACACAGCCCAGGAGAACAAGCACCTAAATTTTGTGCTTGTCTCTGTACCGCTCTTCTACTTTGTAGAATGAGTCACGGAATGGTTTGGGTTGGAAAGAGCTGTAAAGTCCAACCCGTCTGCTGTGGGCAGGGATATCTCTCACTACCCTGGGTTGCTCAGGGCCTTGAACACCTCCAAGCATGGGGCATCCACAGCTTCTCTGGGCAGCCTGTGCCAGTGTCTCATCAGCCTCAGCACGGAAAGTTTCTTCCTTATATCCAACCTAAATGTAGCCTCTTGCAGTTAAAAAACATTGCCTTTGTCCAGTCATTACGGGACCTGGTAAAGTCTCCATCTTATAAATCTCTGTTTATACATTGAAATGCTGCAATAAGGTCTTTGTGGAGCCTTCTCCTCCCTAGGCTGGGCTTTCCCTTCACACCCTTAGCCGAAGCCCCTCATGCCTTTGTGCCTCAGTTTCCCTTGCTTGCTCCATTACCTCCCTCAGCTCTCACAGCGCTCCATGAAACCATTGCTGAAATGCTCTGCCAGAGCTCCAGGGTTCAAGGCTGGTGCCTCTGACTGGCCTTACCCCTCTCCTCCACTGCATTTAACACAAGCCCTTCTCGGATGTCTTGGCTTGTTCTCCCACACCAACAAATGCCCTCTTGGTTGAGGGAGAACAGGGCTGCCCTTAACCTCGTTTGACATCTGCTGGCAGGGAGGGCAGATAGTACGACTTGGGTTGTGCAAGGAGGGAATCACTGTTGTCTTCGTTCCTCGCAGGATTGCAAAAGTGAGGACAACCCAGCAGCCTCCACCACCCACACCTCTTCCACCTCAACATCTGCACTCAGTGCTGAGGTCCTTACAGGGAAGGTGCTGGCCCTGCCTTCCCCTTGGTTGTGCATTTGAGGCACTGGGTGCAGAATCGCATGAGAATTTGCTCCCGCACTTGGCAGTGCCCCAGACTCCCTGTGTAATCTTAAACCAGTTGCTCCAAACCAGATTTCCATGGGTGTAAAAAATCACAGCCTGCTCCAGCATTTAGGAAGTGCTTTGCATCCCCTGAGACTTCCTAGTACTTTGGGCACTGCCCACTCTTTTTTTAAAGAGGAAAAAAGTATTTGTTGCTGATAGCAGTCATGAATTCAGCTTGAGCTGTGGGTCACAAATATGAGCAAGCCAGGGGGAGACTGAAAAATAAAACAGTAACCAGCTTCTCAGATTAATAAATATTTATTTATCCCCCTTGCAAGTGCTTGAGAGCTTAAGGTCTTGGTTTCTTTGAAGGAGGCAAGATGTTAATTTTATATATATTAGAAAAAAAATCTAATTAAGAAATGAAGTGGGTTTTCATTCCCCTGTTGCAGCAGCTCAGGAGCAGAGTGGGGCAGCTGGCGTCCTCCTGCTGGCTTCGGGCCACGGCACATCAGCCTTGTTGTTGATGTAGAAGAAAAGGATGCAGCAGAGTCGTGGCTCTTTTCTTTTTATTTTTTTTTCATTTTCTTCTCTCTCTGGAGCTTTAGCCGAGTGTTCTGACATTTTCCAGCCACGAGCTGTTTTTCAAGACTTATTTGTCTGTGAAATTTGTGTTGCTCAGCAGAGCCAGGCAGCGTGTGCTGTGTCCCAGCTCGGTGCGATGTTCGGGGCTGTGCTGAAAGTGAAACCTGTGCTTTGAGAGGTTTCCTGCAGCGAGGCCGGAGCTGTGTGAGCTTTTCCCTTTCCACGTCCTGCTCCTTTGTCAGGAGAAACCTCGAAAGTTCCTTCCTTGCCCTGATTTTTTTTCTTTCTCTTTCTTTTTTAGAGAAGGGCTCTGTGGTGTTACAGTCAGTGAACCCACACTGGCCAGTTTGCTGACAGCATCCAGGAGGGATGAGCTGGCCAGGCCTGTTCAGAAAGGCACATGCAAATAAAAATTGGCAAAAAAGAGCCTATATCTCTTTTTTTTTCCAACGGAGATAATCCAGATTGGGAATCCCACCTCTGTTTTTCTGTGTCTCCAGAATGATTTGGACCTTCAACACGAGGATGGTTATGGTCATCTCTTCTCCTTTTGAATTTTGAACCGTTTTAGAATTAATTTGGTGTCTTTACAAGCTCTGGAAGCGAACCTGGAGTTGGTCCAAACATTGTGGGTCTGGGGAACTGGCTCTAGACCCTGAGGTGATGTAAGTGCCTGTTTAGCACAGGACTGTAACACTGCTGGAGTGCCCCATTTGGTGACTGTCCCAGCTCTGGTTCCTCCCAGCCCTTCCTGAAACACAGAAAATGCCATGAGCAGAGATAGCAAGGATGCGTTTCGGGTGATCCAACATGTTTACCCTGAATCTGCTGGGGTTTTTTTATTTTCTTTTAAGCTTTTCAACAGAATTGCCTCCAGCCTTGACTTCCTGAACTTCGGTGGGTGTTTGCAGAACTCGAGGAGCTGTTGGTTTAAAAATAAACCAAAGGGCGCCCATCCAGCTCCTTTTCCTCGTTAGAAACAAAGCTGTTTCGCTGTGGCTCTGCTCTCCCTCCGAGGGGATGGAAAGTGTGCCTTCACACGCTGGCAATCCAGGCCCAGAGATAAGTGCTTTGCTCAGGAAGGGCTGTCACCCACCCATTCTGGGATTATCCCTGTGAGATGCCGGCGGACCAAGCCCTGCCTGGTGTGACACCTCGCAGGGAGGTGGCCCAGCACTTTTTGCGTGATGGGAAGAAAGAAAACTACTGCATGAGGAGGCTTGTGTGCACTAGCAGGGGGAGAGGACTGGTTAACTGGGGTGACTAAACCTGGTCTGGGAAGGAAAGAGGGTTTTGATGTGCCTAGGTGACTGTCGGAAAGTCCTGGGATGTTCCAAGGGATGCTAGAGGGATGCTTGGGTTAGGCTCAGTCTGAGAAGCTGAATGAATGAAAAGGCTCCTTGTGGTCTTGATTGCTGCCAAATATGCACAAATGGAGGATGGGAGAAGTGGCTTTCACTAGTCCCTGCACAGCTGTGCCTGTGACTGCACTGGCTCTTCTCTGGGCAGGTTTAGTGGTTTCTCTTGAGGTGAGCAATGGGGCAGTTCAGGGTGGGCATTTACTCTGTATTGGGCCCAATACACTTTGCATTTTGTAGGTCCTAACAAAATAACAGCCACCCCTACAAACCATCCCAGCACTGCTGGCTTTTAAAATCCAAGACTGTCTCTGCACTTCTATTATAGGGTGCTTGCTTTTGCTTCTTAGTTCTTGGCACCAAATATTCCTGTGTTCTAGTAAACATCCTCTGAGCTTTGCTTTTTGGATTTCCACTGGAAAAATGGGATGAAACCAGGGGAAGTACTGAAGATGGACAGACATCAGACACTTGACATGTTGGCTTCTTTGGTAGTAGTGCCTTGCTCCCAAATGAGTTCAGAGCACTCAGAATTATCCACTTTATGAAAGCATTTATTGAAACTAGCAGTTATACAGGTGAGTGTCTTCCTGTTTACTGGAGACCTTATGTTTTGACAAGCACATGGAGTGTCCCCAAAGTCTGTGAGTCCAGCAGACAGCTTAACCCTAAGTAAAACAGGTGCCTGTCGGATTTAGGGGAGTCTCCTTGAGAATTTCTGTCAGCTCTGGATCTGTGTCAGTCTGGGCCACAGTTTGGGACCTCACGGTTTTCTGCTTTTTCTTTCAGCTGCGAAATGTCAGGATCAAGTTTGAATATGAAGGAGAGAAAAGGTATGTACCCAACCCAATCCCCCACATGTACGGGGACAAATCATATTTTTTACCCAACATGGTCCCACAGACTTCAGCCAGCTGCAGATGAGCTCACAGCAGGATTCATTCCCCTAAAATCAACTGCAGTTTTATATGCAAGAGCATTGCCTCGTTATCCCATTTGCCACAAGTGGCTCCTGGGATTTGCACGCAGGCAAAGCGGTTCCAAGCTGGAAGTCATTAAATGCCTCTTTTACCAGGGACATGGGGTGCACACTTGGATCCTTTTCTCTTTTTAGTTCTTGAGCCCTGCTGAATCACAGCGGAGCTGTAACTCTGCAGAAATGTGTCCTTTGATTAGCAGTCCATGACACTTACTTAAGATAACCAGATTTTGGGCATGGGTCCCATAAAAATAGGGCTGGGAGTTAAAGCTTGTCTGCCCTTCCCTGCTTGACATTTTCATGGAATCACCTCTCCTTGGTGCATGGTGACTGTGACAGGGCAGGACACAGGCTGATGGTCCAAGCTGCATGTTAAAGCCAAAGAAAATTTAGGTAGTGTTACTGTAGGGAGAGCCTGTATCTGCTGTACATACCTTTAGAATTGCTGCTTGTGATGGTGCAGGAGAGTCACAGGATGCCAAACTGCATCATTCCCACTTCCATCCCTCCTCCCTGTTCAGAGCCTGTTGCTGAAAATGGAGATGATAAATCTCTGACCAGTGCCTGATCTGGGTTTTCTCCAGTGAAGGGCTGCTGGACTTTCTTCTTCTCCCCCTGTCCCTCACATTAGAGGAAGGAGCAGAGGAGCTGCACTAGGATTTTGGTAGGCATTTTTGCAGGGTAGGTTAAATTTCCTCTTGGGCACAGCAGCCAAAAAGCATTTCTATGAGTGCAAAAGCAAGGACCAGGATTTATGCTTTGTGACAGAATACAGGTCCTTTCTTCTGAATTGTCAGTGGAACCCCAAATGTCATTATGCTTCTGCTAAATCGAGCCTATTGTTGTATTTGTTTGCATATACAGGATTATCCAGTTTCCAAGACCAGTCAAATTCAAAGAAGTGGTGCAGAAGGTCACGGATGCTTTTGGACAGACGATGGACTTAGTCTGTGTGAACAATGAGGTACTCTTCTCCCTTCTCCTATGGGGCAGGTTTAGGATGCCAGGTGCCAACTTCAGAACTGAGCAGTGGTTTATTCTGAAGACCCTAATTTTGTGTTGTACCTGGATGTGCAGAAAAATAATCTTATTTTGTGGTTCCCAGCTAGTGAGTGTGCAAGAGCTGTTGTCTGAACACAGCTCAGATGGATTCTTAGACTCCAAGCCAGGCTTTTCCCTTCTCAAAGTCAGGCATATTTCAAGTAAGGTCTATTAAATAGTCACACTGGAACATTGTCTTTTCCCCAGAACAAAAGATCCCCCTCACTCAAACAGGGATGTGAAGCCTTCCCATCTTGGGGGGTGTTGCAGGAGTGTGAAGTCCAGAGCACGAGGGACAGTGCTGCTCACACAGGGTACTTTTATCTAGCTCTGACTTTGTTTCACCCAAAACCCCAGAACGATGTGCTCTTGTGGTTGGGGCTGCAGTTGAAATGGGCATCACTGAACGTTCCTCTAGCAGGTCCTGTGGCCACATAAAAGCAGCCAAGAAACCCTCCCTCTGCAATCCTTGCATTTTAAGGCTTGAAGACCTTTCTCCCTCATCCTTCTACATAACAGAGGCTGCTGTGTTTTTCCAGCTTTTTCTTTAAGCCCAGCAGTGTGTGTGAAAGGAGGGCTGTAACCTAGGAGGGGGAAATCCTTGGCATCTGTTTTGGTGTGCTCTGTGTTTTCTTGTGAGGCATCTTGCCATGAGCTGGGCAGGCATCTGGAGCTACTGAATTCTCAAGGTGGGTTTGGCTTTGGGGAGAAGGAGAAGGCCAAATGACAAAGAGGTGGGCTTTTAAACACAAATCCTTTTTGGATCTG
Organism: Margarornis squamiger; assembly: GCA_035222235.1. Classification (NCBI taxonomy): domain Eukaryota; kingdom Metazoa; phylum Chordata; class Aves; order Passeriformes; family Furnariidae; genus Margarornis; species Margarornis squamiger. Next base: position 3,970,826 of record JAWWTY010000077.1, on the reverse strand, counting down.
TCCCAACAGCTTGCTTGTTCAAGTATTAATTGCTAATGACCTGCAGCCTTTCGTCAAAGTATGAATGGAGAGAGAGGTCATGAAGAGACCTTTTTTACTTTTTCTTTTTTTTTTTTCCCTTTCTTTTCTTCTCCCTTCTGTTTCAATAGAGATTTGTGCCACAAAAAAAAAGAAAAAGCTCCTATTATTTTACAATAGGTAGCTCATGATACCAAAGTGTCCACTGGGTTTTCACTTTGAATGCAGTCAGGTTTCTAATCTTGGGCATTCTTTGACAGCCCTCCCGGGAAAAGCCTGCCATTGAATTCTCCAGGAATGACTCATTTCATTCCAGGTTTCTTTCCACTGGAAGAGCATTTCTTTCCAACAACAGCAAACAGAAGCTTAAATAATGCCTTTTATCCCATGCTGGAGACCATCTTTTTGGACATGTGCACAGCACATAGCAGGGCCATGAGCAGGCATTTGGGTTCTCCTCATTTCTGAGGGCTGAGGATGACTTTCAGTGCTTTGCTTTTCCATATGTAAAAATTCCTTCTCGTGAGAACCTACAACTTTGGGAAGGTGTCTGAGAAGTGGTAATTCAGGATTTTTGTTGTGGAAACACTATAAACAGACAAGAGTGATCTTTGGAGAAACAGCCTACATGTGTCCCCATGGTAGCACCCCAGATCTGTCTCTTAATGTCTTCTGGGTCAGGTTTTTGGGTATTATGACTGCAAGTCTCAGGGGTAGCTTGGCCACAGAATCATTGCAGTTAAATATTGCACCCTTTCTTTATGCTCAAAGGCACTTCTGCAGTAATTCTTTGTTGCCATCAGATATCTCTCTTGCAATATCACCTCGTAGACCAAAATTGCATGGAGGTGAAGAGGCCCCTCAAAATCTCACTGACTGGCAGTCCCTGTCCTGATGAAGGAGGAGTCCTGAAGCCAAGATCAGTGAGATGAGCATGCCAGCTGGGTGGAGCAGGGGCACGCATGAATCACATCCTGGTGGGACCATGGAATCAGCAGGCTTGGGCTGGTGCAGATAAGGGTAGGGCCTGGCCATGGGTGTACCACATGGGCATATCTGCCTGTTAGTTCTAGGCTGGGCTCATCTTTCTGAGGTACAGGACAGCAAAACCTGGCCAAGGACACGCTGTGTTATAGATTGAAACTCTCTAGTGCTCCCATGCAAGCTGTGGAGGTCTTGAGTGTCTGATTTGGGACTGTAAAATCTACAGAATAGCAGGATGCACTGAACTTATCTACTGCAGTGCCCCTTTACAGACCTGGCTTTTAGTATCTTGAAGTTGGGTGTCTAAGGTAGGTGTGAGCTCAGGACAACCTGCTCTCCACAGCTTCGTGAGCTTGGCTTTATTGGCAGGACATTTCACTACAAGAAACAGACTGAGGGGCTGGAGCGTGTCCAGAGAAGGGAACGGAGCTGGGGAAGGGTCTGGAGTTACAGGTCTGATGAGGAACTGCCGAGGGAGCTGGAGAAAGGGAGGCTCAGGGGGAACCTTATCACTCTCTACAACTCCCTGAAAGGGGATTGTAGCCAGGTGGAGGTTGATCTTTTCTCCCTGGTACCAAGAGCCAAGATGAGAGGAAACAGCCTCAAGTTGCACCAGGGAAGGTTTAGATTGGATATTAGAAACAACTTCTTCACCAAAAAGGTGGTCAAGCACTGAAACGGGCAGCCCAGGGCAGTGGTGGAATCACCATCCCTGGAAGAATTTAAAAGATGTATAGATGGGGCACACAGGGATGTGGTTTAGTGGTGGACTTGGTAGCACTGGCTTCTGTGGCAAATGTTCTGTCTAAATTTGATCTCTCTGCACTGCTAAGCAGCTGTTCCAGGAGTGACTAAGTGTTACCTTGTCCTTTGTCTCCACAACCAACCTGCCATGTGACTTTGGTCACCAGCTTGCTTTTGACCTTCCCTGGCTTGTCTCCTCTGAGGTTGTCCCTCGGCATCATTTCAGGAGGTTGGGGAGAGCTAAAGCCTAGGGAAGTGGCAGAGGCTCCATTACAGGGGGGAGGAGATAAAAGGATATTTGACAAACATTTATTGAGAGTTGTTGATGCCAGTCAGTGCTGCATTGGGCAGGAAGATGAACTAATTGACCTCCCAGATTTTTCCCCAACCCCATTTCCTACTATTCTTTGGCTTTCTATGGTGTCTTACGGAGTGAGGTCTGGCAGTGCTGTTCTAGTCAGTCAAAACCCACCCTTTGCACTCACTTTCTTAATGTACAGTGACTACCAAGTCCCACACTAAACACCAGATTCTAGGGAAAGGTGTTATTTAAAAGCAAGGAGAAAATATAATAAGCTCTATTTAGTGCAACTTCTGTGTAGGTAAACTCTGCTGTTCATCACAGCTGCTCACTCTTTAGATTAAATAAACCCAGTTACTGGAAATACACCCTGGCAATGACTGCCATGGTTCTGCATGAGTTTATACTGAGTTTCATGCCTAGCAGATACCTGTTCCTGATATCCATCCATGTGTGCCACAGTTTGGAAGCCAAATGGAGTGAAATCTACTTGCCAGATATGGGTAACAGGTATAGCCAAGCTAAATACTGGCTTGAGTTCCTTTTACAAGAGGGCAATTTCTGCCTGATGTTTTTGGCTCCTCTGAAGCAGGCACACAAACATGTTCCTGTTGTGATAGTTGAGTGAGATGGAGTGACCTGCAGAACATTCTGTTCGGGACAGCAGTGAGGGATTGCTCTGAGCACTCGTGAGGAGCTCAGGAAAGGGATGGGTAAGCAGTGGGGCTGTACTTACAGTTCAGAGTCAAGTCCTACTTGATGGTGAAATGAGGGAGAGAAGCTCTGCACCATTCTCATTTCTGTTTGGGTGGGTGCAGTGGAGAAGCTTGATGCAGAGCCTTTGTGAACTTCCAGGAGGATTAGGCAGTGCCCCAGGAGAGTATCTCTTCACCTCCACTGCTTAAGGGAACAGCCTGAGCACTGTGTTTGGGAGACATATTCAATACTATCTTTGTCTGGCATCTACTCTGAACTTGGGTTATTCATTCAGATACCAAAGTTTAACCAGGAACCATGGGCTTTTCTCCCAGGTAACAAGGGACAGGATGAGAGGAAATCATAGAATCCCAGAATGGGTCAGGTTGGAAGGGACCAAAGTGGGTTATTTGGTCCAACCTCCCTGCACAAGCAGGGTCATCTCAGAGCACGGGGCACAGGATTGTGTCCAGATGGCTCTGGAATATCTGCTGTGAGGGAGAACCAACAGCCTCTCTGGGCAAGGTGTTCTAGTGTTCAGTGACTTGCACAGTAAAGAAGTTTTCCCTCATGTTCAGATGGAACTTCCTTTACATGATTTTCTATTCATTGCCTCTTGTCCAGTTGCTCAGCACCACTGAGCAGAGCCTGGTCCATCTCTGACATCCCTGCAGATACTGATAGATATTGATGATGTCTTCTCTCAGCCATCTCTTGCTGAGGCTGAACAGGCCTGGTTCCCTCAGCCTTTCCTCGTAAGAGAGATGCTCCACTGAGCATTGATCAACTTTGTAGCCTCTGCTGAACCTGCTCCAGGAGCTCCATGTCTCTGCTGTGCTGAGGAGCCCAGAACTGGGCACAGCACTACAAATTTGGCCTCTCCAGGGTTGACTAGAGGGGCAGGATCACCTCCCTCAACCTGCTGACAGTGTTCTCTGATGCATCCCAGGACACACAGCTCACTCAGGGACTGGTCATTGTCCACTGGGACCCCCAGGTCCTTCTTCACAGAGTGATAGCCTCAAGTTGCACCAGAGGAGGTTCAGATTGGATATTAGGGAAAACTTCTTCACCAAAAGGGTTGTCAAACATTGGAACAGGCTGCCTGGGAAAGTGGTGGAATCACTATCTCTGAAAGTCTTCAAAAGATGTGTAGATGTGGCACACAGGGACATGGTTTACTTGTGGATTTGACAATGTTATGTTAACAGTTGAACTTGTTGGCCTTAGAGGTCTTTTCCAACTTAAGTGATTTCATGATGAGGATGTTAAGCCTGGTGTTTTTACCATGAAATGGGTGGCCCTGATATGGCTCAGTCCTCTGTCTGCAAAACAGGGACGAAAGATAACCTTCCTATCAGGCAGGAGAGGAGAAACCCAATCCAAACCTTGAGCTGCTCACAGGGTAGAAGCAGCTGCCACAAGGACACCTAAGGTGGAGCTTGGCAGGCTCAGGCTGCAGTCCTTGGGTGGAAGAAGTGACTGTGGCAGCTCCCTGAGGTGGAACCTCGTCTCTGCTGGCCAGGGCCCACAGCTTTCCCTTGACCTGGTCATCCCTGGAAGTCCTCACCTCAGAGCACACAGTCTGAGGTGTATTTGCCTACAGGCAAACAGCCAAGCCCTTGGCAACACCCTGGGATCAAAAAGGTTGTCACAGTTGGCTTTTGAGTGTCGTCTTCCGTGGCAGCTGCTCTGGGGTGTGTTTGCTGTGGCTGCTGGCATGAACCCTCATCACATAGAGGGCTGAGCTGCCTTTCAGGAGTTCTGGGAAGCTGTGGCTCCCAGTAAGACCAGTGAGAGCCTACTGGGAGCTGCGGCTGCTCGGTCCCTTTGGTCAGTGGAATGACTGTGTACTTTGGCACAGGCACGAGTGTAACATGTGCTGTGTTGCCTGGATCCAGTGCCAGTGCCCGAGGCAACCTGCAGAGGCTGAGGCCTGTTTGCTATGAGATTAGGCAGAATATCCCTGAATGGGGGGCAAGAAGTTGTGCTTTTAATCTTACCCCAGGGCAGCAGAAGGCCACAGAGCTTCTCTGAAGTGCAGCTGTTGGAAGCTTTGCAGACTGTCTGCAGGACATGGTACACCACACAGCAATGCTGGGAGGGTCAAATTCCCCGTGGAGATAGGAGGTCAATAGTCTGCCGCTTACCAGGAAAACATCAGGACCTTCAGCTGCCTGATAGTCATGGCACTGTAGTTCTCTGTTCTATTTACTTTATAAAGAGCAGAAGTTGAATTTGTCCTGCTGGGAGTGAAAGAAGTGGTTCTTGGACGGAGAGTAATGTACAGTTTTCACATCAAAGGGAAAGAGACTCTTATTTGTGGGATGTTCCCTGATTTTACCTGGTGGCCAGACATTAAGGAGGCTGTGTCAGTGCATGAGAACAGATTGCAGCAATAGGGAAGGGCATTGAGGATCTACCAGAGTAAATCCTTGGGTGCAGCCCCCTGCTTTCTTGGAGCACCATTGCATGACCATTTTGACAGGGAGAAACCCAGGAAGAACGTGTGGGGTTGTTCTGGAGCTGGGTAGCAGCAAAACAATGTTTGGAGTTCCTACAGACTCCAAGAGTGGCAGGCAGCAAGCCTAAGGTTTCATCCCAGCCCTCTCCTCTCCTCACTAGCTGGATTGCTGATGTGACCTTTAAGCTTTCTCCTTGCAGATGTTGTTTGTTGTGATTGTTTGCGTATGTTCCTCGGTAGATGAGGACTTGGAAGAAAATGTTAAGAGCTCGGCAAGCTGGAGGGCATGGGGGCTCCGTTTTCCATCGCCTTCTTGGGTTCCTCCCTCATCCCCCGATTCCCAGGCTGCTCACTGTAAGGATCTGGCTTCCTCTGTTTACCCAAAAGTGTGACATTGCCGTTCCCCGGTGTTTGTTTAATGCCTTTCAGCTCCTGAACCCGCTGAAATCCCAGGAAGATTTGGACAAAGCGATGGAACAGTTGGAGCTGAGCCCTTCCCTGAAGAGCCTGCGGATCCTTGTGAGCGCTCCAAAGAAAGCAAATGTGAGCCCTTCACCTTCTCTGCTCTTTTGTGTCCGGAGTGAGGTGCCTTGTTATTGTGTTGGGGAGTGGAAAAGAGTCTCCTGACGGTGAAGAGCAGAGGGCAAGCTGGTCATGATGGGGGGTCTGCCCTGATTTTGGCTCAGCAGCTTGGAAATCTTCCTGTCATAGTAGTACAGAGGCTGAGCTCAGCTCCCTCTAGCTCCTCCTGCGTGCTGTGAAGGGTTAAACATCAGACTGATCCTCAGACGAGGTTGAACTCTGAGAGGAACCCTTGTGCTTTCCACCTAGGGATGCTGCCACCATTTCTTTGTCACTTCTCTCTATTCAGGGTGATGTCCTTGCCATGCTGGGTGGCAGCATGGGGACTGTCCCCTCCATGTGCTGCTGCAGTACTAAAGGCTGGGAAGAGCAAACTGGAGAATGCTTCAGTCTCATGCAAAACTGTCTCTTTTTTTTTTTTTCCCTCCATCTTTATTTATTTATTAGTTTTTCCTGAGCTCAGTGGTTTTGCAGTTAAGCCTGTTAGCTTGACCTCGCCTGCACAGCATGTCTTGCCAAAGCACATGTCGTGCTGCCCCAAGCACAGACTGTAAAGCAAGGGATTTGTGGATGTTGCAACTCCGTTTCTTCTTATATTTCCTAGAAATACTGGAGAGACTGGGAGCCTTGAAATTCACAGTGCTTGTCCTCCTGCTACTGCCGGTGCTCGCAAGCCCTGGAACTTCTCCACTCCTTTTGAGAGGCTTAGAAAGAGAAGGGACCAGAGTCCCAGGGAAAAACTGAGCCATCAGTTGAGATTTTCTAAATCCTGGGCAGAAATCTGCCCTGGCAACTGTGGGAACACAGCAGTATTGCAAGGCAGCTGCTAAGAGCAGAGAAGCCAGGGTAGATTCCTGCATACCTTTGAGGGCAGGTCCATCTCTTCCTGAAGCTCCTGCATGTGAGAACACAGTTCCAAGGTCATACATAAAATTACCTCAAAATCCCAGCACACCGTAACACGTTATCTCAGTAAGACTTGCCCACTATCATTTAAGTTACCAGCTGGATATACATTTCTTTGCTCTTCTCTTGTCTGTCTTCCCTGGCAGAGCCTGGCCCTCCACTCTCTATTCCTCTGCCCTGTTCCTCATCCCAGAGTAATCTCTGCTGTGACTAGGCTGCCACTGGAGTCTAGAAAGCATGGAGGAGAGGTTCTGATTTGGGGATTCCAAGTGTTTTCGGGCCAGGGATCAGTCTTTGTATCTTTCTGGAGATAATAAAGTGCAGGAACAGTCTTTTATGTCAAATATCTGTATTTGCCATTATCTACTGGAGTTTAATCTTAATCTTATTAGACTGTTTTACAAACAGATGCAAATTGTTTGTGAATGGTTTTTTGATAACTCTAGATTACGTGCATGTCTTCTTTCTTTTTTTTTTTTTTTAAATAGTTCTTGGGTAATAAGGGTCGTGAGGAGTCAAACACAGGGTTTCACATGGTGTGTCCACAGGGCTCTGGCCAAGTCTGATCATTCCCTTTGTCTGCTTACCAGCTCCTCCAGCCAAACAACAGCAAGCAGCATGAAATGAGGATCTCCAGGTCCATGGGGGATATCATGGGATCCCTGTACAAAGACTCCGAGAGGACACGCAAGTTCTCCACAGGTCAGTGGAACGCAGTGCTCTGCGGGGTGTTTTGTGCTGTTATGGGCTGGCCACCATCCCCTTTCTCCTTTCTGTCACAGCCCTGTGGGTGTCAGAGTCTGGATGGCCACCCTGATGTCCCCCACCAGTATGTCAGTGCAGTTGCTGCTTATCCTCAGCCTGAGGGGGACGTTCTGCAAACTGCACAGGTCGGATGAGGTTGTGCTGAGCAGAGTCATGTCGAGCACGAAAGCAAGGATAAATCTGGGGTGTGATTTGGATGGGGGGAACGCAGGGATAAAAAATTCCAGTGAGTTTGATGCCACTGAGCCTTACCAAAACAAAGAGAATCTATAGAAAGCCAAGGCTGTATGGGACCTTGACATAGTTATCCCTTTTAACCATGGCCGCTGTTCTCTTGGCGTCTCTCCCCCTTTCCCAGTTGGCAGAATAGTGTGTCTGAATGGGCTTGGGCTCCTGGGCTGGGGCCAGCATCAGCATGTTAGGACCAAATGTGTGTCCCCATGCCACCAGTCTGGTCTTGTTGGTGAAATGACATCTGTGGTAGCTGTTGCTGTTGTTTCTCAGGAGAATGGATTTGCGTGGTGTGTTGTGGTGGTCACGTTCCATCCCTTCCCTTCAGAGGTGCTGGGAGTACCTGCAGCCCCTGAAGCCAGGCTGGCAAATTCTCTTCTTGCAGCCCTGCAGGGAGTGGAGTTTGTTTGTGGTCTTGTGCGGTGCTGTCTTTGGTTTTCTGTGCTTGAGTTTATTCTTTCCTTGCTTTAAAATACTCTGAGCTTTTGTAAATGACAAATCCTGTTGATCAGTTGACTGTAGGAGCTTTTGTGTGAAGAATCTGGCAGGATGTTGTAGAGAGCAGGGTGCATTGTGCAGGACTGGTAAAGCAGCACACAGAACTGTATAGCAGGGGTATAATTATTTGTATTACAACCTATTTGCAGGATTAATGATTTTTTTTTTTCACACAGTGAATGTTCTCTGCCATATCTGTGGATGCAGGTTACAGGGTAATTTTTGCAGATCCTTTTTTTTCCCCATGCAATTATTCACCAACTGCAGAAATTATAGCCTTGAATAAAGTGGGGCCCTCCTATACAAATATATATGGAGAAATACTTCACCCTCCAAAGATCCTCTGCACTTATGTGGCAGTAAATGCTTCCAAACTCTTTTCTGTGTGCAACAAAAGAGTGCTTTTCTCCAAGGATTTTCCCTTTCTCTGTTTCATAGCCTGTGCTTCCTCGATAACATGTCCTGTGGTTTGCTGCATCTCAGACAATGACATATAGGAAATGTTCTTCTAGGGTAGGTCAAACATAGCCCCTTGTGCAGCCGTGCCCAGCTCTTACTGATGCCAGGAGTGGGTGGTACATGTACAAGAGCTCTCTTTGGACCTGGTGTTTGGATGTACCAGGGTTGTCTTTTTCTATTGTTTTTGTTTTGTTTTTTTTCTAGCTCACATGGCTCTTGAGAGTTTGCCCAGAGTCTGGCAGAGTCACTAGATGACCCTGAATGAAATGCACTCACAAATCCATGGTAAGGCACAGGGCCTCAGCAGAAACTGTGCTTGAGCAAAACATCTCTGCTGCTCTGGTGTTTGGCACTTGTTAAGCTGTTAATGTAAGCCAGCAGCTGTGGCACTGGGAGCTGTCACTGACGAGTGAGCCGAGTGTGATGGGCAGGATTGATTCCATGTGTAGCTGTGCTAGTGAGAAGATGAGTTCTTGCAAAGTTAGGACTTTCCTACTAACTTCTGTGCCATGCTTTGGCCTTTCCTTACTGCTTCGGAGCTGCTGTGATACCAGGAGAGTCACCAACCAGCTCTGCACGCTGACTGAGGTGTCACTGCCTTTGAGGACATCCTGAGCTAGACAAGGCAGACAAAGGATGAGATATTGGCTCTGCAAGGGTGAGACCCTGAGATAGAGATGGGTTTTGAGGGAATGCCTGAAAAGCAGAGTGGAGGAATGGGCATAACATGCTGGTTTAATCTAGATAACAGAGGAGGAACCCTGGGCAGGACCAGATGTAGGATGCAGAGTGTGCTAACACTGGGATCTTTGGGAGGCTCTCCATGCTGGTTGCTAATGCACCAAAACCAGTGTCCTTGGCACTGGTACATAGTCAGGAAGCAAAGGTAACCAGCCTATATTACAGTCATCCCTCTGGTTTTTCTTCTGTGTGAACCATCTGTCTTGCTCTTTGTTTGCAAAGAGGTTGCAGCAAACCCTCTGCATGATAACAAAGGGTTGCTCTTCTCTTTGGAGTTGTCTGTGGTCTGTATGAAGCTGGGCCAGCTCTGCCTGGGAGGCGTTCACAATCCAGCAGATGCATTTTTGGACCTCCTGAGTCAGACCTGGGTAATCCAGCAGATGGGCAGAAACTCCAGCAAGCTGAAAGGGAGAGCAGTGTTTTAAATGGAGCATTAAACTGAATGTCAGGGAATAGACAGACAAATGTGATCCTGTGTTTTGGTTTCCTGAAGTGGGGATTTAGTCAAAAGGCAGCCTAAGAGGCTGGGAATTCTGTAGGAGAAACTATTCTTCACTTGCAATTGCAAGGTATTTCAGAGTGCTTTCCTTCTGTTGTCACCAAAGTGGTTGGTGTCAGGAGAGGATCTTGGTTCAGCTTTTCTCTTGAAACAACACTTAAAGGGAGATTCAAAATGACTTTATAATAAAAGGTAGTTCAGGGTCATGTTCTTCGTGTTTCTGAGATGTCTCATGTTTTTCTGCTGACTCTGCCATGTAAACAGCAGTGAAAAATAATAAAACTCTATGTTATTGGCACAAGCACATTGGAAGGGAGGTAGATGTTCTGGGGAAGATTTGGCTATTTTTGCTTCTGCTGGGCAGAAAATGTCTTCACTCCATGTCCCTGAAAAACCTTATGCAAAGGCAGTATTTTCTTTTTCTTTTTTTTTCTTTTTTTTTCCCTATAAACTTTTTCAGTGGAAATCCCCTTCCAGACTTTTGGTGACCAGCATCTGCAAATGTTCATCTGAGTACCAGGAAACTTGGACTAAAATCCTTTTGGCTTTTGTATTTTGAGATAACTGAGGGTTGTTTGTATTTACTTCAAGGAAATACATGTTTCGGAACATTATCCACAAATTATTTAGGAGCACTATTCCAGAACTGCCATTTCAGTGGAAACATTTGCCAGAAGCTTTATTTTTTTCCTTTTTTTTTCCGTGGCAGCAAACCAGGCTGCTGAGCTTGCCAACCTTCTCCAGACCAGGAGTGTTGCAGAAACTGGGATGAATGAGACCCTCATTTTGAGAAGAGGGTGGAAAATTTAGCTGTGTGCATCATGCCAGCTGCTTTAGGGCTAGAAAATAGGCTCTATCCTGCTTGTTAGTGTAGAAGCACCCTAAATTTGCCTTAAATCAAGATATAGGAATCCATCCTCAGAGAATCAGCATAGAGAGGAGGGGTATTTGTAGGTATCCCACCGAAAAAGTGGAAATTTAGAGAGATTTCGTCCATCTGCTCACACCTCCCCTTGGGAGTCTGAGAGTGAGAAATTTCCTGCAGGTTTCTCTCTTCCCCTTGTGCCTGTGTCCTGATTCCCATGTTTCTGCCAGGGCTCAGAGGAACAACAGCACATCTTGACGTCATGTCCCTCGTTTGGCTCTGCAGAGACGTCATCCCAGGGCTGGGCTCTCCGTGGCTGCAGCTGTGAGCTGAGCCAGCTGCCAGCAAACCCTCCCCACCTCTGGCTTTTAAGGGGCTTCTCTTCCCTTCTTGATGCTGATCAGTAGATGGGTGAAGTTTCAGGAAGAGCAGGGAAAGGATGAAGCCAGGGAATGCGGAGGCGGAGGGAAGCCAAGCCTGGCACAGGGGAACTGGCTGTACGTGCAGCACCACGAGCTCTGCACATACTGCATGAAAGACACTTATTAAATAAAAATAACAGAAGGGAACATGAAAGACTCCGGTGGGTGCCAGCAGTGACTGTGAGTCTCCATGCTGTCCTCATTCTCCCTCCTCGGGACATGCTGTGCTCTAGTCTCAATATATGGCTTTACATTAGTGTGTGTAACATGGAGCAGGAATCCCTCCCCAAAGCACCTTGCTCCAAAGGGTAACTGAGGTCAGATGCTCAAGCAGTACCAATCTGCAGAGTTTCTCTAGTTCAGGAATCCTAAACAGAGCTGCTGGGATCTGACCACATACGGCCTCTGAGAAGTGCCTCAGAGCCTGCCCCATCCCCACTGGAGCTGACATGTAATCCTGTAGACCCCAGGACCATCCCTTGAGGGTCTCCTCTCCCTGCCTGGTGGTGCTGCTGCTGGTCCTTGAGTATTAGGTAAAGTGTGGAGAGCATCCATGATGTGTCAAACAGGCATACCTGGACTTGTGTTTGTTTCTTCCTCTGCCTCAGGATGGGTAAAGCAGCATTATCCAATATATCCAATAAGCCTTGTGTTGCCCCCACTATGAATTAAGTCTCCCACTGAGTACCACAGTTGCTCTCTCTCCCTGACCCCTTTTTTCAATTCCCCTGCTCCTCCAGCAGCACTGGGATTACCTGAGGTTTTGTTAACACAACAGGATAGGGCTGGAGCAGGGTATCAGCCTTGACCTCCCACCACCTCCCTTGTTCCTCCCAGGTGGATGGGCATGTATGGATGCAAAGCAGCAGCAACCTGTGCCCCTGGAGGTGTGAGGCTGCATAAATTCCTTTGGGCAGCACTTCTACCCAAACAGCCTGGCTGAAAGGGATCTGGTTCAATCCAGCAGTTTCCAGGCATGCAAAAGCCTAAGCATTTTGTTTAACTTTCTCACCTGCTGGGAAATAGCTGGTGTCTTATCGCCCTTTAAAGTTTTTTGGCAGGAAATGTGACTCTGGAAGGTCAAACACAACTAACCTATGGCTGGGAGTAGTTGTTACAGGCTAAGGCTTAATGCAAGATCATTCAAAGTCTTTGTGCTTGTGATAAATCTCACTTAACTCCCTGGGTCCAAAATCAAATAGGGCATGTACAGCTCTTTGTAATATGAGAGTCAAAGACTTTCTGGGCAGTCACTGAGTTGTTGGAGCAAGAGATCCCAGCAGTGCATGAGCAGACCCCCCCCACCTCATCACATCAGTAACAGAAATGCTCAGTAGAGCTAAGACAAAGTGGTTACACCACACCAAATCCTCTGGCAGCTTTTTGGAGCAAGAGCCACCCAAGTGTCCTTATGCTGCATTCCAGATGGGCATCTGCTAAGCAAACAAGGGGGTGCTGATGCAGTGATTTATCCAGGGTGCCCAAACTGCTCAATGGTTAAACTTTTGTTTATTTATCTTCCAAGAGAGAATGCTGTACTTCCCAACTGCTTTTGTTTTTAGGGCTGGTGGAAAGCCAGTTCCTTATGAGCACTGCAGCACTCGAGAGATTCTCTCCCCTTGATCTTGGCGTTACTTCAGTTGGAGTTTTTTCGCTGTGTTCTTATCCTGCAGGAAATCTGTGAAGGACAAAATAGGAAGAAGGAAAAAAGTAACTCAAAGCCATATGACTTTTATTTTTACAATCTGAGCGAGGAGTCTGAAGGAAGATGTATCGTGGGACAGAGATATCTGTATAAATCCAGCAAGCCTGATTTAGTGGTCTTTGATGCTGGTGTGACACTGTTAACATTAGCAGCTCCTGATGTGTATCTGCTTAAGTGAAAGATGGGGACTTGGATTCATGGTGTTGATCATGCTGATGTATTTATGCCAGAGGTCCATCTGGCACAGTAACTGTGATGCTGAATAGCAGCAGAAGAGGCAGAAGTGCTGTGTTGATTGATCAGTGTTGACTTTTCATGATGGGATAGGCCCCTTCCCAGTACCTTTCCCCTGTGCTTAGCCTGGGCATGTTGTTACCAAATGGTAGCAATGAACCAAAGAGTTGGCAAGAGTGCCGCAAAAATGGGTATGAAGTGTAAAGAAACTCATCTCATGTGCTTTCTAACTCCTTAAGGATGTGTGCTTTTTAGAAGTCTGCTCAAAAACAAGTTGTTGTGTTGTGTGAAGGCTCGTGTTGCACAATGTTGACCAGCTAAAGCTCCAGCACAGAGCAGCACGGATCTCCGTCAGCAATTCCTTGCCATGGAGTGATGACAGTGCAGGGATGAAGGGGAGTAATCACAGAGAGAAAGCCCAGCCAAGCCTGTGCATCTGGGCCAAGCAAGGGCAACAACCCCTAAAGCCTGAAAAGGCACATGGAATCAGTTAGAGTGGATTTGGGAAATAAGGAGGAAGAATGGGATATCTACATAAGGAAGCTGTGGAGGTCTCTCCCAGGTGCAAAATGGAAATCCCCTTCTGCTACACAAGCCCTGTGAGGGAGCCTGTGGAAGCCTTGCTGTCTGTGCCAGGATGCACAGCAAAGCCCATGGGGTTCCCAGGTGGCTCTGCCTGGTGTGGAGGCTCTGGGTCTACAAACAGGGGAGACAATTCCCTTGTCAGGAGATGGGACAGGCTGATCCCACAGGTCATTCCCCTCCTGGGGTTTTTGGATTTGAGGGCTGGTTTTCCTTCTTTTTAATTTTGTGTAGGGAAAGGGTAGAGAAGGGTGTTTGAGTGCACGTTCTTTTCCATATAAGAAGTGTCTAAGTGATGTTGCACTCAGTCCACCTGGGCTGTTTCCCAGGTTGCTGAACAAGGCAGTGATGTGCTCCAGGGAGGAAATGGCCTGCAGGTCAAAGAGGGGAGATGGGTTTGGAGTTTGTGGTTTGCTTTGAGATTGGTTGTGTCACAACCAAACTCTGGAGCCCTTTCCTTTCTGGTGTTGGCAGTGCACCTGGATACAGTGCACAGCTCTTAGGGTGGGTTGAAGTCAAGCCTGTTTACCTGTTGTGCAGCCCCACAGTAACAAACTCTCCCTGTTGCAAAAGCTTTATAGGATGCCCATGAACAGTATCCCCCCTCTGACTCCTCTGTTCCCATCCACACAAACTCAAACCCAGCGGCGTCCCCAGGGTGATCACTGGCACAGCATCCCTGGGAGGACTTGTGCTGGCAGGTTCCCCCTGTGACCTGTGCCTCTGCCGTGTCCCAGGCTCTCTGCACACCGGCCGGAGCTCTCCACCCCCGGGCAGTGTTCCTGAGGAGCAGCAGCAGATCGCCCGCCAAGGGTCCTACACCAGCATCAACAGCGAGGGCGAGTTCATCCCCGAGACCATGGACCAGAACGTGAGTGGCGCTGGGCTGTGTGGGTTAAACTGGGACGGCGCTGGGCGCGAGGGGGGCTGTGCTGTGAGAGCACTGCTAAATCCCCAGCAGAGTCTGTGCATGGGGCTCGGGCCAGCTTTTTCCAGGAATGGGTGCCCCCAGGCTTGACATGCTGGAGAAATGGCAGACCCAGTTTCCAGGAGCCCTGGAAGCCAGCTGCAGTGGGGATGGCAGATGTGCTGGGGCACCGCAGGTAGCTCTGGAGGAGCACAGAACTGGGGCACACGTGTGCACCAGCTGCCAGGCCATCGTGGCCGCAGCATTCCCAGATCCCGTGGACCACGAGGGAATGTGCCAAGCAACCGATTGCCTGTGATTGCAACAGCCTGGGGATATCAGCAGCTCCTGCTGCTTCCCATGTGCTGTTTCTGCCTCGGCTCCGGTTACAGTTCTTGGCTCTGCCCACAGCCTCTCTCTGTGGTTTCGTGTCTCTGTTCCTCTCATATGTACTTTTTTTCCTCTTTTAATAAGGACTTTGTTTATTCCAGTCCCTAAGTGCTAAAAGAGCAGCAAGTTCTTCAGTGATAAGCAGTACCTCTTCCTCCAGGCAAATTGGTACCCACGATGGGGAAAACTCTGCAGTGTCAAGGCACTGGGGGGGAGCAGCTTACACCTCCCTCTCCATCCCTGCTCAAGCTATAGTTACAGCTCTGAAGAGCTATAGATCCTGTGAGGTCAGCTGGGAACATAAGTCATTCTTGCTAAGCTCTTGGAAGTGCGGGATCAGATCCACAATTTGCAGGAGGGATGTGGAGGGACATCTGGGAGGCACTAAACTCACTGTCAGGCTGCTGTGCTGGCCCCCAAGGGTCACGCCTGGGGAGATGTGCATTCCCTACATTCAAACAGCACCCACTAGCTCCACTTTTGTGTGCAGGCCGTGCCAGTGTTTCCATGGCAAAGTTGTGTTTTCAGCAGTTTATTATACAGCCATTAATAAAATAAGAAGTCACTCGGGGTGAGTCTTGGCAGCGTCAGAGTGCAGATGTATCGTGCGCTCCCTGCAGCCAGCAGTTGGCTTTCTATTGTTTTCACATGCCTTCCAAACACGTTTGGGAGGATTAAGACAAAGTGTGTGTGCGTGCAGGAGGAGGGTCCCCATGACCCCTTTGGGTGTAAATCAGCACAGCTCCCCCGGCTGTTCACGGAGCTCTGTTAGCTCAGAGCCCTGAGCCTGCTCCTGATGAAGGTTCCCAGATGCTCTCCCTGCTTTTCCCCAGCATCACACTGTGGGTGGCTTGCAGCCCTTCTCTGGTGAATTAAATGCACAGAGAAGGGGGTCTGAGCGTGGTTTGGTTGGGTTTTTTTCTTCCTTTTCTTGTCGAGCAGCCACGCTTTTCCCTATATGGGCTTTGCCCTCACAATGTCCTTGTGCTGCTGCTTCCATATGTGCCTTGTGGAAAACCACTTAGAGGCTGAAGCTTGCTGCCTTTTGGGGAATGCCCCTGTGCAAGCCTCTGATGTAACTGTGGTCTTGAGACCAGCCTGGCAAATGAACAGAGGCTGAATATGGAGCATGCTCCAATTCCCAATTTTATGCTTTTGAGAAATTAGTCTGTTTCAGCACTAGCTGCTGGGAGAAACCTGGCGTGGCTGGCAGAGGCAGGGAGTGTTTTTTTTTAGGACAACTCTTCATCCTCTTTGGCTAATTGTATTTTGAAGGATGAGGTTTTGGGGTAAAAACTGGGAAGCAGGGAAAAATTGCACTTTGCAGTTGGGACTGTCCAGCCAGAACAGCGCGAGCTGTTGTGACAACTGTGTGAGGAGGTTTTATGGGACCAGGGCATGGAAAGGGAGGCTGTTGGGGAAGGAGGAGTGATGTGGGAACCAGTGAAGTGTGACTCCACGTGGTGTTTAACCCTAGTTGCTCAGCTTTCCCGGGAGTGAGCTGGGCTGGCAGTGGAGCATTGGTACTGCCTGCAGCACAGCGTGGCCTGGAGCAGGCTCTGCTCCATGTGGAAGTGCACACAGCCCCTGGGTCTACCACTCCATACAAACCCTCTATTGTTAATAGCCCGCTATAAATAACCCCAGCCAGTACAATGTCTCATCCAGGAAGCAACACAAATGCAGCTTTTGACTCACTGAGCTGGTGAGAGCCAAGCTGGTTCCTCCAGCCAAAAACCCTGATGATGCTGCGCTTATCAGCGGACAGGGAGGCTGGGCTCGTGTGCCAGGGCAGCTCGGGAAGTCAGGAGTCCAGGGCTGCAGTCCTGGCTGTGGTACACAATATCCACTTGGCCTTGGGCACATCTTTTGTGTCCTGGTACATGTTTTCTTTTAGTAGTATTATTGTTTTTCACAAATACTTTGGACGCTTTGAATCTCATTGCCTTCTCCACGTGCTTTGAACATCAGCGTGCTAATTATCTTTGCCTCAGTTTTCCTACTAGCAAACAGCAGTTGGAAAGAACAAAAATGCAGGGAGGGCATTGTAAATGGATTTCCACTGGGAAGAAACCTGGCATCAGCTGGCTTTGGAGGAGTTTTGTTGACCCTGCAGAGAACTAGAGGTCCTCTAGTTCTGGCTCTTGAAGAGCTACAGTGCATGGTTTTATTGTTTCCCCTTTCCTTTCACTGTCAGATGCTTGAAGCTTTCATCAGCCCCGACGACTCGCTGTCTGGGAGCTGCCAGTCACTGGACAGATCTGTGGACAGGTGAGTTGTCCATGTCACCATGTTCACGAGCTGAAATGCAGCTGCCTCTCCATAGCGGGAGGGGAGTGGGTTCAGTGGCATCCCCTGAGGTTTCTGCCGGGATGAGGATGCACCTGAGCGAAACAAATCCATCTTTAATGCTGAAAACCAGATCCTAGTACAGATGTCTGTGGGATGGTGTGATTTGAATTGCAGGACAAAGACAGCCTGGCTTTGTGTGCCCAGGTTTTCTTTTTTTGTCAGACCTCTCTCATAGAATTATGGAACGGTTTGGGTTGGAAGGGACCTTAAAGATCATCTAGTTCCAACCCCCTGCCACGGGCAGGGACATCTTCCACTAGACCAGGTTGCTCAGAGCCCCATCCAAACTGTTTTTAAACAGTTTCAGGGATGGGGCAACCACAACTTCTCCTGCCAACCTGTTGTGGTGCATCCTCAACCTCACAGTACCTCCTGCCCGTCTGGTTCTCTGCAGTCACCAGGCCAATACTCCATTAGCCTCTCCATGCCTCCTCCTCCCTGGGCATGCTGTCTGCTCTCCACTGACCACTGGTGAATTCAGCACCCCCTGTGCACTGCCAGCAGCCACAGACATCTCAGTCAAGGTGCTGAGGACACCAGACAAGCAATAACTAAGTTTAGCTCCTCAGCAGGAAGCAACTGGGACACGCTGTACTAACCCAGGCTGGGATTCAGTGGCTGCTGTGGCTGCTCAGTCCCAGCTCACACGTGCACAGGAGCTCTGTGTTTGCTGTTGTGCAGGGTGAACTGTGTATAAGACACAGTGTCCTTTTGGGAAGCAGTATATTTTTTTTTTTCCATCTGCATCAAAGATTTTCTATTTTTTTCCGCTGTTACTTTTGCCATACAGCACCAGGGCTGTGTTCCAGCAGGTCTGTGTTGGGTTGATTGTGTAGCGTGCTTCGGCTTTGCTGCTCTGTGCGCTTTGGATCTGTCTCAGCATCAAGGTCCATTTCCTTTTTGCGGCTTTTAATAATTTCCTGTGATGTATTTGCTCATTGTTGAGGCTGTATCGGAGCTGGATTCCTTGTGCTCCCAGCCTCTCTGCCCCAGCTCTGCTTTTGCACAGCCCTTGCCAGGAAGAACTGCAGGAGGAGCATGGGCTGGTTGTAACACTTGTATTGGGAACTGAGAGAAGAGTTTTGGCCGTGTGTGTAAGAGGGTGGTATGGCTTGATTTCACATGCAAAGCAGGCAGATGTGCTCAGTCATGGGGTCTAGGAGCTGGAAAAGGCACAAGAAGGGCTATGTTATTCCCAGGCAGAAAGAGGAGTAAGACTATTCCTGCAAAGAGGTGGCTGAGCCCTTGCAGCCAGTTGCTTGGGATGGGATCAGCTCAAGAGAGTAGAGTGAGTCACCGGGCACAGTGACCAGGATGAGGCTTAAAAACACCACAACAAATTCCTCTCTGCCATAACAGTGATCAGCTTTGACACGAGTAGGTTTCAGAGCACTTCACGAAGCTGATTTGTGCTCTGTGCCCATATTGTTGAAAGGGGGATTGGCACAGCAGCACGTCCAGATCATCCTGTTGGCCCTTGCAGAGCTTGGAGTGAAATTGGGATAGCTGAGGTCCCCTTGCAGTGCTTTATCATCTCTCAGTGTATTTTAAAGACCTGGAGCCTTGAGACACCACTCCCACACTCTCCCTCCTGGTCTTCTGAGAGGGTGCACATTCCCACTGGTGGTACAGGCCCTCCTGTGTGAGGAAAGTGGGGGATGATGTTGCAGAAGAGGGGAAAGCTACATGAATTGGGTGTGACTGAAGGACTCTGGTGTGGACATCTGCAGCAACTGAGCAATGCTCATAGAAAGCAGAGTTGCACAGTTGAATACTTGATGTTGAGGGACAAGAAATCTGCAGCCCTCCTGTGCAGCCTTGTGCACAGGTGTTGTGGTCTTTGGCTGCTTTGTTTCAACATGGTGACTGTGGGGTTTGCAGCATCCCTTTTGTTTGCCACAGGAAGAAGCTGTGATCCAGCAAAAAAACCCAATCTTCATCCCTGTGCAGGATGGGAATGGGAACTCAGTGGTCAGTGCAGCTTGTGGTTTAGCCTGTCCTTTCCACAGTCTATTAATTCCGTAGCCTTTCTGATAAAATAAATATATCCTTCTTTTTTTTCATCCCTTTGCAGCCCTCCCTTCACCCAAACCCCTGTTCCTGGAAGGAAGAGCCATCCCAAAGACAGCCTTGATTGCATGGGTAAGCACTCTAGGTGGTTTATATTTGCTTAAAAGTATGAAAAGTATGTAGTAAAGAGTCTGGATAAAGGCTTTTACAGAGATAGCACTGCATGGAAAGTAATTAAAAGCAATCAAGCAAACCAGCTCCATTGCTTACACTGCACTTCAGAATTGACACTGCAATGATCAAACATGAATGTTCTCTGAAATCAAAAGATCCAGAGCACCAAACACAAGCAGGGCTGCTCTTGTCTTCATTAACCCTTCTTGACTCTGCATCAGTACTGGTAGCACTGAGGAACCTTTGGGCCTGATTTGGGTATCAATTTACAGCAACAACAGCCCAAACTGGGCACCAAGGGCCCTGAAGTAGGTGGACATAAGCAACTAAAGCTGTGGAGAGATCTGTGTTGGAAGATGTTGCTGAGAGGGCCATGCTCTTGTGTTTGGAGACAACTGTGAGGTGCTGACAAGCTGGAAACAGCCCTGTGGGGTCACCTTTTGTCTCTGTTAGTGCCTGGGAGTTGCCCCTTCAGGTTCTCAACTTCCTACATGGTAAAACCCAGCTCTCTAGGGAGTTATGCCTCTTCCACTTGCATTAATAATAATCTGCAATAGTGCAAATGCTGTTAGAGAAACTTATTGGTAACTTGCACAGATCATAGGTTACTGCTTAATCACTTATAAACATCCAGCTGGTTAAATCATGGAAACTCTGTAATACTGTAATGACTTGCACTATTAAAAATGAGCAAATGGCAGCCAGCCTGTGGCAGGAGAACTCATTCCTGGCCTGAGGCAGGATTTCTGGATTGAACTGCAGAGATGAAGCTGCAGTCAGCCCACATTGCTGAAGGTTTTAATGCTCCCCCCGTGGCATTTTGCTTTGAGACACCACTCGGCACTGTCGCTCACACGTGGCTCGCCCAGAACCTGTTGCCCTGTCCTTGTTGCTTCTCCTGCTGACCATATTTCAGCCATTATGTGCTCCTTTTGGCAATCATGCTGAAGTGCAGCAGAGGCCAGGAATGGCCTCCAAGGAGCGGCTGCTGGCCCCAGGCTAAGACAAACAAACAGTCAGAACTGGCTGTGTCATTAGAATTCGATGGAGGGAAAACAGCAGGTGAAAGACGGGGAGGGAAATGGCAGATAGTTTAATCTCAAGTTATTTGGTGCTACCAGCAATGGCCTCCTGTGCTTTGGCTTTTATTAAAAAAATATGTCCTTATCTCACATGTCCATCCGTCTCATCATCCCGTGTCTAAATTCCTATGGTCTTTAATCCCTTCTGTATATTCTATCTTTCTAGCATTTAATTAAAGTAAGTATAAAAGTTTGGGGCTCTGGAGGTATAAATTGGCCCCTGGCTTTCAGAGATGAGAACTTGCATCTGAGATGGAGTGGAGAGATTGTCCAGTGTTGGCCGTGTGCTGGATTTCTGCATTTCCCTGGAAAGAACTGCTATCAGAGTAAAGGTTTTGGAGCAGATGGATCTAGGCCTGACTCTGCCTGGCACTTCTGTTTCCACGCTGATTTTTGTGTTTTCCATGTCCAAATAAGATGTTTAGTGGAAGCTTGGCATGGTCTATGTTAATCCCAGGCCTTGTACTTGAACACTGTGGGCCAGGGTCCATAAAGTCAGCAGTTAAACCTCTGCCTTAGGGGCACCAAAGCAGTGTTTTAACCCTTATTTTCCACTGAGGAGTGTGTGACTGTGGATGGATTTCAGAGGGAGCCTTGGGGGACGTAGCATTGTGTAAATGAACAGCTTGTCACCTCGTGCTTGCCTGTAATTCAGTGTTTTCCATAAGAAACACTGTTTGCTGATCTCAGAAACTTGTGTCTTCTTCCCTCCTGTCAGATTTCGACATCCCGTTCTGTGAGAGGTTTGGGAAGGGTGGGACGTTCCCGAGGCAGTACCACCTCTCCCAAAGTCGCAAGGACTACAGTGACGGTAAGAAAATGATGGAGGGTCAGGGAGGGAGGTGATCAGTCCAAGGTCTTGGTGGCTGGTGGCAATGCCTAGGACTGGAGAGACCTGGGAAGGAGAGGTTTCCAATAAAGGGAGAATCACCAAGGAGTTTGGGATTCACTTGTGTATTCTGAAGGGCATCCTCCATGAGACCTCGTGGCTCTGCTCTTGGGAAGTGCTGAGCATCTACAGCCTGTACGAAAGTCAGTGCTCTGCTCCTCCACTGCTCACACCTGCAGTTTTAACTTAGCTGTGTGGATGATTAGCACTTCTCATCCCTGGCAAAATCAACCTTTCGGTTTCCTTAAATTGCTTGCTTTTCAGGATGCTGGTTTGTGACCTTTACAGCACATTTCTCACAGAGCCTTAGGAAATCCCTGAGCAATTTCAGGGTAGCAGTTTCTGTTCTCTTCTCTGTTTTAAGCTGTTGAGCTCTGAGCTTTGGGGATCACTCCATCACCTTTTTCCTGCTCTTTCATTGTGTGAGATTGCAAGTGGTGGGAGGCCATACTGAATTAGAATCAAATTCCCTTGGGAAAAAGTAGTGAGTACATGCAGAGAGCATATTGAGCCTTCCAGAATGAACTTCATCTCTCACTGAAACCCCTATGAAAGCAGGTCTGGCACTGCTGTGTGGTCATTTGCATTGTGGACTTAGGGGATGACAGGGGTAATTTGCAATGTAAATCCCTGCCTGTTCAGTGTTTAATTGTGATTAACAGCCAACAAACCCCCTAATGTAATTAAACTGTTGCAAACCCCTCTGGAAACATCTGCATTAGATGTAATTCCTGCTGTTATCAACTCTTAAATTGAATTTAAAATGTTTGCAGGGCTTTGCTTTAGTTTAATTACACTTGTTTTGTTCAATGTGAAGAGGTGAGGGTCTGGGCAGTGACGTGAGAAGGTGGTGACAGGTAGATCCAAGCTGGTGTGTGTGTTCTTGCTGTAACTTTGCCCCTTTTCTCCTGCAGGCCGGAGGACTTTCCCCAGGAGTTACTTCCCCCAGGAGAACCTGTTTCAGCTTGTCCCTTCCAGCCGAACCAAGAGCTTTAATGGGGACAGCAAGCTCAGCACGCTGCAGTACGACGAGTACAGACCCAAGTGCTGGAACAACTGTGAAAAGGGTCTGCAGGTCTTCAGCACCTCCCCTACAAAAGCAAGGAACTGTGAGTGAACCAAAGCCCTCAGTGTCTCAACACAAAATCGAGTTCCCATGTCCTGCTGAGTTACTGGACACCAGCTACATCAACCAGGGGTGAATGCACCCTCAACACAAGGCACATCACATGAGCTTAAATCTCAAAGAGAATGATTTAATACAGTGCACTGTATCTCACCTTCCCCTTGAGCTGAGAGTGTGTGTGGGCTCAGTTGCTGTTCAGCACTTGGTGGGTTGCAGAAAATTCCTTGTGTGTTGTGTTTTGACTGTCAGTGTGCTCACCCTGCAGAAGCTTCAGGGAGACACAGGATGTGGGAGCAAACTCATGCAGAGACTCTATTCCTTGGCTTACATTGCTGTAAGCACCCAAAGACGGTGCTGCAGACTCCTCTGCTGTTGCAGTACTGCCCATGCTATAGGATTTGGTGCATATAGGGCCTGTTCTGTCATAGATAACAACCTAGGAATGACCAGTGAGATAAAACTCCTTCCTGGTCCTTGCCTGGCTTGCTGCTCAGCTGTGCTGCATCCTGCTAAATGCTTCCAGGCTAGAGGGGAAAGTCCAACACTAAGAAAACAGTTTTTGGAGGAAGGACTCCTAATGAAATAGGACGTTTTGGGGATGTGTTACTGCTTTATGTTAATGCAGACTGGGAGGCATCTCCCCACCCCAGTAGCACCAGTGTCAAAACTGATTTGTCCTGGTGCCCCTGGGAGAGGGTGGCTCACTCACTGCCCTGCACACTGTTGGGTCAGGTGGATGCTGAAGCCTCCCTGATGCACTCTTTGAACCCTCTCCTCTCTTGTGTAGCCCTTCAGGCACCTGTGAACTGGAGACTGGGGAAGCTGCTGGGAAGAGGAGCTTTTGGGGAAGTTTATCTCTGCTATGATGCTGACACAGGGCGGGAGCTGTCAGTGAAGCAGGTGCCTTTTGATCCTGACAGCCAAGAGACAAGTAAAGTGAGTATGAGGGCAGGGCTGTGTTCTGTAGCTCCTTGGGGAATTGTGGGCTGGAGGCTGGGGGTGGAGGTGTCTGTGTCCCTGATGGAAGGCAGTGTGTGGGGACAGGGTGTTGTTTTCCCTCTCTGAAGTGGTCTTGTATGGTTTGTGGCACTGGTAAGAGTGGTCTGGTGACTTCTCTGCCTTCTAGTCCCTTGATCATGTTGGCCTGTTCTGTCTCAGGTATCATTTCTTGCAAGACTGGCTGCTATTCCTTAGTTTTGTCTTTCTTGCTCCCTTCACCTTCATTCCATTCTGAGCACTGTATTAGCTTGACTGGGCGCTGACACCTTTCCAGAAAAACTCCTTGAGCACAAGTAATAATAAGTAAACCTGCCACAAAACCAAGCCCTTGTGTATTCCATCTGTCTTTCTCCTTACTTTTCTCTTAGGGCAGTGCTCCTCATTTCTGAGCCTCATGTGGGCAGCTTCACAGGGGCTACAAAAAGTGTGCTCAGCATCAAGAAGTATTTGGATAATATTCCCAAAGTTACCATTCCCTTTCATCAGGAAGCACATCTGTTTTGTTACAGGAGGTGAATGCTTTGGAATGTGAGATTCAGCTGTTGAAGACTCTCCGTCACGACAGGATAGTGCAGTACTACGGGTGCTTGCGGGATCCCGAGGAGAAGAAACTGTCTATCTTTGTTGAATACATGCCAGGGGTAAGTGTGGTTCCTGTCCTGAGTTGCTGAAAACAGATTGAGACTGTCCTGGAGTTCGGTGAAATTTGGATCTGGAGTCAAACTGTCCAGCTGAGCTGCTCTTTGGCTGCTGAGATAAACCAGAACACTGGATGCATCCCTAAGGCTTGGGAGAGCTTAGGATGTGAGTCAGATGTCATGGTGAAGCCCTTCAACATGCACTGGGTGAAATGGAAAGGCTTGCAGGCAGGTTTTAGGTTTGAATCCTGGAGCAGGGTGTGTTCACAGTCTGGAATCTGCACTTGGTGAATGTGGGACATGATCCAGATCTGGCTCCAAACACTGTGGCCTGAGCCCATCCTTAAGTATTTATTGCAAATCCCTGCAGGAAAAGCTAATAGTACAACTGTCCACCCACAGCTGTCACCAATTATTTGTGGCTTTCAGCACGTGTGTATTGAAAACAGTGTTACTCACTTGGAGTCTTCTGTTAAGGACAGAGCTTTTTGTGAGTAGCATTATCCTCTTGTGCAAGAGTGGCTTCAATTTGTGACTTTGTTGATATAGGATGAAATAGCCCTGGGGAAAAAGAAGGTCAGAAGGCTTTGAGGCAGTCTCAGCATGGATGGAGAATGTACATGGATGAGTTGAACATCTCTTTCTGTTTGAGAGCTTGTGAATTACATCAGCCATTAGACAAAGTCATGGGTTGGTGTAAACCAGTGTAACACTATTTACATTGCCGGAGGATCTATTCTCCTAAGTCCCTCCTGTCCAGCTGGATTTGTTCCCCAGAGTGTGGGAGAATAAACCCTTGTTTATACAGAGATTTGTAGGGTCAGAAGGGACAATTAAGTCATCTGGTTGCAAATAATTTTGGTCATTAGTAAACGTGCTAGAAGCTCTCGTAACACGTCATGCATGTGAGTGATCAGGTGGACTTCCATGCGTCTGAGTCCCTTCCAAGCCATGTCCTCCCTCTCTCCCTGTGGGAAGGCATCTCATTTTCAGGTCTTACCAAGGGGTGTGGGCCCAGAGGAGTAAATCCCAGGAATTCCAGCAGTCCCCTCGCTGCCTACTCCGCAGCGTGACGATGTTTGTTAGCAGCCAGGAAACCAGCATTTGATGCTGGGGCAGCGTCCAGCGGGGCTGGAAGTTCAGTGTTTGTTTTTTTTAATGATAAACCCGAGCTCTGACCAAATACAGATTGACTTTGCTGCTGAAACAACAGTTCATTTCACAAAAGCAGCTCAGGGCTTTGGTTTCCAAGGCCAGTGGAAGTGAGCGAGTTCCCAGACCTTGCAGGACAGCAGCTCTGCAATGCTGGGTCTGGCCAAACTTCCAGTTTAAGACAGGCAGCTTGTCAAAATCTTCATGGGGCCAAGCTTGGGTGCACCATTAGCCTGATGTTCTTATGAAGGCCCCCAGTTAATAGCTGACTGACTCTGTAGTTTCTGTCCTGCCCATAAACTAATTTATGCTTGGAAAACAGAATGACCACAGGCCTCAGAGAATCTGTTTCCCCTTCTTGTTTGCTGTCCCCCATCAGGGGGAGGGAGGGCACAGTAAGAAAGCTTGTTTGGTTGTGGGTCAGTGAACATACCCTGCATACAGGTTGTATGCAGGGGTCATTTAGAGCATCTCATATTGCTCCAACAGTGCTGTGAAAGGGAGAGGCGCATCCACAGCATCACCACCAGCCCCAAAAGCAGCCAAAACAGTAGCTGGGCAGAGCAACAGCAGAGCTGGGTGGATGTGGAAAAGCTAATACAGTTTGACAGATTGACTTGGAGTAGAGCAGCCACTGTTCCCAGAACAGAAGGACTGGTAATATTGGATCAGCCCCAGAGCTGCAGGGCAGGCAGAAACAGGATGGGTTTCCCCTCCTGTTTCCCACCTAACCTGAGTACTGGAGGTAGAGCTGAGTGTAAACCCCAAATCTGCCTTGGGCTCATCCTGCTAAAACCCAGCTCTGACGCAGTGAGACACACCCATTTCCAAGTGAATAGAAAATGCCAAGGGGGTCAACCTCTTGCAGATTATAATATCTGCACCTCTTCTTCCTTTTCTCTTTGATCAGTAAAATCAAACCAGTCTGAGAAATTCAAGTAGTAGCAAATTATCTATCCAGGGTCTTCTTGTTGGAGCTGTCCTGTGTGGGGCTGGTTGTCCCTCATGGCCATGGGTGCTCCTTGCAGTGCAAGGTTTTGGGAAGAGGCTTCGTAGAAGGACTGGGTCATCTTGGCCCTGAAAGGAGATTGTAGACAGGTGGGGGTAGGACAAGGGGAAACAATAGGAAAAAGGGGAGATTTAGACTGGATATTGGAAAAATGTCTTTACTGGAAGGGAGGTAAAACATTGGACCAGGGAAGTGGTGGAATCACTATCACTGGAAGTGCTCAAAAAACACATGGTTTAGTGGTGAATGGTAGTGCTGGGTTAGCAGTTGGACTCGATGATCTCAGAGGTATTTTCTGACCTTGGTGATTCTATGAACTTAATTAGTCGAGTTGATCTTCTCACTTGAGTTGTAATTCCTCATCAGTTTGGTCTCCATCCAATCCAGCCACTAGAGGGGGAAAAAGGTCTGTGGTGTTGGCTGGAGGAATGCTGACATGCACCAGAGACTGTACCCTTTTCTCCACTGCAATCTGGGACGTGAAGACTAATCTTTCCTCCATTCACCATTAGTGGGTTTTTATTCTACAGAGAATGGGTTGGGGTTTTTTTGAGCTGGGTGATAAAGCGATCAGGAGAGTTTGAAATGTTCCTGTGACATGGTGGTGGTTCTGCTGGTCCTTACGGTTGGTGTGGGTTGTCTCTCTGCAACAGGGCTCAATAAAGGACCAGCTAAAAGCTTACGGTGCTCTGACTGAGAATGTCACACGGAAGTACACCAGGCAGATCCTGCAGGGAGTCTTCTACCTACACAGCAATATGATTGTCCACAGGGACATTAAAGGTGAGTGGATAATACAGAGAAGCTTCTTGCTTGCTTGGATTTGTTCAACCCAACCTCCCCCAGCCGAATATAAATTCTCGTGCACAACACAGTGCTGGGATCTCATTTTTAATTGACTTTTACCCCTGCCCTTCACCAGCTTGAACCGTGAGAATCTTGAACAAGCAGCTGAAACCAAAATCTTGTGCTGTCTTCTCTGGAGAGGGATTATTGTTGACTGCCCTTACACATCTGAAGACCTGGTGTAACATACCCAAGAATTGAGAGGCTCTGGCCTTTGGAGAGGTCTGGAGCTCTGTTCTGCCTGTGGGTGAGGAGGATGATCTGTCAGCTCCCCTTCACTGGTCACTTTTGGGAAACCTGCTGAGTGAGGGGATGCTGGTGGGAGTCAACCCTCCTGGAGAGCAGCTGTTGTAGGAAGAAAAGGATTTTACACAATGCTGAGTCCAGCCCCAAAATGACCCTTTGAGTCCCCTCATGCCCTTTGCCTGTGCCTTTCCTGCTCTCCTCACTGTAGCCACTTCAGTGCAGATTGTCACCTCATCTCTTGGGGTTTTGTCTGTGCTCTTCACCCCAGGTGCCAATATTCTGAGAGATTCTGCTGGAAATGTGAAACTTGGAGATTTTGGAGCCAGCAAACGCATCCAGACCATCTGCATGTCTGGGACTGGGATTAAATCTGTCACGGGAACACCATACTGGATGAGCCCAGAGGTTATCAGTGGAGAGGGCTACGGAAGGAAAGCTGATGTGTGGTAAGGAATACAGTAGAAACCCCACCACTGCTACTTAACTCAAACAGTCCTTTGGGGAAGTTTTAATGGGAGCAGCAGGTGTAGCTAGTGGTTGGAAGCAGTGCAAAGGATGGAAATAGGGTCAATTACGTGGCTATCCAGCATGTTTTAGCTGAAGATCCCAAAACAGGAGCAATCAGAATCACAGCTTGTTTTTGGAAGCTCTTGTGTGGGTATCATGCTCACCTTAGTCCCATAGCTGCTCTTAATTCTGGAAGGCAGGGTGATAACATAGTTAATTAAAAGAGCTGTTGAGTTTTGGTGGCCCTGATTTTAGGTTTGCTAAGCCGAGCTCAGAGGCTCAGGGGATCTAGTGAGGCCTTTCAAAATCTGCTGCTGGATGTTTGCATGTGGCTCAGGCACAAAGACAACCAAAACTACTGGTGGATTATGAATGATCTGATCTGTGAAGGATGTCAGATGGAGCCTGAAAGAGTTGGAATAATGCTACTAATGCTCCCAGTGAATGAGGAGGAAGCACTGTCTTCACAGTGTGCTTTCCACTGGGTACCCAAAGCAATTAGGGTCAACAAAAACTAGTCCTTTCAAGAGAACCCTGATCACTGGGGGGAATCCAGGCAGTCCTTAGCAGGCAGCCACCTGCTCTGGTTGATGGAAGGAAAATGTGGTCAAATTTTTTAGGATCAACTACAAATGGAGGTGGCAGAGTGTCCCTGCTGAGGAAAAGACTCCTCAGCATGCAGAGAGAAACATCTCAGGCTCTTTGCTCTCATCTGTTGTGTTCCTTCTCAGACACATGTTAGAGATTAAGTTGGATATGGGCAAACATGTTTTGTTGTGGTTCAGCTTCCCGGGGAACTACGTGGTATTGCTGAAACTATGGTGTCTGAACCTGTGCCTGGTTTTTCCTTCAGGGGGTGCCCCATAAGATCTCTCACACACTTTTATGAAACTTTTAGCTGGTTAACCTAGGCAGAAAAGCCACCAGCTTTAGGGCAAGGCTTGCAAAGCTCACTCCAGCTGTGGGAGCAGAAATCCCAGTGCCAAGTGTGACCAGGGAGCTTTGGGGGTACCAGGGGCTTGTGCCCACCTCCTGCATGGCTCAGCAGCCCCAGTGCCTTTCCCACTGCCTCACCCCTGTTCTTGGCGTTGTTTCAGGAGCGTGGCCTGCACCGTGGTGGAGATGTTAACAGAGAAGCCACCGTGGGCAGAGTTCGAGGCCATGGCAGCGATTTTCAAGATCGCCACCCAGCCGACCAACCCGCAGCTCCCCGACAGCGTCTCCAGCTGCTGCCGCAACTTCCTCAAGCAGATCTTCGTGGAGGAGAAGCGGAGGCCGACGGCCGAGGACCTGCTGAGACACCCCTTTGTCAACGGCGGGCTCTGAGCCCCCGGCAGCGGGGTTGGGGTGGCCGCTGGACCCCCACCAGGTCCCTCCTCGCTGCCCGCCGCGCTGTTGGGTTCCCAAGCTGCGCTCGGGACTGTCGGTGCCGGGGGATTGGGAGCGAGGGGTTCCCCGGACCGTGCGGGTGCTGGCCTTGGGACTGCGTGACCTCCTCGCCGCCAGCGGTACTGGGGCCGTCCCCCCTCGCCGTGTGACTGATCTCTTGGGGAAAGCACAGCAAATGGGGTCTGTCCCCCCCCACCACCCCAGCACGACGGCGGTGCTGGCAGCATCCCCAGGACCGGGGGAGGAGTGGGATGCTCAGTGGCCATCACTGCCTTTCGCATTGGAACAGAGACAGGGCCTTCAGCCAAGCCGGAGGAGATGATCCTCAGACCGCAGAGTCGGGGGGACCCGGGTGTCCCCGTTCCCAAGGGGACCGACCCCGCTGGAGCTCGTGGGACCATCCGGCGGCTCCAGGGGGGCGGCGTTTCATTCTGTCCTGTGCCTTACGCGGTTACAATCAAGGAGTGATGCTCGACTCGGGGTCGGGTGTGATGATGCAGCAGCCGTGTTGACTTTGCCTTTGCGTGCGTGTGAGTGAGTGTGAGTGTGGGAAGAAGGGGGTCTTCTCGGGGTGCAGGAGGTCTCTGCTGGGTACGCCCACGGACGGATGCCCGGGACCCCTGCCACGGGCTGAGGGATGTTTAAATGATGATTGTGGTTAAATGCTGTCGATGCCAGCGGTGGGCAGGGCTGAGCACCAGCCAGGTCATGGTGGGAGCCATCAGGATTCGGGTGGGAGCTGTAGGGGATCTCAGCAAGGATGGCTCTGCTTATAGGCACAGCTGTGCTATTCCATACCCATGCCGCTGCGCTGGGGGAATGCCAACGTGTTTTTGGAAGTGGAAAAGCCCACTGGGTCTTTGGAAAAAGCAAGTACCTAAAATGAGGCAGAGGACCAGTGCCTGTGGATCTTGGGTGCCTCCTCCTCCATGCCCTGTGGGACCACCACCAGGTGCAGGGAAGGGGGATATCATCTCCACGGTGGTGCCTGAGGGAGCAGCTGCAAGACCATGGAGCCTCAGACCAGGAGAGTGGAGCTTTGGGGGTCGAGGAGAGCTGGAAGCACATTTCTTCCTGCAGTAGATTTGAAGTTGTAGGAGAAAACGGGCCAGCTGAAAGCAGAGCTGGGCTACAGCCTCTGACCAGCACTACCCTGCTGGAAAACTCCCACAGGGAGCACACACAGACTGCCTGGAAGCTAATTAAATGATCAGTCAGATCTTGGTTATTTTGGATAAATTAATTGCTTGGAACGAGATGATCTTTTAAGGTCCCTTCCAACCCAAACCATTCAATGATTTTATGATTCTATGGGTTATTTCAGTTTAAGAAAAGCAAAACTCTATGAGTGTTAGGGCAAATTAAAAGGAAATAGCTCTAATAATTCGTTATAAATGTGCTGAAAGGCTGCAGAGGCTGGTTGTTGCCCAGGCTGGGATCCAGGGGAGCTGGAGGGCAGGGGTGGAGCAGCACTGGGGGTTTGTGCCAGTGGATCACAGAGGTGATGGGCAGCTTTCCTCTCAGGGAGGGGGTAAAGTCTCCTCTCGCCAAGTGGGAATGAAGAATTTTATTCTGTGAATAGGACCAAATCCATCAGTCTGGTCAATAAGATGGGATGGATGGAAACAAGTACAAGGGGGGAAAAAAAATCAGTGTTGACTGGGAAGGGGCTTGGCAGAAGAGAGCAACAAAGTACGTGTTCACCAAAGTTTAAAAAAAAAAAAAATCAAAACCATTTTTAAGCTGTTTTCTCCTCTTTCATTGAATCTGTCTGGTTTGGGTTTTCTCAGCCCTTTAGTGGCGGGTGGGTGTTTTCTTTCTTTCCAAAGCCTTGAGAGCAAAGCAGGGCTCCTGGCTGTCCCAAAACACTCCCAGGGCCCTCAAACCACCCAAATCCTCCCGTGGATGGATGTGGCTCGTGGGTGTGTGTGTGTGTGTGTGTGAGAGACACTCCTCAGGTGCCTTTGCCTCTCTGGTTTGTAAAACCCGTGCAGTGTTCTGATGTACAGAATGCAACCAGGAAAAGCGAACGGAATATCCTGCCATGTAAAGTGATTTTCTGTTTCTTTGGTTTGGTTTTACTTTATTTTGCCTGCAGCTTTCCCTGCGTGCTGCATCACCGTGAATCCACGGGGGAATGGATTCCTCTTGGGGGACAGGCTGGAGCGGGGTGTTGGAACAGGGTGAACAGGGAAGGGGTGGGATCATCATCCCTGGAAGGGTTCAAAGAGTGTGTGGATGTGGTTTAGTGTTGAACACGGCTGGACTCGATGATCTTGGAGGCCTTTCCCAACCATAATGATTCCCTGGTCCTGCATTCACCCCTGCCCAGGGGGGCAGCTCCTCCCTCTGCCTGTCCCCTTGTCCTGACATCCCGCCCTGGACTCCAAACACATGGGCTTTTATGTGTTGATAATTAATTTTACTTTATTTATTTTTATTTCAAAATTTTATTTTTTTCTTTATTTCTATTCATTTTGCCCCCTCTTCCCCTGCCTTTCCTCCCTTTTTCCCCATTTTCCAATCTTTTTCTCTTTTCTCCTTTTTTCTCTTTTCTCCTTTTTTCTCTTTTCTCCTTTTTTTCTCTTTTCTCCTTTTTTCTCTTTTCTCCTTTTTTTCTCTTTTCTCCTTTTTTTCTCTTTTCTCCTTTTTTTCTCTTTTCTCCTTTTTTTCTCTTTTCTCCTTTTTT
>JAWWTY010000077.1:3893359-3938625 GCA_035222235.1 Margarornis squamiger | reverse complement strand
TTTTTCTCTTTTCTCCTTTTTTCTCTTTTCTCCTTTTTTCTCTTTTCTCCTTTTTTCTCTTTTCTCCTTTTTTCTCTGCTTTTTTTATCCTCCTTTTTCCTCTGCTTTTTTATTTTTTCCTTTTTTATCCTTTTTTTTGTGCTTTTCTCCTAGTCTCCTTTTTTCAGCTTTGCATTTTTTCTTATCTTTACTCTTTTTTTTCATCTTTTCCTTTTTTTCCCTGGTTTTTTCCTGTTTTCCTTTTTCCTCTTTTTTCTTTTTTTTTTATAATTTTTTCTGATCTTTTTATTTTCTGCTTTTTTCTACTCCTTTTTTTATTTTTCTCCCTTTTTTCCTTTTTTCCTTTTTTCTTTTTTCCTTTTTTCTTTTTTCCTTTTTTCTTTTTTCCTTTTTTCTTTTTTCCTTTTTTCTTTTTTCCCTTTCTTTTTCTTTTTTTCCCTTTTTTCTTTTTTCCCTTTTTTCCCCTTTTTCCCCTTTTTTCCCCCCCCTTTTTCGCCCCCCTTTTCCCCCCCCTTTTTTCCCTTTTGCTTTTTTTATCCTTTTTCTCCCTCGTTTTATATATTATTTTGTTTTGCTTTTGCTCAGTTTTCGCCTATTTCCCCTATTTTCCCTTACCCATCCCATTCCTGCCCTTCATCCCCAACACCCAAAGCCCCGCCTCCGACCCGGAC
The DNA here is from genome assembly GCA_035222235.1 of Margarornis squamiger. Taxonomy (NCBI): domain Eukaryota; kingdom Metazoa; phylum Chordata; class Aves; order Passeriformes; family Furnariidae; genus Margarornis; species Margarornis squamiger. The sequence goes on along the minus strand of JAWWTY010000077.1, from coordinate 3,937,954 downwards.
CCTCGGGGGCGGGGCCATGCAAATAACGTGGGGAGCTGCGACCAATCAAGCCACCGCCATGCAAATGAGTTGCTCACCGCGACCAATCATTTTGCCGCCGTGCAAATCACTGAGGGGGGCTGCGACCAATCCGGTGGCCGCCATGCAAATGAGGGGGGCGTTGCCATGCGGGGAGCCGCAGTGGGTGACAAGATGGCGGCGGCGGCGGCGCGGCGGGCGCAGCTGGTGCTGGGGCACCTCACGGGGCCCGGCCCGGCCCCCGCCGCCTCCCCGCGGGCCCGGCCCTGCTCGGGGGGCTCCCCGAGGGCCGCCAGCCCCGACGACGTGGTGGTGGTGCACGGCCGCAGGACCGCCATCGGCCGCGCCAGGCGCGGCGGCTTCAAGGTACGGACAGCGGGGTCCTGCCCGCCTCACAGCCCTGCAACACCCCGGGAAAGGCCTTATAAACAGCGTTTTCCTCGGTTGTAATGCCCCGTGGTGGCCCAGGGTGTGGCAGGGGCAGCGGAGTCCCTCACCTGGCACGGCTGGAACCTCACCTGGAACCTGCAGCCACAGCAAACCTGGTGCCAGGATGGTCCTGAGGGACACACGGTCCTTGTCACCCTTGGGAACGTGGTGCCAGGATGTCCCCGAAGGATGCAGGGTCCTTGTCACTCTTGGGAACCTGGTGCCAGGATGGTCCTGAGGGATGCAGGGTCCTTGTCACCCTCAAAACCTGGTGCCAGGATGGTCCTGAGGGACACACGGTCCTTGTCACCCTTGGGAACCTGGTGCCAGGATGGTCCTGAGGGACACATGGTCCTTGTCAGCTTCAGAACCTGGTGCCAGGATGGTCCTGAGGGATGCAGGGTCCTTGTCACCCTTGGGAATGTGGTGCCAGGATGGCCCTGAGGGATGCAGGGTGCCTGTCACCCTTGGGAACAGGTCTCCCCACCAGGCTGAGGGGTCATGAAATAAATTATGTCACAAAATAAATCGAGAGGCTCCGTCTGCTGAGTCTTGTCACATAACTCATTGTGGTGGTTTGATTTTGAGGGCCCCACAGAGCGTGTTCCTATAAAACTGAGGTAGATGAGAAAGCAGAGTGTGTTAAACTGCTTGAAAGATTCTTGGGGTAAAAACAGAGTAAATCTGCTGCAGCAGGACAGCAACAACCAGTGTGAGCTGGGAAGTGGAGTAAAGCTGCCTTAGCACCACATGTCAGCCCTCTGAAGTGGCCTGGGGGTGCACTGGTGACAGGGCTGTGGCTGGTGTTCACTGGTGGCACTGATCCCCTGTGCTTGTAGGACACGACCCCGGACGAGCTGCTGGCTGCCGTGATGACAGCTGTTCTTCAGGATGTCAAGCTCCGTCCTGAGGCTCTGGGAGACATCTGTGTGGGTGAGTGAGAACCTCCTGGCCAGGGTAGCTCTGTGGGACATGCTGCTCCGGGTGTCCCATGGGATACTCTCGGGGTTGGAGGGGGGTTAGTGTGCAGCGTTAGGTTTGGGAAGGCAGTGTTCTGACTTCATGCCTGTCCTGTCAGTGGTGGGGTGATCGGAGTGCCAGGTGGTGCCGAGCTGTGGTGATGGGAACATCCCTTTGATGCCCCCAGGGGGAATGCAGCCGATTGACTGGAATTGTCTTTGCACTCAGGAAACGTGCTGCAGCCTGGAGCTGGTGCCCTGATTGCAAGAGTTGCACAGTTTCTGAGGTAATCTCTCAAGCAGGCTGAGGTTCTCCCCATCCTTCCCGGGCCTTGGCTGTGAAGCAATGCAGGGTTGGAGGTTGTGGTGAGGCTCATGCGCTCCCAGGAATTACAGCAATCCACCTTTTGCCTTGAAAGTAGACTTTGATCGAGTGGAGAACGCTGCTGGCAAAGGGACAGGGAGGCAGAGGTGAGGCTGTTTAATCTGTTTGTGCTGCCTCTGCAGAGCTTCTGGATGGGAGATCTTGTTTTGTGGGCTCCCAGCTGTACCTGCTGCTCTTCCAGACTGGAAGGATGCACTTCTTTCTGCTGTGCCTGGTCCCAAAACCACGGAGTGGGCTTAAATCTTTCTGTCATTGCCCAGTGTGGGTGGTTGTACTGAGCTGGATCCCAGATTCCAAATATTTCAGCCAGTGTCTGTTGCCATTGTTTGCTTCTGTCAGTCAGTGCCTAACCACCACTCTGGAGAGGCGCTGGCACAGCCCACCATTAATTAGGAATATTGCAGAGCTTTTCAGAGTTTCTGGCCCACATTAGAGTTTGGGATCTAGGCACAGGAGAGGGCCCTGTTTACAGAGGACTTTCTGAGGACAGACTCGTGGGGAAACAGCACTCAGAGCCACTTGCAAATCAAGTGTGGAAATTGTCTCTGAACTTTGCTTTCCCTTGGTGCAGAATGGAATAGCTCAACAGAGGTATAGAGGGGTTGGCCTGGAAACTCGACGGTTAAGGTTTAATCAAGTGGTTTAATGCACCTTTAGGGCTTTGGAATGTTGGTGTTTTTCATCACTGAGTCTTTGCCAATGCCATCTTGTTTTCCAGTGGTATTCCAGAGACGGTTCCGTGCTCCAGTGTGAACCGGCAGTGCTCCTCCGGGCTGCAGGCCATTATCAATATAGCTGGTAGGTGCTGTGGGCACTGAGATCAGAGTTGGTGCCTGCCCCACCCCAAGTGCTCATTTCCCCTGTCCTCCAATCTCTCTGAGCATTGAAGACAGTGTCAGTGTCTTGTGCTGTTGAGAATTTTCAGTGTGGTCTTTGTTGAATACTTATAACCTCGAGTGGCTGAGTTTGTCTCTAGAGAAGTAACTTAGATTTCTGGGGATAAGTTCTACCATCACCTCCATATCAGGCAGCTCCCAGAAGGTCCCTCCTGACCTCTCTGTCCCCATGTCAGGTCACGGTCAGTCCTCAGCCCCAACAGCTCCTTAGCCTGGCTTGCTCTCTGGCGGGCAGGAGGGTGAGGAAATGCCTGTTTGGCTGTGCCAGGAACCTCAGGGGTTTGGAAACCAGAGCTGGGATGGAAATGCATTTGCTCCTGATGACAGTAAGAATGTTAATGCACTGCTGTTACAGGTGGCATCCGAAATGGATCGTATGACATTGGCTTGGCCTGTGGGTAAGGAAGTCTTTTCATGGTCTTTGCTTAGGCTTCCTAAAGGTAACAGTCTCTCCCTCTGCAACAGCCTACCATAATTAGCTCTTTAACTAATCTCCAACTAACTAGCATCTTGAAAGACCAACAGCTATCTTGGAAAAGAAATTAATGTTCTACCCAGTGTTCTACAGATTTACAGGAGCTATTCTGTGGTGGACGGACAAGCTGTTCTCTGCTTCAGTCCTAACATCATAAGAAATGTTTATTTTTTAGAGGATTATGTAAATGTTAAGTTGGTTTTGGAGAAATACTAGTGACCACATACACATTCACTTCAAAGGAGTGAGTGAAAAAGCATTCAGTAATCCTGACATTAAAATACTGGTTTCTCTTTACCTTAGTGAATTTCATGAATTATTACTGCACACAGTTATCCATTAGTCCTTAGGAAAAGGTTTATATTTACAACTTCTCAGCACCTGCACATACACATTGAGCAAGATCAGATGTTGAGAACACCCTTCCCTTCTTAGGCTGCTGCAGGAGAAAGAGCTCAGCAGGACAGGTGTGTTCCTCTGCTGTAGGCAGAGCACCTGGTGTCCAGGGCAGTGCTTGTGCTTGAACAGGTGATGCTTTTCACAGCTTCACTTCAACACAATCATTTCAAGAGGTTGCAGCTGAAGTCAAGTAATGCAATATCCTCAGAGCTGGTTTAAATTGCTGGTAGCACTTACTGTAAGCTGCTTGGGGGAGAACCTTGTCTTCTGCCTGTTTTTCATTTTCCAGGAAGAGTATATTTTTTATTTATTCTTGAGTGTATTTGTGTTGTGCAGAGTATTCAAACCTTCTTCCCATCATAGGCTTCATAATCTAGGCTGACTTTACAAAAGTGATAAGTGATGGCAGTGTATTTCTGCAGTAAATTTGAATATCTTCAGTGTGTTAATTCATTTGTAAGTCATAGATTGCAGCCTCTGGGATCCATGTCTTAAATTCTTCGTGTTGCGAAATACAAATGGTGCAACTCACTGAAAACTGTCTGTTGTGATTTGCTTAGTACTTCTCTTATTCTACTGCCAACCTGTTCTTAAGCTCTAAGTGGCATTTTTATGGCTGTTGACAATCTCACTGGAAACTCCAGCTCTTGAACCTTGAGTTTCTCATTGTTTGAGGACAAAAATGCCAGAATCCTTAGCAATTCCTTCCTAGCTGTGGAAACACAAGAAATTAACTGCTGACATTGGTATCCTGTTCTAGTGAAACAGGGACCGATTGAATCTTGTGATCTGTTTTCATTCCCTGATAGTTCTTATAGTGATGATTAAAGAGCTTCTCTCTCAGCCAGTTCTTAATTAGCAGCTGTGATTCTGTGAGATAATAGGAAAGCCTGTTGTCAGGATACTGAGTTCTGATCAGTCTTAATGGAGCAATTCAAATTTTTCCTGTGTTTAGTGTGGAAACAATGTCCCTCAGAAGTGCAAATAATCCTGGTGATATCAGTTCCAGCATGATGGACAACAGCAAAGCTCGAGATTGCCTTATTCCTATGGGGTGAGTGTTTCCCCTTCCCACAGTTCAGGGGTTTCCTAGATGCTCTGCCTCCTCGGTGACTGTAGTTTCAAATCAATCTGAATTTAGTGAGCTTGGAGCTCTGTGTGTGTCAGCATCCTCCTTGGTTGTGATGGAAGATTAATGATGTGAAATGGGGCAAGAAAGGCTGAGAAAATTGGAATTGTTCAGCCTGGGGAAGAGAAGACTTCAGGGTCACCTAATTGTGGCCTTCCAATGCCTGAAGGGAGCCCACAGGGAAGATGGAGAGACACTATTTACAAGAGAATAGAGGGATAGGACAAGGGGTAGTAGGTTCAACCTGAAAAGAGAGCAAGTTTAAATTACATACTAGGAAAAAACTCTTTGTTGTGAGGCACTAGAACAGGTTGTCCAGAGAAGCTGTGGCTGTTCCATCCCTGGAAGTGTTCAAGGCCAGGTTTGATGGAGCTCTGAACAACTTGGTCTCATGGAAGGTGTCCCTGCCCATGGCAGGAGGTTTGGAACTAAATGATCTTCAAGGTCTCTTCCAACCCAGGCCATTTTATGAAGATCTGCAACTGAGCAAAGATTTCCTTGTCTTAAGCTCAGTGGCTTGATGAGCAAGGAGAATGGATTTGAACTTTGTTTTGGTCCTAGGTTTGATTCAGGATTTGTTTCTGTCAGCAGTTCTAGGTTGAGAAGGCAGCAGTTGGCTTTGAGGCTTATTCCTCAGTTGAAGCCAACTGCAGCTCCATTAGATATGTTTTTGTATTAACTCTGATGTTGTTCTCCCCAGAATAACCTCGGAAAATGTGGCAGAGAAGTTTGGAGTTTCCCGAAATAAGCAAGATGCCTTTGCCTTGGCTTCCCAGCAAAAGTAAATGCTTTTTTTTGTTGTTGTTGCTTTTTATTTTTGGGGGATTTTTGTTTTTGTTTGGGTTTTTTTTACTTTTTAGTTAAAGGATAGATACAGCTAGAAAACACTGCTATTTCCCAAGAAAGGTTAAGTGCAGCCTTCGTGTCGCCTTCCAGTCCTTAACAGTGAGTAAAGAAGCTTGAGATGGTCTGACCCCAGATCAGCACATGTCCAGGACTGTGATAAGGAAACCTGAGTGCAGAGCTCTGCTGGGGATGGTGTGACTGACCTGGCACAAATACCAAGAACACAAACCCTGAGCAATGAATGCCCCTGTGTTTTTCAGCACCCATGGCAGAGGGGGTGGAACTGGATGATTTCTAAGGTCCCTTTCAGTGCAACCCATGCTGTGTTCCTGTGATACAACCTTGGTGAGGTTTCTGGAATGAGTCTGTGGTGCAGTATTTTGATAGTGGCTTTGGCTCAGGATCACTTGAACCTGAACGTGGGAGCAGCAGCAGAAGGGACCTTTCCCTGGAGGGAATAGTTGAGCACAGCTGTTTGTAGGAACTGCTGAGCTTGTGAGAAGAGTGGCTTGTTCTCGCTGCAGGTGTTTGGCTTAACGAGTCCAATCCTGCCTCTGATAACCTTTCTCTTGGGTTAAATCACTGCCAAAGTTAACTGACCCCGGAGTCCGTGGGGCTGCACTGGCAGAGCAGCGGCAGGTGATACGGTAAAGCTGCTGCCATTGAAGAGTTAAACTCGCTCTCAGAGCTCTGTTTAAGCATCGCCCCGGTCCAATTATTTATCTAACACAGGAAGCCACTGCACAGGGCAGTTAACCTTTAAATTCTGGCCCTGCTCCTCAGGGAACTTGGCATGCCAGCCTTTCTCACTGACATGGGACTGATAACCAATAGGGTATGTGAACCCTTGTGCTCACATGAGGCAGGAGGTGACTTTCTGGCCTTGGTCTCAGGATGTCTGAGGAATTACTGGACTGTCCTCCAGCACTTTGCTCTAACTCACTTACCTGGGAGCACTGAGCATTTTAATTTTATTAGTAAAAGTGTAAAGTGATGAGGAGGTAAAACAAACTTTTGGTCTCTAGTTTGTATTCCTGTTTAAGGGATTTATACTTGCAAGGTAAATCTAAATCAGCTCCACTTTGGATACTTTTAAAATCCCTTGTTTATGGGAAAGATTATGTGGCCTGAAGTAATTGTAGTTTAGTTAATTCTATTCTACCTATTTCTATCAGTCTGGTCATGGCAGCTGTTCCCTACTGCTAATTCTGCTGTCTCAGGGATCAGATTCTGTCCTCAGTGCATCCCTTGCTGCTAAAAGTTTTGCCCAGAGAAGCTGTGGCTGCCCCATCCCTGGAAGTGTCCAAGGCCAGGCTGGATGGGGCTTGGAGCAACCTGGGATAGTGGAAGGTGTCCCTGCCCATGGCAGGGGGTGGAATAAGTGATTCCATTCTCCATAGCCACACTGAACTATGCAAAGCACATTGCCTTGTTTTGGGGTGAAAGGTTACAGTTAAATGACAGAAGATTATACCTGAAGTCTGTGGTCAAAAGCTTAACTTGTCTTTAGTAGGACAAAACCAGGAATGAATATAACTTCAGCCATTCCTTAAATTGTCAGAAATCAGTGGCACTATGTGGAGGCTTAGCCATAGGTGCTCTCTTTAAACTCTCAAAAGTAAGAATTGATGTTTGAACATCAGGATTCATTTATTTTCTTACAGTTGTGATGTGACTGTACCCCTGGACAAGTACAACTTCACGTTGGGGGCTGGTGGTGGTCAGTCAGTCACAGAGGTGTTGATGGGAACAGAACAGGGATCTTGCTCAGAAGTCTGTGATCCTGTGACCCAGGTTTGGGGACAATGCCCATAATGGTGCTGTAAAGGTAAAGAGTTTGTCTTCCCATGAATGAAAAGAAGAATTTGCCTGTTGTGTCTTGACCACCACTCAGCAATGATGTACCGAGTCCCATCTTAGTTCATTCTCTGTCTAACTGATTTCCTTCATTTTAGTTCTCCTGCAGTTCACTTCCAAAATATTTTAACCTTTCATACTTTTCTTTACCAGAGCAGCAAAAGCTCAGCAGATGGGACTGTTTAAAAGCGAGATTGTTCCAGTGAAGACCACTGTTGCAGACGATCAGGGCAACCAGAAAACAATCACTGTGAGCCAAGATGAAGGGATTAGGCCCTCCACAACCCTCGAAGGCTTGGCAAAGCTGAAACCTGCCTTCAAAGAGAATGGAAGCACTACAGCAGGTCAGCTCAGCTGTTAAATTTTTGTTGTTTCTTGGATTACCTGCCTTGCTTTAGAACAGGCTTAGGCAAAAAAGGTGTTAACAGGTCTCTTCCAACAGGTAATGCCAGCCAGGTGAGCGATGGAGCAGCTGCTGTTCTCCTGGCAAAACGCTCGAAGGCAGCCCAGCTGGGGCTCCCAGTCCTGGGGGTGCTCCGGTCCTTTGCTGTGGTGGGGGTCCCACCTGACGTGATGGGCATCGGGCCGGCCTATGCCATCCCTGTTGCTGTGGAAAAGGCAGGTAAGAACCACCTGTCACTGGCACAGTGTTTGGCTAAAGGGAAAATCTGAGTCCCTGGACCGAGATTAAGATTATATTCCTCAAGCATGAGCAGTTATTGGCTAGGGGAGCAGTGAAATTAAATTCAACACCTTTAAAGAGGTCCTGCCTCAGACTGTTGGAACACTGCTCACTTGTACTGATGAGTAAATTGTCATTCACTCACCTTTGATAAGCTCAGGAGTAAATCCCTGCACAGTTTCATCAACAGTTAACACAGGGCAAGTGATTTAGTGTTCACTCAGTGCTGTTTGATGACCAGCATTGGGGTGTGTGGGGTTGGTGTGTTTTTTTGAGGTTTTTTATCTTTACAGTTTTGGCACTTGACCAGTGGAAGGGCTTTCCTGAGGGTCCTTAGGAAACCCATCAGGTTAAGCAGCTTTTATAGCTGGTGATTATTGCTGTGCCTGCCTGCTGTGGCTGTGGTCACATGCCCACCTGTAACTTTATCTTTCACTTCAATCCTTAATCCCTCTGCACATAAATCACACTTAATCTAAGGAAACTTGGCAGACCCAGTGGCACAATGCCATGAATTGGGACATTTTGCAGCCTTTAGACACTGCTGCACATAAGCACATGGACAAGTGCAGACATCCCATGTGGAGCTGAGGTCCCTCTTTTGTCATTAGTGAAGTAGAACTGGAAATCATAAAGGGAGGCTGTGAGTGAATTACTCTCTTTGATATAGTCATGAAGCAACAATACCTTGTTTTAACTCCTGACTTTTCTGGCCTATAGGTCTGACTCTGAATGACATTGATATATATGAAATTAATGAAGCCTTTGCAAGCCAGGTGAGTGATTATCCTGTTTGAGTTGCTGCATTGCTTGGGAACTCAGTGTATTTCAGCTTGGTCTCTGGGTTAAAATTTGAACATATTCCACATGCTGCATCTTTAGGCAAATGTTAACATGTGCAGACTATTTTCTTTCAAATAAAAATAAGCAGAGCATTGCTTATACAGCATCGTATTAGAAAAAAAATAATTCACCAAATAATAATGTAGTCTTCACTATTGCACCCTCAAACCAACTTGCAAAGTGTTTCACCAGGGCTGTAATTTGTTGTCAGGTGGTGGTGTGTGTGTGTTGAATCAGTGGTGTGGAGGCAGGAAACCTCACTACTGTGTCCTCCACCAATCTGTGACCTGTCTGCCAGCAGGTGCATGGGCTCAGTTGGAGTTGAAAGGGATAGTTGTAACCAGTCCCACCCCTTTCCGCTGGGAAAGATGGTGTAGCCAAAGTCAGGCCTCTGAGTTGGAGAAGAAGAGCTGAGAACTGAAGGAGGCATCGACATAAAACCGTTCCCTGTGTCTTTCCAGGCTGTGTACTGTGTTGAAAAGCTGGGCATTCCCATGGAGAAGGTCAACCCCCTGGGAGGAGCAATAGCACTGGGGCACCCCCTGGGCTGTACTGGTGCTCGTCAGGTTGTCACTTTGCTCAACGAACTGAAGCGCAGAGGGAAGAGGTGAGTGCTGAGGGTCAGTATGAGCTGTTGCACCTACATGTGTGTAACTAACTCGGGAGTGACCACAGCTCTGGCTTAATCTTTCTCTGTCCCTGGGATGGCTTTGAATATGAATTCTCAATGTTTCTCTTGGTGGCACAGCAGAGCAGTGGACAGCTTAAATTTATTGCATTCTTTATTTTTCTCCCAGATGACACAAACCTGAGCTGCCCTTTTCTTAATTCCATCCATTCATTGTTTCAGAGCCTATGGAGTTGTGTCCATGTGCATTGGAACTGGCATGGGTGCTGCAGCCGTGTTCGAGTACCCGGGGAAGTAACTCCAGTGCTGACAGAACAACACAACAGCCCACCCTCTGCCTTCCCTACTGATAGGAAATGATTTGCACTGTGAAATCAAGTGGGTTCTGAGATTTGTTACTAGATCTACAAATTTTAGGCAGAAATTGTGAAGTAGAATTAATGGTGGTACAGCTCTGCTAAGCAGGTGGAGAAATGCAAAACTGGCATGTGGCTCCCTAACATGAGACATTAGCTCAGCTGAAGTTCAACAACAGGCCCTGGTGTGGTGATCATGAATGAATATTTTTAATTTAATTGATCTCTTTATTCTGTGAATATTATCAGGGACAGTATTTTTGTATGACAAATTGTCTAAAAGGATCACTCAAAATGAAAACATCACTGCACATTAAAAGGCTTTTCTAGGGTTTTCTTAAAAGATTTCACCATTTTTCAGGATGTTTGAAACATATTTTGAAGCAAAGATGTCATATTTCCTTAAAACTGTGCCTGTCCTATCCAAGCCCTAAGCTGTCTGTGTCTGAAGTTGTCCCTGCACTGGAGGATGTGCTGTGGCTCGCTGCTGGTGGAGCTGCTCTGAAACCTCCAGTGGGGGAAAATGGAAGGCTTGGAATGTAATTTCCACAGGAAGTGTCTGAATAGAAAGGCTCTGTTGAATTGCTAGAAGCCAGGAATTTCCATCTTTTACAACATGTCTAGTTATCTGTGTGTGTGACTCTAAGGATAAGCTTGTGCTTAATCTTAATTACTTACCCAACATAAATTTCAGCATTACAGTTACTGCAGGCACTGTATGAACATCAGTGACAGCTCAGTCCTTCAGTCCTAATACAAATGTGTTAGATCTTGTGTCATCCCTTATCTGTTCTCTCTCCTCTGACCAGGAAGATCACTGAAGCTCAGAGCTAATGGCATGTAAAAAAAAGGTACTCATGGACTTTAACACGTTAGAAATGTTTAAATTTGTAACAAAATGAAGTTCTTTGTCCTGACTCTTGTTTTTGCACTTAATAATACAATTGGGTTCTTGCAATGCATTTGTTTCCTTTTTACGATGGTTGTTAGTTAAGGGTCGTGATGAGTTAGAGCTTTTGATATCTCACGTTCCTATGCTGTAGCCTCTCTCATCCAGCAAGCACAGAGGTTCTATTTTAGAGTCAAAAGATGAAGTATTTGGAAGGGTTAAAGAGGCATTAATGTTCTTTTCACACCCAGGTTCCTGCGTATAACATCAGTTCTTGTTGCTCGTACAGCTGTGTATGAGCTGTTGTGCATTTTTTGTTCTCCTCCTGTGTGGATCTCAGCCCTTTCCTCCCCACACGCACTGCCTTTAACAAAAACTTCTTATATGATGAGAGTGGAAAATTTAACAAGCTCAGAAGTGGGAATTTTGGTGACCTTTAGCTAAAATAATACTAAAAACACTTAGAAGTGTGAGTAAATGGGAACCATGTGGGGGGAAAGAATGAAAAGGAAGAAGGGTTCCTCCCTCTGTTGCTGAAGGGGATGTTCTCAAGATCCAAGCATGATGAAACAGGCAGGTTGGTAATTTTCCAAGGAGTCCAAGGAAAGCTGGCTCTTCTCCTTTTCATGTAAGGCACACCGAGAAAACAGCCTGAGGAATGCTGGCCTATTCACTAATTCCTGCTTTTATTACCTGTCAATGTCCTTTTTAATGTCAAGCAAATAAATGAGGCAAAACAAAAGTTACTTTAAGGTATGAATGGTCTTTAGCTGTACTTTGAGGTGTGCTGGGTTGTACAAAGGGCTTTGGCCTGACTTGCACAGCTACTTTGCAATTTAAAACTTTGTTCTGTGGCTAATACTAAGCTTATCACAGCAATAAAAGTAACAGCACAGAATGAATTTATGACTGGGTAAGGTACTGTGCAAATTTTTTTCTTCATAACTTAGATTTTCATTCTGCTAAGAGTCCAGTCCCTATTAAAACAACAAAAGTAGATGAAAATATGGGCTCCACTGATGGCACACGTGCATCCAGCCTGTTACCTTCACATGTGTTCCACACTGTATTGCTTAAAGGTCTTCATCATTCTCCTTGTGCATTCCTCGTCCTCTGATGTGCAGGTTGCAAGGCTTCTCTCTTAGCATTCCAGTAATGGTCACGAGAGCTTCATAGTCAATGTTGCTCCTAAAATACACAGCAAGAAGTTCACTTACAGCACCATGCAGTTCTGTGTTTAGTGATGAGATCATTTTGTGGAGGAAAAAGGGGAGAATGGTGTCCTAATAGTGCTCCAGGTCCCAATCACAGGTCCCTAACATTGGTGTTGGGTCCAAGTGACAATCTCATTTCACAGGGCCATGTCCCTTGGGTACATACAGGGTGTCTGAAAAGAACAGTCAAGGCTGTGCCTGAAGACATTGGATTATTAACATCCTACTTGTAAAATTGTATTTTAGTGAAATAAATGAAATGAAGCTCTGCTGGGGGCAAACACCTGCACCTGCCATGATGAGAAAACTCCCTTTCACAAAGTTTGAAGCACGAAAGTTTGTCACTCCCCTAACACATGGGGCAGTCAGTGGAGTCCAGATTGTAAATGAACATCAAAAAGGTTACAAGTGCAGTTTTGTTCTCAGTCTCTCTCTTGGCATAATTTGCCAAAGGCTGATGCCATTCAACACTCCTGAGCCTGTTCCTTTGAAGGACTTCTCTGCGTCCAAGTGACGGTTTTGTAAAGGCCTGAGGCAAACGCCTGTTCTGCCAGACAGCTTTTTGTTTTTTCCTTCTCATAAAACAGTTCCCCTGCAGGACCACCACTGATTTGGGGAGGTGAATTATTAAAATCACCTCACACCTTGCATGTAATTATTTCCTAATGCCATGTTGGTCCTGAGCTCTGCTGTGTAGGGAATTCTTTGTCTGGAGCTGCACAGATGAGCTGCTGCTACACAGTGACATCTTTGCTTTCTGGTACTTTCAGGCATTTTCCACACATGATAATTAACATATTCGTTGGACAAAAAGAAGTGCTTCAGGCATACCCAGAAGCATTCCAGAAAAATCTAGGCAATCAGGAGCCTGGGGAGGCCTCTGGTCCACCACACTGCTCTGAGCAGGGACTGCTTAGAGCAGCTGCTCAAGGCTTCATCCCTCAGAGAGAGCAGGAGCTCCAGTGATGGATATCACTGGATCGTGTTCCAGGGGGATGGAAGTTACGAAAAAAGGTCACTGACATTTTGCTTTCCAAAACTTCCCTGTCAGCAGTTTTCAGAGCTCACTGAACTCACTGGGATAGACTTAAACTTTCTGCCACCATGTGATAACTGCCAGGAAAATAATTTTTAAAAGAAGCTGAATTTTCTTACACGAGTTGCATCTCCCGAATTAAAGCAAAGAAATTAAAGGCTTTGTGTCACCATAGATTTATAGAATGGTTTGGTTTGGAAGGGACCTCAAAGCTCATCTCTTTCCAGTCCCCCTGCCATGGGCAGGGACACCTTCCACTATCCCAGGTTCCTCCAAGCCCCATCCAACCTGGCCTCAGACACTTTCAGAGGTGGAGCATCCACAGCTTCTCTGGCAACCTGTGCCAGGGCCTGCCCACCTCACAGTCCAGAACTTCTTCCTAACACGTAATCTAAACCTGCCCTCTGTCAGTTTGAATCCATTCCCCTTGTCCCATCACTCCATGCCTTTGTCCCCAGCACCTCTCCAGCTCTCTCGTAGCCCCTGCAGGCTGAACAACCACAACCCTCTGTAACAGCAAGACTTCAGTCCTGTTAACTGTACCTGGCAGTAAAGTTGATCTGCAAAATCTCTCTGGTAGGTACATCTCCTTCACGTGCCTCCAAAATGCCATTGGTCGGGGAGATGGAAAATACTTCTAGGGCATTAGGCCCTTCCTGTTCTTCTGCAGTGAAAGGGGCAAATATCAAAGCCATACAAGACCCTTTATATAAGTATATACAGCATGTAGCACTCATAGCAATGCACCTGTGTTGGGCAACTAGTAAATCATGTCTCACACTGTCAGAGGGTTTCTATGCATGTGCCCATCCTTTCTTTTCATCCTCTAATCAAGGGCAGTGATCAGTGGCCTCCATGTTAAAATAATAAGGCCCTGATCTTCTTTCCTCTGGAGCCCATCTGTTGTTCACAGCATTAAGCACACACTCAAACTGAACTCATGAGGAGCTGCTGCTTCTTGTTGCCCCTTAGGACTGATTTATGATGGAGCAGAGCACATCCACGAGTTGTGAGGGCTGGCAGTCAATCTTTTGGTTAAATGAGGACTAACTGCTGAAATCAGTAGTGACACACTCATGCCAAAAAAGGCAGAGAAAAGAGAGGAGGGGAAAAGCTCTCATAAGTGAGAACAGAAGCAGACCACATATGTTTACACCCAACATCACTGCATATTGCCTCTATAATGGGTGAGTGCATGCAACCTTACTAAAAGCACTGAACAGTGAAACTATGTAACAAGGAAGTCAATTCCAAAACCAGAATACCCAGCAAAGCAGTCCAGTAGCTTCTACAGCCGCTCCTGTTATACAGGAAGACATGTTCTGTCTTCGTCTGTGCAACAAAGCAGGTCTGGAAATCCACCGTGTTGCAAGATAGCTCCAGGACGGGAACAGTGAGGTAAGCAGTCACTGGGACCAGCTGCAAAACAAGGAAAGGAGAATAAAATCCACTGCATTTTTGTAGAGCTTTAATAATACCTGCTCCAGCTGGATCTTTCTTAACCCCAAGCCCTGAAACAAGAGTCACTGTTCTGTGTTTTTTCATAATAGTCAATTCCCATTCTATAGCCTTGAATGAATTAAGTTGTTGCTTGTTTTACTGTTTTGGGACAGGTTTTCAAACCAGACACTGTGGTCTTAATGAAGTAACACGGAGTAAACATTCTCATTTGTTTTTAGGGTTTTCTGTGGAGCTACAGACATTACAGCATCTCGTTGTCCCTCAGGACTCTATATGGCCCGCTGTGAGTCATTCAGTTTGTGCAGATTGCTCAAGACTATTATTCAATTGACTGTATCTCGGTCTTACGCAGGTCACTCCTCAGAAACACCTGGAGTGAAAGGAAAATAGAAGTGCCTGCAGTGTCCTGGGCTTGCTGAAGGCTGGGTAAGGGGTTACAGATGATCAGTCTCTAACCACATGTGGGCTATGACCACACTGCAGGAGTTTGATGGACTCAGGAGCCTTTCCAGAAGCTTCTGGGTGCTGCAGGAGGCAGTGCCTGGTGACTCAGGCAGTGGCTTGTTCACTGAGACAGCGCTGAGCCCAGTCTCAGTGTCACACTGTGACTGGCCCTTTGACTGAGCTGCGTCATCCAGGCTGTGCAGGGAGCTGAGGTGCCAAGGTGTGACCCCAGACTGCTCTGTCCACCTGAGCATCACAGCAGCCTCAGCAGCCCCATGGCCATTCACTTTACCCCAAATGACATAATTTACTCCAGAGGTGACTGTAGGTTCATTCAAGGGTGAACAAATCCTAATCCAAGTCAGAGATGCTGCTGAAACAGCCCTTTCCCAGGGCCCAGAGATCCTGCTCTGATCTTACCTGGGTAGTGTGGTTACTGTGCTCAATGACCAGATTTTGATCAAACTTCAGCTTTCTCTCTCCATTCTCCAGCTGGAGCACTTGGAATCCAGGAAGCAGCTGGGTATCTGGCAAATGTTGATATCTCAGTAACTCCAGAGTTGTGTGGAATGACACTTTCACCTGTGGGAAGAGGAATTCAGCTGATCATCACATAAGAAGACACTGTGTGCAGGAAATCCAAAGTAAACATTAGACAAAGACCCAGGCACACGTTTTCCCACTGAAACCAAAGGTGGTGTGCCAGCAGCCAAATTCCCACTGGAACAAAGCATTATAATTAGAGAAAAAACACAGCTATTTCCTATGAATCCAGTACACGGAGATGGAGTGTAAAGGTGAACAGCTGATCTCTGAACCACAGGAGAGAGTCTCTAGCAAGCTAAAGGTTCTGAATTGCTGAGGTTACAAGTCCATATTCCCAAAGCTGTACATATAAGTCCTCTTTCCTCCACAGAACTGACATTTCCCTCTGTCAAAATGAGCACAGCAAAATGAGAAGCACGCTTCAAAAATGCAACTTTTACTCATTCTTTGCAAGTTACCTAATTCTGTACTTCAGGACTTTGTTTCCTTCGATGTGATTTGTACACTTAAAGCTAATCAAATTTTCCTCTCCTTGCACTGCCTGCATCTAATTTAAGGAAATGAGGGACTTTGGAAATCTTTTCATCTGTCCAGCATATATATAGCTATTGATTTAAGTGAGCTTGGAAACCCACACAGTTGTCTGCAGGAATTTGCAACAGGTCAGAGTTTATGGGAAAAGCACATTGGGGCCACTACAGAAAAACAATCTCCACCTGCAATATAGCAGGCAAAATGGCAGTAATTAGCCTTTGCTAATATACAACTATTTCCCCTGAATTTGGGAGATTTCTATGGTGGTTGTGTTTTTCTGTGGTTCATCTGGGCCACACTAACACACTAATTACTAAACTCTATTCTGGCACAGGATTATTATTTCTGAGCCTTACCAGCATGTTTTGCTGTGGATAAAGTACATGTTGCGGTCGATGTTCTCTTTCCTCCTTCTTGCTATGGGATGTTCTGGTGCTCTTTTTGGGATCAGTGCTGGACACGCTGAAGGGCGTAGACAGAAGGAGACTGAAGTACAGAGGAGCCTTGGTGCAATTGATGAGTTTCAAACTCTGAGTCGTTACCGAATCTGTCAAAACCTGGGGGAGAAATGATTCAGAACTGGTTACTTTTAACTCCCTGGACAGGTTTGTGCTGGTCTGGTCACTGATTGGGGATCTGCAGGACTTTACCCCAAAGCAACCCAGTATTTTCTACTTGTGTTTTTCAACATTTATTGAGTGAAAAACCAAAATACGAATAACATAATAAAGTCTAAAAGCCTTTGAATGTCAAGGTCACAGAAACTGAAGTGACTCATTCTGCTATTGGACCTTCATGTCCTGAAAATCAGAACTTATTCTTCTTACAAACTCCCTCATGAAGAAAGCTGTATAAAATAGGCATTGTCTGAACTCAGCTTTGCTTATCCCCGGTTAATAAGTACTTGTATACTTAGTTATGTGCCATATAGAAAGTGAGGCTACTGGTGATAAAGATGCGTTTTCAAAGCCATGTGCACACAGTTCTGAATTCTCACAGCAGTACAAACCAGCCAAATGCATCCACATGGGAAACACTTACCCCTGAGAGAGGCTTAGCAGGTAGGAGATCACTTGCCATTGAATAAAACACCATTCCTCTGTTGTGATCCATCTCTACTTTTAACCTTAGGATAAAGAAGCAGAGCTGGTCAGAGCCCTGCCTCCAGACCGACCCATTCCATGTGGGTACCAGGCAGCAGCACAGTGGTACTCACAGAGGATGCCTCAGGAAACCTTCCAAGTCAACTCGTAACGTTGGAGCTTCGTAGCCCTGTGTGCGATGCACCTTGTTAGGCACCCTCCTTGCAAGCTGACAACAAAATGAAAACAGAAATGATGTATAAAATAATAGTACTACTAAACCTGAAATCTATTTTTAGCACAAGAGGCTGTTTGTCAAGTAGAATCCTCCTTTGGCTATGTAGGGCTTGTTTGTAAGACATGATGGAACAGCAAAAGCCAAGCAGTAAGTGAACTCTGAAGGGCTGTGGGTAATACAGATGCAGGGCAGTTTAGATCAGATGTTAGGAAGAAATTCTTCACTCTGAGGGTGGTGAGGCTCTGCCACGGGTTGCCCAGAGAAGCTGCCAATGCCTGATCCCTGGAGGCATTTGAGGCCAGGCTGGGTAGGGCATGGACCAACCTTTTCTGGTTGAAGATGTCCTTGCTCATCATAGGGGGTTAGAACCAGATTATCTTTAAGGCCCCTTCCAACCTAAACCACTCTATGGTTCTACATTTCTTCTTTCAGGAACGGGGAATATTAGGATTGTTTTTATTAAATATTCTATTATTATTAATTCATTTTACCTTGCACCTTTGGAATGTTTCCTGTCAGAGAATTACTGAGCCATTCATAAAACACTATTCAAGCCTCACATCAGCCTGTGAGCTGCACTTGCAGTCACTGAAGAGGAAGTTTCCCAGAGGAGAGATACACTGTCCAAATTCACACAGGAAGGTGGATGCAGAGCCAGGAACAGGACTCAGCAGTCCTGACTCTCATTCCCATTGTTAACTATTGTTATCAATTAAACCTGATGTTGTGACAGCATTTCAAATCCTGGGCTTTTGTCTGGGGTCTGCTGCCCCAGACAATGCAAGAAGATGGTGACATTCCCACCCCAGAATGCTTCCAAGCTAAAGGACAAATCCCAGTTAAGGAAGGATATACAGGGTAGCAGGAACAGTCTGTTTATACAGACTGGCCAGGTACACAGCAGCCCGTACATAAACTACAGGAAGGGGAACGATTATTTCCCAGCCACCTTTAGCCTTGCTGTGACAGTCGGTTTACCTTGTCGTCCAGGCTCATGAAGCCCAGCAGAAACGCCTCACATCGCACCTCGGTCGCAGTCTCAGGAAGGACGCTCGGGGTGAAGGAGATGTAAATGTTGCTGCTGCCACCTCCTGGAACCACCTGCGGCCGGGAGAGAATCCTTTACTGCAGGGAACTGCCTGGGATTGCACAAGCACCCCCAGCACTCAGCTGCCAAAACAGAGTTGCACAAGCAGCATGAAATCCTCCGGGCATGGGCTATGCTCAGACTCGCACTAAAACGCCAACATGTGACAGCAAAACTGACAATTATTTCAGCTGTAAATATCAGTGTAAGCACCCTTCAGGATCAACAGAGTTTAAGCACAATCACAGACCAACTCTCTAAGTACAAAACCATATGTATATATCTGCTTGTTTTCAAAAATACACAGTTCTGCACACTCTTACTCCTTGGCTACCCCAGGCGATTCTCCCACAACTTAGAGAGACAAGAAATATTTTTTGTAGAGTTGCAAGTGTGAACTAAGAGTATTTTACAGTTCAGTTTAGTCTTAGCTATTTTTTAATTTTACAGGACAGCAGGGAATGTAATCAAATGCACTAGTCAGCTGCAGTGGATTTTCTGGGATTTACAGGTTGACTAGATTCTGCTTTCTTTAAGTGCACTGTGCAGGTTATGGTTAAATCCTGATATTTCCTGCTGGCTACACCCCATAGGAGCTGCCTCCAAAGGGAGGCACTTGTTTGTGTGACCTGTCTCAGCCTCAGTCACTCCAGAGCTGACTGCAGCTTCACTTCTTTGAGATGCCATTTCTGTCATTATTTCTTTTATGTAATCTTTAGCTCATTCTAGCTTGTAACTGAAACCCTTTGGCAAAGAAAATTACTAATATTTAAAATTAAAATTGACACACTGATGTTTTGGGCAACCTGTCACTCCTAGTTAGGTCTTTCCAGTGCTGTTTTTGCCTTATGATATTCCTAAGGGATTGTGGCACTGTGGCCTGTATTTGCACCAGTTATTTCTGAAGCACTGTGGGTTACAACAGTTTATCCAACAGAGTTGTCTACATAGCACCCCTCTCCTGGCAGACTGATTGCCAGCTCTGCCACATCTCCTCAGCAACTCTACCCTGGTTAAATAATATGTTTCCAAAGCTTCAGGCTGGATGGTTTCCACATTTCACCAAGGCAACCCAAGTGAGAAGACCAGAGATGGCACTCTGGAGAGCCCAGTACAACCAGACATTTAACTGCAGTCATCAGTTCACTGCTCAAATGTAGATAGAACACTTTCTGTTGACTTTGAAAACTCTTCTCATGATCATCTTGAAGATCCCAAAGCCTCCCAGCCTACTGATTTCATTATTTAGTAGAGTCTACCTCAAACCAAACTCAAAGCTACCTCCTTCTCATTCTCTGTCTCCTCTGTCCTGCAGAAAACATGCTAAATCTGAGCACAAAATAAATGTAAAAGCTTACTATCTGTCTTGGAGTAATGGAGTAGGGGCTGTCTGCTGGAACCCCTTCATGAGGTCGCAAACGTACAGAGACAATTTTCTCTGTTGTAGGCTCCTGACTGCTGATTTCCTTCTCTTTGCTGTCAGAGGCTGGAGGCTGCAGGGACACAGGGGTGGGGAATGGTTAAAACTGTTACGCTGCAGCACAGGAATGCGAGTGTTGTGCACAGGGAACTGCTTCACTGGTCACTAAGTATAGCCAGCTCCAGTTTCTTTCTTTCTGGCACAAAGGCTGGACATGTGTCCTGTACATTAATTTTCTCATGCACAGAGCAGCTCTCTTGAATTCCTTGGAAAATGTGCATGCTTGGGTCCTGTTCTACCCAGAGAAGCACCCAACTGTGACACCCCTGCCCATTATACACACCAGCACTCCAGGGCAATAATGTTCCCTTGGTGCACAAGAAAGGTTAGAGGTGTGTTCAAAACAACTATGCCTTCTGAGCTGAAACACAGAAAATGTGATTTTAGTATATTTTCTGTAAAGCTTCTGCCAGAGAAATATATATATTCTGGGGGATACAGTTTCCCTGTCTCTCCCAGCCCTTCAAGACAGTACATTGCCACATTATAATCAAAATTCAGGTGTAATAGATGTTACCATATTCTAACAGAGTAACAGAACCAATCCCATTTTAGCACTGGGATAAATACCTCCATATCATTAGCTGCAGTTTGAACTTTACAGGTTAGATTCTGCTCCCTGACTACAACCCATGTTGATGCCATAAAGCACCCATGAGAAAAACAGGCCCAAATTAAGGAGCTTTAATTCCAGCAATTATTTTATATAATAATGGCATTAGTTTGTCAAGGACAGCATCTTAAAACTATCTCTCCAGCTACTTTAACAATTTGAAGGAGAGCTAGTTGCTTATAGCTCATTCTGGAAACTGATCCCACAGCCACCTATCCACGTACTGCGTTTTCAACTGTGAGAGGAGCTGACGTTTCTTTTAACAATCCAGCTCTTAGTTACAAGTTATATCTCCTGTTATTGTTTTCAACCTTCGTGCCAAAAACCCCATCATGTATCTCAGCAGCAGTGTAAGAAACAGCCTAGCAGCTGACCTCATCCGTGGTTTGGGAAGCTGGATAAATGATTCCACAGGGATTGGCAGTTTGATCCAACTTTAACGCGATCTCTGACTCTGAGGTGCTACCACTGGATGCAGCCTTATTTCCATCCTTGTCTTGAAGAGGAAAAGGGTCTTCAAAATGAATCAGCAGGTCCACCAGCTTTTCGTCATCTTCCTCTTGGTTGTAAACTTCCAAGTCCAGGCGGATGTCTGAATTGGAAAGGAGAAAGGACAATTACTGCTAGCCAGAGAGAGGACTCACAGCTTTGTTGGTACCAGAGAACCAGAGTATCAATTAACAAATTTGTGTCTGGCAACTGGATTTGTATTAAAGCATATCTGAAGCTTACCATATTTGCTGTAAACCCTTTCTAGCTCTTAAAGTATACTTTTAATAACACTAAAATAAATTATGAGTATTTTGTTTAAGCAAATGTGTTTGGTGGCATTCAGAAAAAAAGAAAAGGTGATTGACTTTGCTCTGAAGAACTTAGAATCTCACTCAAGAGCTAAAAAGACTAAATACAGAAGAGCCAGATGATGCCACTAAGAAGCAGCTAGCACATTTGATTGATCAGGGTTAGTGGTGTGAGAGATTTATAAAAACAGGATGGAAAATCCTGAGTTCCCACCATTCCAATGAGGCAAAACCCAGCCACCTCAGGATGGAACATGCAGTTCCACAGTAACACATTGAGTCACTCTCTTATATACTATCATTATTTTATAAAACCCATCTTGATTAGGAAACAAATAGGCCTGTTAATTAACATGTTAATGGGTTCTTCTATTTTATTTCTCATAAGGAATGCAATGAAATTGTCAATGCTTGCTGTACAAAAGTCATCCTTACCAAAGGGAGTGGGATTGTTGAGCCGGACCCTCCGAGGGACAGGAGACCCTCCTGAGACATGAGTTCCAAACCTGGAGGGGAGAACCTTGTTATGCAGAGAACAGAAGTGTCTGAAATCACTGAAGAGTTGTTTGAAAAGGGAAACAAACCTGGCTGCACAAGCAGCCTGTTAAGAAGGGCTCTCAGGTAAAGCATGGCCTACACTATGAAGTACAACATTATTTTATTTCATCAGTCTCTTTTCTTTTTCTCCCCATTTTTTTTAGTTGCCTCAGGCATTTCAGAGTAACTGTACAGTGCCATGGTACCCATAAACCAACCCTTACCCCTCACCCAAAGGTGCAGATACAACTGCAACGAGAGGGCTTAAGCCTTCCCCCCACCCCTATTTACCTTGTGGCTGCATTTCTCCTGCTCCAGGTAAAGGGCCAGGGAGAAATGAGCTGTGGGTGATGAGAACTGATCATGAGAAATGATGAGTTCCCACATCCACAGATGAGGCTGAATTGGGTGAACTTCTAGGACTACAAGCCCAGGACAGGGATTACTGGCAAACCTGAGCAGGTCTGTATGCAGAGTACCTTCTAATCATGTTGGCAGAGACAAATGTATTGGTGTTCTAGGAGAAGATACTACTCTGACAGTATTTTGCTGACCTTCTCATTATATCACAATGAGATGGAACAGGGGTGTATGTTGGCTATAAGGCCAATGGTACTTAATTCTCAGATTCCTCTGACAGTATTTTGCACTATACCTGATAAGGGGTGACTCTTTTTGCAGTCCTGTCATCTGCAGGAAGATTGGACAGTCCTTCACAGTCATTTGCATAGGAATTAATTTAGGTTGTAAGTCTCCCACCTATTAAAAACGATTTTTTGGTATTAGAATCAAGATAAAACCTTAGTTCTATGTGTTACAAGATCATGTTTTGAAAACTGATTGGATTTTCAAAAATTCTGGTTAGTTTCTTTTGACAGCGTCTAATTTATATGCTAACAACAACTTTTCTCAGCAGGAGAATGCAATACCTCATGCATTTATCAGCTTTCCTGCTGCTTTTCCATAGAACACAATATATTGCATTGGTAGAGCAGAGTAGTGCACTGGCCAGCTACCAAACAGATGTTATTAATC
This sequence comes from Margarornis squamiger, assembly GCA_035222235.1. Lineage (NCBI taxonomy): Eukaryota > Metazoa > Chordata > Aves > Passeriformes > Furnariidae > Margarornis > Margarornis squamiger. The sequence continues at coordinate 3,915,056 of JAWWTY010000077.1, read as the reverse complement.
AAAACTACTCCAGTCATTTTTAAAGGCACATGAAAACACCCCAAAGGATAAACATGTCAACCCAAAACTAAACTGTAAGAGCAAACAATTGCTCCTTACCTGTCATTGCAGGTAGTGGTATAACAACATCTACCCTGAATTTTTACAGAAGTCCTAAAAAACTGGAAAAGTATTTCTAACAGAAAGGAATGTGGGAAATGCAATTGGTGTAACACCTGCTATAGCAATACTTCCCTTGAAACAGAAACCTCACCTACCTTACAGACAAGATTATCCTGGTACTCTCCCCAAATGTTGTTGTAAGCTGCTATTTCTATGCTGAGCTGCTGGAAGGGTTTCAGAATTCCTGTGGAAGGTTGTATATGGAAAGCTACTCCTTTCCCCTGAGACAACACTGCTGCTGCAAACTCTGGAGGAGCACAGCAAGGAAGCATTTGATGAATTTTAAGGAAATGGAACGAAGTTAGTCAAAGAATACATAGGACCATGGTTTTAGCTGATATTAATCAGCTTAACCTCACTGCCTTCAAAAAACTCTAGGATCATTTACACAACTCAAGTTTATACCACTTTATCCAAGCTCCCTTCTGCAGTGGGTCTTACTCTATTTTTTTTTTTGAGGGTTAGTTCTTGCCCAGAATATTTCATAGCAGGACTCCCTTTCAACAACCTGACCCAGGACTCTCTGGGATACACGAGGCACTAATTGGTTACATGAAAACACACACTCAATTTGAGAGAAATAGGCTGAGATTTGTGTTGACTGGTTATTGTTCTGTTAGCAACTGCCTGTTTACCTCTGTGTGCTCCTCCACACAAACGGGGAGTTACAAAGAGCAAAGCCTTTCCACATTCTGAGTCACCTAGCCTTAGTCTAAAGGCCTGCATGGAATCTGTCAGAACAGCATTTTTCCAACCTTAAGCACTAATTCAACAGCTGAAAAGCTCTGTCTGTGTAACAGATACCAAACTCTATGGCAAGGTACCAATATGTGCAAGCTTTATTTTGGATACAAAAGACACATCCACACTTCATAGCACTTCACTCCCATTTCCCTCCTCCCCGAGTCTCATGTGGCTCCAAATATTATCATTTTTCAGTACAACACATCAGAAATGACTGATGGGTTGTGCTGCAGCTTTCCATCGTGGGGAGGGTCTATTAAAGGGTCTGAGGGAGGAAAGCATGCTGCAGTGGTCCTGGAAAACTGGGCAGGAGAGAAACAGCCAAACATTCTGCATGTCATCCATACTGTGTGCTGGGAGGGTTCCTGGGAGCGAACTCTCACCAGAATCACCATCTTTGTCTCAGACTGTTGTTTTCAAGAAAAAGAAAATGAATGACAGAGAGAAAGAAACGGAGGGGGAGAGAGAAAAAAAACAGAGAGAGAAGAGAGATTGACCTAATGGTTATACAATGTGGGCTTTCAGTCTCAAGAAAAAACTGAAGAACTATGTAATTTCACAGTTTAGACTTCAGCAGATACTTCAACAATGAAATGATGTGCCTGACTGGCACATTTAGGGCTGAATATGGCAGTCAGTTAGCTTTTACCTTCTCTCCACTGAAGGAATTAACAGCTATTCTCATACCTGACTGTACTTTTCTAGCTGCATGTTTTGTGACAGGCCCTCTTCTTTTCACCAGGTACCTTGAGGAGTTCGAAAAAAAATAATCTGATTTCAGGTTTAATCCAAACCCAAATTAGTATTTGAGTCATTATGCACTAAAACAAGACCTACGGGCACATTCCTTGTTCTGGAGTCGGTAAAGAGGCAGTAAAATACTCCACTTCCAGTGTGAATGGAGCACTGATTCCAGTGAGATTGGTAAGAATTAGCTCACGCTTTATGACATCTCTGATTGCAACTTCAGACCCAAAGTCCAAAAGCAGCTCATCCAGGCTTTGTGACATTTGTTTTTCATCACTGCCAGAAAAAATAACATTAATATTTAAAGATGGGTCTTATTTTCTCATGCTAAGGATAACTTCAGTAGATTTTAAAACGTGCAACATGCATGATGTGGTTGTGATGCCCAGTGTGAAAGGACCATTTTTGTCATCAGCATTTTCTGCTTTTCATTTTTTCACTTCTATCCATGTAAGGATTTATTTTGGGTAAAATTTTTATCATACGTAGCATGCCAACCTACCACATTACTTTTACTAATATGAAAAGATGCAAAGATAAGCATGTTCCAAAATACAGTAATCATACTACACAACAGAGAAATAAAATAATAATCAGTCAGATATACCCGACAACTTCACTGTCACAAGGTACTGAGTAGATGACACGTAGTCCCTTCACTTCTCCAGAAATGCTCAGAAAGAGGGGCTCAACCATGTCTTCTATGCTACAGGAAAGGGCAAGGTCTTTCAGCTCACCCTGAAAAGCAAAGACTCAAGTTTTCTTGTGAATGAAGCAAATATCACAGAGGAAAGGCAGCCTCATCAGGAAATTTATTTTAAAAACATGTATAAACTTCCCTGGATTAAAACCAGAACAGTAGAATTGTGAGAAGTTATACTTAACTGTTTTCAGTGCATTTTTTGCCAGAGTTGGACTTTCTCAGAAGGCAGTACTGAGGTAAAATTTGTGGCTGTTTCTTGGCTTGGTACCTGCATCAGTCCATGAGCCTAAACCCATTCCATTAGTGATTTTTGACACAAAACCCATGTTGCAAATGTTGAATCATAGAATCATTTAGGTTCGAAAAGATCCCTAAGATCATTGAGTCCAACCATCAACTCAGCACTGCAAAGGCCACCCCTAAACCATGTCCCCAGTGTCACATCCACAAATCTTTAAAATACTATCTCTGATAGTACTGAACACCTATCTTTAAGCAAATAAATGAAACTTAGGTCTCCAGTGACTGTAGTGGGAACTAAGATACCATACCTATAGGAAGCTCCTTTATTTAGCTGCATTAACTCAGCTGTTTGAATGCCCCTATAAAGTCTGTGGCTGAACTCCTGAAGTTTGTAAGCTGTTCAGTCTACTCCCTATTTTTCAGATTCTCAGTTCCATCAGCCTCTTTAAAGTTTTCAAATTTAAGAATGTCACAAGCCCAGCTGCATTCAGAAAACCATATATATGCTCTCTATGCCAGCCTGCTCCATTTCATTTGGAATAAACCAAAGCAAGGATCTTTATGCTCCAGTGATAAGCATTAAGAGCAATTGAACAGGCATTCAAGAAAGAAATAAAACAGGAATAGCTGATAAACAAGGAGGCAGTGCAGAAACTGCACACCATGTGCACTACTTTAATTCTTGCCTTCCAACCACTGTACCTTTAAAGCAAAGCAATTTCAGAGGTATTGTATAGGAAAAAAGAGCATGGAATTTTGTACATAAGTTGTTTCCTTTAGCCAGATGGAGGTGAAATGAAAAGGCCAGTGTTGCTGTTTTGATAAAACTGTGCACCAGTTTTTAACCTTACCACAATATTGGCTGACAGCTCAATGCAGAATTCTTTTTCTTCATTTGGGCCTAAGGTGCCACTGGCTGGGGAGACAGTGAAGGAGCAGGAAACTGCCTGGCTTCCAATGAGCTGCCAAACAGAAAGGACAGACTTTCAGACTAATGCTGATTCTCTCAGAGTGTCTCTTCACATCAAAGAGTGAAGAGGTTTAGGACGCTTCCAGGTAGCAACACATACAGTTTGTCAAGACTTGCTTTACAATTTCCCATGGGCAATAAGATCATCATGCCTCCATTCATTCCAAAGGACTCCAGGTGCCCAGCTGGGGCTTTTGGGCTGGGAGCAGAGTCACACCTGAGGATGTCTTGGATGGCACTGAGTGCTTTTATGTGGGCAACTGAGCTGAACCCTGGATGTCAGAGTAGATCTGAATGACCAAGGAACTGACAAATTTCCATTGACTGAGTGCAAACCACAGCTTGCATACTGACACTAAGCTGAATCCCATCCAGCATGTGAAATTTAAGCAAAATTCAGACACAATTCAAAAGCACCATTTTGTTTCTTTGTTCTACTAAATTAAGTGCAAACCCTAAACTTCCATGGGACTTTATTTAATACTCTAGGAGCTTACATCCTGTGACCCCTCACATCTGCCCACCCATTCTCCCAGGGATGACCCACAGGCAGTAAGAACATATTGACATCAACTGGTAGTTAATCTTTTCATAAAGGCTGCTCTCAGGTTGAAGTTCTGCTCCTAAGCCAGCAAACAGCAATCGCTACTCAAAAGATACATCAGAAAAGCTTTTCAGAATAGTCATTATAAAATTGCAATTTCCATCCCCACTGTATGCTTCATGCACTATTCTGAAATCAGAGGAGCACTTACCTTTCCCCATAAGTATTTTGCTGGCAGCAGTGTCTGGTTAAAAAGTTTACTCGTTGCTTTGGCAGGAACTCCAGTATAAATTTCAGTGAATACTAGATGACTAGATATCAGGCACACTTGGGGGGTCTGAACTTCAACAAAAACAGGAAGATGACTGGAAATAAACACACAGATGGTCTATTGTTATCGTTAATCAAATGTGCTAGACATACAACAGCATGCTAGGAAGAATGATGATTATGTTTATTTAGCAATATTGGCAATTTGATAGTTCATTGATAGGTTAAACAACCCCACTCTGAGTTCATATCTTTGTTTTAAAAGAGAAAAAGTGAAAACTCACATGTGAATTTCAGGAAAAACAAAACAGAATGCTGCTTTCCCCCCTCACCTTCCTTCTCCATTTTCTACCTCTAGTTCCAACACTGTCTGGAGACGCTGGCACTGCAGTGATGCGAACTGAACTGACACAATGCATATACCCAAAGGAGGTATTTCTCCAGCTGATGGTTGGATGGTAAAGGGAGATACCTGAGAGAGAAAACAGAAATTTTTTGCCATCTACAAAGCAAGGGTAAAATGGTGAAGCCACACAATCTAATTAGGGCTTGCAGACGTCTAGTTTTATTTCAGACATGTCCTTTCTCTCTGTCCCTCAAGTCCCACCTGGGTGGTGTCAGTAAGCACAGTGGAAGCTTTGTGAAAACCTGGCTACACAAGAAGGGAGGACTTTGCTCCTGAGAGAAGGGGAGTCACAGCCAAGGGCAATAACAGGGTTGGCTGTGCATGGACTGAGAGGGAACATGGAGGAGAGGCAGTCAGCCTCAGCAGCAGTGTCTGCTCCCAAGCAGCAGCAAAATGCCACAGGTTGAGAAGATTCTTGGACAGAAGGATGAGGAAGGATGGTTGGAAGAGTTGGAACAGAAAGAGCATCACTGTGGGGTGGGGGCTGAGATCCTTCTCCAAGATGCTCCTGTGGGTGAGTGGGAGGAGTGTTTAGCAGCCTCAGTTCCACTAAAGCCACAACGTCTTATTTATATCAGCAGTGGCTGCAATCATTATCACACAGGAAATGCTCCATGTCTCTTTGGATCAGGCTGTCAGGGCATTTGTAATGAAAATAGACAAAAATTATAAAAAAACATTTAATCTCAAAAGAACTCATGTACTTATGAAACTGTGCGGGACCAATTTCATAAGAAATCAGAAAAATTAGAATTTCTGGTGGCTGGGATGAATATTACAATTCCTAATCCGAAGGAAAGAAAAAACAGGTGAAGAGGGAACACAGCCAGCTGTAGCAGTGACTTACCTCTTCATTCCTTTCAGCTAGACAAACTTGGCTTTCTTGCATCCTCCACTGTGCTGGCACCTGACACAGATTTTTAATCTCGAACGTCCTTGACACACTCTCACCCTGTTTAGTCAAACCAAACTGGAGCGATGGAACATCAATACAAAGCAGTGGGCCCTGGGACACCAGGAAATAGACATCAGAATGGTGACTTCTGCTAAAACAGGGTAATTAAGAAGCATGTATTATCTAAATTAATATTTGATTTCACAGAAAATCCCAGAAAGCAAATGCACTGTGTGTGATGCAGAAACTGCTCCTTACCTTAAAAGCAACCTCAATATGCAGCACAACTGGCTCCAGACACGACACAATGTTACACTGCAGGTTATGGCTGACAATCCCAGGTTTTTTTCCAGTAATTGCCACTTCAAATTCACAGCATTTATTCACATCTAGAAGAGAAAAAAATCAAGGTGCTGTCTCAGCTTCTTGCAAAGAAACTACCTGCTGCAAACCTGTTACTGAAGATTCTGGAACAAAATTGAGTCTCCTGCTGGCTCCAGTGAGTGGCATTGGTTGATATCATCAATTACTGTCATTTATGTATTTAATTGATGCTTACAAGTCAGAGAAACTTTACCTATGACACCAGTTTGAGGAACAACTTCCATGATCTCACAGGCTGTGATTTTCTCCCATGTGTACTTGATCAATGACTTGCTGTTGTTCCACAGCTGAAACAAATAAAATCAATGAGACAATTAGTGCAGTTTAAGCTTTCATAGCAACAAGCCAATTTGCCAAGAGCAGTGATACACTGCAAACCTGATCACCATTTATTTAACACAGTGGCTCTCTTCACACAGGTGAAGGTGTTTCCTGAAACCTGAAGAAAATCCATTAACCATTCTTTCCAAGAACACTGGAATATTTGAAGTATTTTAAACTTTTTCCCTACTTTTCAAAAATAGAACAGACTTGCCAAACTTAAACTGCAAATCTTTCTTTGGAGTCTTTTTTTTTCCAAAAAGAATCTGTTTGTGAGGGAGATGTAAGCTCTTGAAATCTTTGGCCTGCTCTTCAGATCTAGTCAGACATTATTTCTTAATTACAGCAAATAACTTTGTTCTCTGAAGCACAATTATCTCTAAGCATAGTTCAACTTCTTATCCTTTTAAGACTAAAAAACCAATTGGAAACTGCAAGGAATATTATTATATCGTCAGTAAGTGGCTTAATTACCTATATCACATGTGTAGCTACACTGCATTACTGGAAAGTATGACACAGCTGCCTTAAACTGAAAAATGAGTTCTAGGAAGAGAAAGCATAAAACCAAATAATGATTAGCGGGATCTCTAAAAAAAAAAAAAGGGAAAACCATTAATTGGGAAATGTCTTCCTGCCTGGCTCTTGCTAACAGGCCTATTTTTCCCAAGTGACTCTAATATCAAAAGGATCCTGACCTACACTGATGAGGACTCTGTGTGAGTGGACAATTGCAGCAGCATTTTGTCCCAAAATGGCCAAACAGAAATTAGCAGAACTTGCAGGAAAGAACAACATGTAGTAAGCTGCAGCACATGTGACTTTTGTAGCTCTTCTCTGCTTGCTGTAGTTCTTTGAATGAACAGTGCCTCCATTATGAACTAATTTGATCATCCATTGGCTATTCCTCCCAGCTGGAAAACCTTCACACTACAGAAGTGACAAAGTGACAAGCAATACTTGGTTAGTGACCCAGAAAAGGATTTAGAAGGGTAAAACTCTGTGCTGTCAAACTGGAGAGATGAAAAAGGAACAAAGGCTGCTGTCTAGAGTGTAGGGCTGAGGGGGCTGGGTGGGTGATTTCAGTGGAAACCCTCCTGGAGTTATGGCCTCCTTCAAAAACATTTCAGAAAAACTAAAATAACATGGACCATCTGATATCTTCTAATAAAACCTATGACATCTAGTAGCACAAAACACATTATAACAACAAATTCAAAATCAAACAAACCTTAAATGTTTTCCTGATATTTACACCAATGAAGATTTCTCCAGGGACAATAATGGCATATGGTTCCAGAAGAAAATGAAATGGTTCTGTTGATCCTTTAACTTCTATTTCCAGTGCTATTAGATCCTCTACTTTGCATTCTGGGATTTGCATTCCCTCTTTTACTAAACTTCAGGAAGAAATATGGTAGAATCATTAAACATCTTAAACTGGTGTTAAATTACATCCCACCTCATTAATTGCCAGAAGAAAACTGAAAATCATCAAAAGTTTCTCAAGTACAGACTGTCAGTGTGCAATTAGCTCAGCCTGGGGACAATTAAAAACTTCATCATTCTTTAAGGTACTCTAGTAGTCCCAGTGTGTCCATGAACAAGTATGTAAGTCACAGATTGCTGTGACAAACAGTAATAACAGGAAAACCTGGCAAATAAGCAGACAAAAGGAGAGCATTATCTTTTTCCAAGAGAGGAAAAGCTGGGGATAGGCATGTGTGTGGGCGAGAGGGAAGATATCAGAGATGCTCTTTGTACCATAATTAGCTGTGCTGATAAAATTCTTTATACTTGTCAATCCATCATCACCAGAAAGAAGAAAAATCCCAGTAACCTAATGCAATAGCACAGATAAATTGTGGCTACACATCTTACTGGGAAATGTTTCTCAGCTTACCGAGGTGATTCTGGGATGTCCCTCAGTACCATCTGAATCACACTGTGATAACTCTTCAGCTACACAGATGAAGGAGAAAAGGATTTTAATGTCAAGTAAGCAGTTATGCTGAGGATTAAAGAAAGATGGAAAAGTAGTTTACATGTAAAGGATGAATGATCATCTTTGGAGTACTAAGCTCTGATAAACAATATTCAAACTCTAGAGTTACTAAAAGAAAACATGTTTAACTGCAACATATTAAGCCAGATTCTGATCTCATGGTGTATGGTTCCAAGAAAAATACTCATTTTTGACATGCCTGTTATTATTTCCCTAGTATATTGCATACTATACACAAGCATCTGCAGAGGCTCCCCAAATTAAGCTCAGTACTGCTGTACTAATTTAAAAGTTTCTCCTAACTGCTCCAGGGTATTTAGCTTAATTGACCATCAATCTGATCTTGAGTAAGAAACAGGACTTTTCCATCAAGGGAAGAAGAATGCTTTCTGTATTCTAATGGAGGGGGTTAAAAAAAAAGGAAACACAGAAGCAGGCCTTAAATCTGAAGGGCTTTGCAAAAGCTTCATTTGTTTGTAGACAGATATTAATTTCAGTGTATACTTTAATTAAATAAATATTCTATTAACTAATTAAAGTATTTTTAAAAAGCCAGCTAGTTTCTCTCCCATAAAGATTTGAGTTATTTCTTATGTCTGTCAATCATCACAGCATGGGATATTCCCACTCTGGGTCTTACTTTGGATCAAGTTTCTTTAAATATAGTGAGCTCATGCTCCTTATTTACAGGGACAGGGGAGCAGAAACAAAGGGAACAGTCACTGGCACAGCTGCATTCCAACATCCTTACACCCCTCTTTACCCACAGCTGCACACCAGCATTTATCTGCCAAAGGCTCCTACTATCCCCTTAATTTACCACTCAGCTGTTCATAGGGCCCATTTCAGGCCAAAAAACCTACACCTGGAAACAGATTAAATAATCCCTGTTTGCTAAACAGCTTATTTAGGCTGCAGTAGGTACAGGGCACATCCCCAAAGCAGAAGGAAAAGGTAGAGAGGGGAAGGTGGTAACTTCACCAGCCAGCACAGCTGCAGCTAAAAGGATGTGTCCATAGTTTCAGTGTAAAATTAATTGTGTCCAGTCAGTCCCAGAAATTACATGAGATCAGAAACTGCCTCACATTTTGCAGTCAAAACATGTTTTCTTTTAGAAGCTTTCTACATTTTGAACACTGTTTATCAGAGCGTAGTACCAGCTAATTAAATTTAATTTAGAAAAGTTGCACAGCAAGGATTTTATGACTTGCATAAAAATACACAGCTGGAGTTTGTAGATAGGAAGGAATCACAAGCCATACCTCCTGTGGAGTGTAAGTGAGGATAAACTCATGATCTGCACAGGGAAGCAAAACTCCCCGCTCAGGATTTAGGGAGAAGGCTGAATCTGTGTCCTCGTTGTATTTGACCTTCATAAAGTCTGCAGTTCCTTCTGGTATTAGTGGTTTCAGATTAGGTTTTGTTATCTGCCAGAAGAAGGGAAGTTCTACATGGCTGCAAAGAGGCCAATAAAGAACAAAAAAACTATAGTTAAAACATCAGTTATTTTTGAGTAAAATATTGGGAGAAAATTTTCAGATCCTTTTTCCATATAGGAAATTCATCTCTCTGCAAATTACAGGGGCTTCACTTACCAGTCTTTGTGAGCTACAGAGCTGATGAGACACCATAGAATATATAACTTGTACAAAGAACATGCTAATATATGAAAGTAAATGATATAAATGCTTAAGAGATGTTAACACACTCTTGCCTTACTAGACTTGTCACGTTACTTGCATCAGCTTTTAGGAAACTCTACAATTCTTCTTTCAAGGATCTGAGATGAACAGGGCTGTTCCTGCTGATACCAGAATGTTTGCCTTGGATTGCTGCTGCTGATCTACATCACATTCTGAATTTAATCCAAGTGCAAGATGTGGTCTTTAACATGTCAACAAAGACAATGGCTCCAGCTGAATTATAGCCATGGCTCTGCCATCTGCAATCCAGAAAAGGTTGCTTAACTAGGTTGCTTCAGCGGAAGTGTATTCCATGGGATGTCTTCATGGGTTTAAAAACCTTGACATGCTGACCTCAAAAACTCTGCCTTACTAAGGAGGGGAAGGACACTGGAATTTCAAAGTATCGCTGACAAAACCAGACATTTACAATTTCTTGTATCACTTTTCTGTAGCAGAGAAAAGGTTTCTCTGTCTTGCTTCTGTGGAGTTTACTCTCAGCCTGGCCAGCTTTGTTTCATTGAAATGCTGACACCAGATGTGCAAAGACTGCTGCGGTGATTATAGCACAGTGAAAGTGTGGAAACTGGCATAGTCACATCCTTTGTCAGTTTACAGTATCCAGTTGACCAAATCACACTTTCTTTACCCAAACACCACCAGGCATTATGCTGTGTGATTTCTAGGCCCCAAAACAAACTGTAGCAAGTAGCAATTTACACTAATATATCCAAAACCAGCACTGACCTCCCCCCTGCATTGAGGTCTGCAGCCTCTAACTGTTGCCATCATGCATGAGGGTCCTTCTATTCATGTCTGACTGATTCTAAGCAAAATGAGGATGCCACTACATTCAGTATGATGTAATTTTCCATAGGAACATATTCCTTGACTTCAAATCGAGTTTACATTTAAATCTGTTAGGACTCAATGGTAGGAATCATCTGAAAGTTTTCATATGAATTAATTACATTGGGCTCCCATTTTAATCAGTGAGGATCTAGTGGAGTCCAGGATGTGTTATGACTTGTTCTGTGGAAGATATCTACAGTCAGAATTGCATCCTTGGAAGCATTTATTTCCCTGCATTATGAAAGGAAAGGAGTGCTTAGCTCAGTTGCATGAGTATATACAGTAGGCATGTAATGTTAGATAAATCTCATTTGGATCACCCTGTAAATATTTCCTGCAACCATCCATATTTATGAATATTTTGGAGTTGTAGATTTATTTCTACTGAAGCAAATATATTGACCTTGGCTAATGGTTGCCATAATGTCTGATCCATGCATAATGTTCCTGCTCTTACAAGTGTAACCTTGAACCTTAATTACTAAAAAAAGGGAGCAAAAAGAAGCAAAGCTGCTGCCCCAAGTTTATCAAGTGCATGAAGGTCTCTCCAGCTCAAGAGAGTACAGTATCACAAATGAGATCCCTAACAGTGTGTCCAGCTTGCAGGTTCTCACTGTAATAGTTGCTACGTACGTGTCGTTTCTTATAACCAATTTCTTCTCCTCGCTGGTGTGTGGGTTTTGGGGGCCAAATCGTATGAGATGCTGTGCTGTTGCATCAGTAACTTCACCCAGTTCAGGTTTGCTTTCTCCACCCGTGACGAACAAAAGTTCCAGAGCAAGCATCGTTCCAACCCCTTGAAGAAATATTTAGGTATTACTGTTTACCATCTCACCATTAACACGATTCATATCACTCACTAACAGTAAATGCCAGCCATGGCCATTATTGATTATATCTGGTATTTTCTCAAGTTTCAGAACTCCAATATGTTAATTGTACAATATTTTCCTGATGTTCTTTGTTTATCAACATGTATCACCACAGACTTTCTCTTCATGAATTTAACAGACTTGCATTTCAGGGATATAACCTCAGCTCACACCAGCATTGCTTCACTGAAGCGAGCAGGGTGTTTACAGTGGTGGACAATGTGGCTCCCAGATGTTTTGAGCAGTATATTACAATTAAAAGAAGCAGCAAATGTGCTGTTTAAAAAATCCAAAGGAAACATCTGTGATAAAGTGATTCAACAGACCACAAGTCAAGTCTAATGGACAGTTTTAGTGATTAATAATTAAATATTATATTTGCAAGAAACAGTCAGTGTCATTTTTTTGCTCACACAACCCCAAATTTGCAAGGTCCAGCCAAGATCATCTAAAAAGATCTTTAGACTCATAATTACATTACAGGACAATCACTAACGTGTACAAGAATTTCAGCTGGTTTCATTAGCTAATCCAAAGACTGCCTACCTCTCCTGAATATCCTCATTCAAGATGCGCCCCAAATTTGCTTAATTTCTGCCCTGGTACAGCTGATGTTTCATAGTTTGTCAAGTTATTCATAGAAAAGTAAAAGAAATTAATTGCACCTGGTAACAGGTTTTCTTTTCTGCTACTTGGTGACTTTTTACATTTGGATTTTTACCTATAGTGGAGAGCTCAATGCTTTCTGACTCCCACACATTTCATGCACTAGGGAAGGGACAGTAATAACAAAAATAAAAAGATGCTTAACATTTAACATCATCAGGGGACACAGTATTAATCCAATGACATAAAATGTCACTATCACTTCAAGCCATCAACCACTACTCAAGTTATCTGAGTATCTATGGAGTTATGAATGTGAACTCTGTGAGGTGCTAGAACCAAACCTGTGACTGTAACATCACTGACTCGACAATTGTCACACAAAAGGGTGTATGTTTGCTGTGAGGCCTCTGGCAAAGAAGGAAAAAACATGACCTGAAAGAGAGAAGGAAAATACCAATGTCTGTAACTGATTTTCTTGAGGCAAAAATACACTAGAAGTTCATGAAATGACAGTTTTACTGATTTGTAATTAAATCTTACATTTGCTAGAAACAGTCAGTGTGATTTTTTGCTCACACAAACCGAAATCTAAAATGATCTTGCTTGCTAATGTGTTTGGTAAAGTATAAAAACTTTCTATAGCAGTTAGTACTAACCTCTACTGTTGTCCTCTGCCCTGGAATTAGCTCCAAAACAGCAGGCTGGATCCCAAAAGGGTCTTGTATCACAAAATCAACAGTGGCAATTGCCTAATGTGTTTAAAAGAAAAAATTAATAAATTAAATTGATCAGGGTTTTGTTTTTAAAATATAGGATTACCTGAAACAGGTAGTATATTACATCACTGTTTTAACTCTTACCATACTTTTTATCACACATTACAAAAGAAAGTGGCTTTGGTATATGGCTTAATTAGGAAAAAAAAAGCTTCATGGTTTATAATGACCTTGGTGAAAGCAAAGGGGAAGGTTCTATGTCCAAGGACAAGAGGCAGTGTCAGGAGCCCCCATATTCATGTTCACAGCAGAACAGCTCTGCCTGAAAACAGGGGCCCTGTCTCTTCCTCCATGCTTGAGTCACTTTGAGTTGGACCTGTAAAGAGCTTCAGGAGGGACAACCTGGTCCATCAGCCATTCCATAAATGCCAATCTACCTGTCACACCTTATCTTTGTCCATATCACTTAGAGCCAGGTTTGTGATGGGAAGGTAAAGACAGAGCAGGACTGGAGTGAACTGCTGTCTACAGGTGCAGCAGGTCAGGAAGGGGTGTTTGGTGGGGAGGGAGAGGAAAGTAGCTGAAGCATTGCTAGAAGTGACTGCAATTCTATTTGCTTTGAGGGTAAGGTAAAAGTTCAAGCCTTTCCCTGATCTATGCCTCAGTTTACCTCACCCTTGAGCAAGACAATTTCCTCCAGAGGCAAGCCAGAGCAGAGGGTGCAGACATCCAGGGAGATTGGTCTTGAAGATAAATGTGAATTTCTGAAGGAATGGCACAGTACAAATGTCTCCAGCAAGGCCTTATGACTTCTGTGCTAATATCCCATGCCTCCCTCAAAAGGCCTTCACACCAGGGCACCTCTACCACACCATGTCCAGTATTTCCTCTCTAATCACTCACCTCAGGATTAGGAGGTGGCCAGGCTTTCTTTGGCACCAGAGAGAACTTCCCAGTCCTAACTCCCTCATTTCTGCACACAATTGTTGTTGATTTTATTCCTCCAACAAGGCAGGGACCACAGTCTATAATGTGAGGCACTGCAATGAATACCACAGAAAATCAGACTCCAGAGACACTGAAGGCTGCTGATTAAATAACTATTTACAGACATTGCTGCATGTGAATGTGCCAGGTTTTGCAATACTCAACCCCCTCAAATTCTTTCCATTTGAAAGTTGAAGAGTGTGAATTGTATATTTCTAAATTCATCTTACATTTTAATGGTGCTTCCTACTTAAAGATTATTGAATGCTAAAAAGTAAGAGGATTTTTTAAAAAGCTCAGTGTAACAGGAAAGGTGAATTTACAAAAAAGTCAAAGCAAATTTTTGCAAAAGTAATCCTGGTTGGTGCAGTTGAGGTCAGATATCTGAGAGGTGCAGATATGTCATATTAATATATAATTGATATCACACGCCATGAATATTAATAGCACCAAATAGTTATAATTAAATCATAATTTCATAATATTTAGGATTAGTAATTAGAGTTGGTAGTTCAGGAATCAACAAGACACAAACCTAGAGAAGTGGCTCCCACTCACTCCTCTAATACAGTGAAAAAAAAGAGCTTAGTGTGTCAAGAATGAATACTTGAGGAAAAATTTGACAGGACTGCATTTTAATAACTAATACATCAATGATGAGTGAAAATGAGATAGATACCAAAATGTAGAAACTGCACTGCCAATTTTTTCCACATTTGTTTCGTGACACAAAATTGAAGACAGTCAAATAATAAAAAACAAGTACATTTAACTTTAGAGAAAGGTAACATTTGGACATTACTGACATGTTAATACTGGAAGTGATACTTTAGCTTGGATGGGGATCAGAAGAGGTTCTGATAATTGAGTCTCCACTAATATATGATCTTCATAATCTCCCAGATATTCAGGAATAAATTGGACTGTATACTGGCATGCCATCCCTGGAGCAATCATTCCTCCCTTTCCTGGGAATTTTCCTTGGAGGAAAAAAAAAAAAGAAAAAAACCAAACCAACAACAACAACAACAAAAAAAGCAGTGAATTAAAAAACATTTAAAACCTCTCAAAGTTGGCACTAGTATTTACAATCCCATCTCCTTCTGGAAAGGTGCCTGTAAACTTCCCCCATTTACTGCCTAGGTCAAGCTGATAAAAAGGAATGTGCACAGGAGGCCTGGCAGTGCAATCTGTGGATGTGCACATCTTCCATGGAACTCAAGATGGTTTTTGTCTCAAATATGCTTCTCATAATGACAGAAAACAGTGAGGAGAAACCTGGAGACATTACCCAGTTTTCCTTTGCCACGAGAGAAAAATGCCTAACATGGAAGCATGTAATTTCTTTTAAATATTCCTCCAGTTCCTGGGATACCACAATCTAACACCTCCTTAGGCAATCTATCCCAGTGTCTGCTTACCCTACTATAGAAAAGGTATTTTTCTTAACTTTCCTCTGCCCTCTCCTTCCTTGCTGCAACTGAAATGTGTTATTTCTTGCCTTCCTGCCCTCTCCCCCTAATTTTTTCCAGTAGAAACTATGTTTGTTCCTAGATGAATTTTGCATAAGAGTCAATGTAGGTATTCCATGGATGCATTTTAATCTAACATCAAACACTTTAATTTAGTTAAGTCTTCTTGAATTTCTCATTAGACCATTTGAATCTGCTTATGACTTGCACGTAAATGGTCCTAAGTCAGCCTTCAGTTTCTAAAAATCTGGGCACTATGGATAACAGAACCAAACAGAACATGTCTGAAAAATCTTTGTTCAAGCAGATAAACTAGATTTTTTTATGCATTAACATCTCAAAAGCAGAAAAAGAACCCTTACCTGGCCAAAGAAAAAATACTGAAGTAGAGGGAGGGATAAGTCTTACATGCTGACCTGTTGAAGTGATGTTCTGTAGCTCTATAGTTGTCTTCATTTAAAAAGAAAATAAAATGCTCCATTGTATTTATCATCACTCATTATAATGTTTGCAATTCCCTAGAACTACTAGCACTGCTAGCGGTAACTACTTCGTCATCACAACCAACCCAAAATCTCAGTTCATTCCACAAAATGGCTGAATGAGATACTAAGAAAACAAAGCAGAGACTGAAAAGGCTCCATTTAGTCTTCACTGGTTTGTGTGTCAGTGGCTTGTGTGCCAGAGTATCTTCATGGAAGTTAAGGGGTCATAAATCCAATACCAAGAAGAAACTCAGACTTTTGTGGAAATGCAGAAAGCCAAAAGATGAGGTGAAATATGTAGATCATGATAGGACATAATGCTTCTCAGTAATAGAATTAACTCTCTACAAAGTAAGTTCTCACCTCATAGACCAGCCCAGCTTCATCATAAGAAAACAGAACAGTTGGTGGATTGGCAAGAAACACAGGAACAAATGATGTATCACTGGAAGATAAAAAAAAAGGAGACATTATCTTAACTGCCTAGTTCTCTAAATACTGACAAAATGAGAAATTGCAAAATGTATCCTTTGGCAAAAACAAAATGTCATACAGACATACTTTGTTTCCTAAGAGATTATATAAAACATTTAGCTCAAAATATCTACATGTAAATCCACAGTAATTCTATCATGGAGCTCTGTGTGCACCAGCTCAGAATCCAGACTGTATATATTGCATACCATTTGGTATCTTCAGCTTTTCTAGTGGCTATGATTTGGTCCACTTTTTCTTGAGAAATGACAAGAGATTTGCCTCCATGAAGAGTATTTAGTGGGAAAAAGCGTGGGTTCTTCAAGTAATTCTGCCCTCTCTCAAGACTGGTAAGGTCCTCACTTACTCCCTCTGCTTGGAATTTACTCTCTTTCCAGGCTAGTTTCTGTGAGGCTTTAGTTTTCTTTGAAAAAAAAAAGAAAAAAAGGGTCATGGTGCAAAATTAAACACAGCAATGTTGAGGATGATGAAAAAGATGATTTGTACTTGTCTAATTAAAACTATGCAGCAATAAAAATTAAGACGTTATTTCTCATTTTTTTTAATAGATCAAATAAATTAAGTATTGGAGCCAAATCAAGAATGGATTGATATTCGCCCTTTGTTACAAGAACAACAACAAGCTTTACAGTTCTGACAGACTAAACCAAATAAACATGTAAAATGTACCTTACTTATCTTTTCAGTGTGGTGGGTGGAGTCTGGAGTTGAGGGGGGAGTTAAAGACATACTTGTCACACTACAAGACAGGTACACAATGTGGTCCTGTGAAAAAGCAGCACGCTGTTTACAGGCAAAAGTCTCTTTCAAGTATCCAGGTTCTGATTTTCCTGCAATTCAAAGAAAAATTTAATTCTATAAGAGAAAAACATGAATAATAAGCATCTAGTCTAAACACAAGTGTATGAATTTATTTTGTCTTTTGGATGGTAAAAATACAGTTTAAATCCTTTAGAATTTAATTTACAATTATTTTGTGCAAGCACAGCTTAGTGCTTTAATAACAAAGCTTCTAGAAATATTAATTAAACAAACTATACACAAATAAAGTTATATTACTCCCAGAAAGTTATGTTAAACTTACAAGTGAGTGGGACTTAGAATGCCCTGTTCATTTTACAAAATGACAGATTTATGACAGCCATCAAATTGACAAAAACAGGATGCACCATCTAGTCCCATGATGCTATAGTTGAACAACAAAATTGCCACTCCAGAGGAAACTCTGGGATGTGAGAATTTTAGCTTTGCTTGGAATTACAGTGGGAAAAAAAAGAACACCAAATCTTGGAATTTGTGATTAAGTTGGTAACTCAGAAATGTTGATTTTAATTTGACTGAAAAATCTGATGATACTAAACCCTTTAACTCACATGAGTAAAAAAAGTAAAGAAGTCTTGACGTTTCCCAAAAGATTTTTCTTACTGATCTTCCTCAGCAAATATTTCCAGAACTGGAAAATTTTAAGCTCAAAATAAAGAATAGAATTCTCTTTCACTGAAAATAGTATTTACTTTAATGTAACCACTTCTCTGTACACAAGATGTAGTTGCACCTTTGTGCTAATGAAATTGAATAGAGGCAACACACTCACTAATGTAAGTTTTTGTGTCAGATGGAAAGAACCATAAACAAATCTGCAACCATCATTACACATCATATTTAAGCACACTCACACTCAATAATTTTGAATTTATCAATTATATTTTGAGAATGTGCCTTTAGTGGAATTTACTAGAGTCCTTCTGCTTTGGCAGAAATAAAAAAATATAAATATATAAAAATATATTTAAAAATAAAAATATACTCAGATCTACTACATCCTCAAATGCTTCTAAAAAGTCTAATTTACTTTCTGCTTTTAAAGATACCTTTTGGTGCTTTAGTAAGAGGTAATTTCTCAGTGATGTAATCATCAGGGCAGATCAAATTCTTTTTTCTGAGAAGTTCATTATCCACAATCCACCTAAAAGAGGATGCCACTGTAACAGTAAAGCAAACAATCAAAAGTCAATCAAAAAAAGCACTATCTTGATCAATCCAAAGTAATGCTGTTTTCATAATTTGTCCATGTCAGGTAATCTTTGCATAGAGAAGTAATCTGGTATTTTAATCCCAAGACTTGGACACGCATCTCCATGATTCTAAATTCAGTTCAAACCCAGCTAAGCATCCATTGGAGAAAGATTTAATCTCTGTTACTGCTGCAATATATCAAGGTGTGCATGCTCATAATATTTAGGTGGTAACCCATCAATCCCAAATTTAATACCTTGCAAATGGCCTGGTTGTTTAGTTTCTCAGTGTTAAATAGATGTTACTCCACTTGAATCTCTGTGCAAAATCCTTCCAAGTTCCTCTGTTGATGTAAAGTCAACCCCAAGTTGGTCTCCAGGTACCATAAGCGTGTACTGGGGAGACACGTTCCAGAATCCTCACCTGATGGGAGCCCCATTTTGTGAAAATCTTCCCCTGCATCTGCCTTCATCAGGTTTAGGATCCTTTCATTTTCAGCTTTTGCTTGGATCTGGGCCTGAATGATGTTCTCTTCTACTTTGTCAGCTTCAGTCAATCGGCTCTTATACTCAGCAAGGAGCTGCCATGGGCGTGGGGGAACACAGACAAGTTTGAGCTGGTACAGATAAATGTTTTCTCTCTCTTTTGAGAGGTAAACAGAGATAGTTTGGTAAAACACCATCACTTTACAAGTATAAACTGGCCTGCTAAAACACTGTCATTCCTATAATTTAACTTGTGCTGGGTAAAGTTGAGGAGACCCTCTCAAGACAAGAGAAATGTATTTTACCTTCTGTGGCACAGCAGCTGCTGCACTCTATTTTGCCTGTAAGTGTAGGAATTAAAGGGAATGCTCCTAGTGATTATAAAGGTCAGGTTGGATGGGGCTTGGAACAACCTGGAAGGTGTCCCTGCCCATGGCAGTGGGGTTGGAACAAGGTGATCTTTAAGGTCCCAAACCAATCTGTGACTTGATGATTCTGTGATTTCTTTCTAGTTACTAGGAAGGTTTCTAAAACTCAAAAATATCCCAACAGTGATACTTCACTCCTACTGATTTATTCTGGATCACTCTGCCAGTGTGGCAAGTGCTTTACAAGTACAGCTCAAAAAGAAAAATCCTGCCTCAAAGAGGTATTGATGGAAGTTAAAGAGAGAATTTAGCAAAGGCACAGACACACAAGACCACCAGCAAGAGAAACTGACAGACATTGGTCTCAAGAGCCCCTACAACCTGAGATTTAACAAGGATTTATAACTTTGATGTAACAAGGTTTAAGATTTTGGCTCATTTAATAGAATCACATCACAGAATCACAGAATGGTTGGAGTTGGAAAGGACCTTAAAGACCATGTATTTCCAACCCCCTGCCACGGGCAGGGACACTTTCCACTAGACGAGGTTGCTCCAAGCCCCATCCAACCTGGCCTTGAACATTCCCAGAATTAAATGCTTCTAATAAATATTTTTATTTGCATTACATAATTCTACTTAATTTTTTTTTCAGTAGAAAGGACAGGATATATCTCAGGTAAAATTAGGTGTTTCCTCCTCTCCTGCTCATTCTCAGATCCCTCCACTATCAATGGAATCCAGAAAAGTTGATACCTAAAACGGATCAGATGGACTGTGCCCTAAAAGTTCTTGTTTGTGTTTTTTCAATTTTCTTTTCTGGACAGAGAGTTGAGTGACTAGTTCAGCTGTAACATACATGTTACAGACATGTACTGTCAAGTTGAAATAAGTCTTATCCAAACAATTCATTGCAGAAGTAGTCACATATATTACTCAAAATATACTGTGTCCATTGATATATTAACAATTGACTCAGAAGAAATACAAAGCTTCAGATTTTTCATCTCTGATAACCTTTGAGAGGGTATGATGACACAAACCAGAAAAAACATCTGTTCCTCAAATCATTCAGCAACAGCCTCTACTTTTGTACACTGACAACAGCTATCAGAGGGATGACAAGGTGGGAAGTCTGGGACACTGACCACCAGGTACAGGGAAAAGTTGTCAGCCAGTAAAAGGGGCATTTAAAGGACTACTGCTTTTACTGGTTGTACTCTGTGTCTGAAAAACTGCCCAGAGATGAGAATATCATAAAGGGTAATGTAACAATTTATATGAAAGGTTCTGTGGGAGACTTCCACAGAAAATTTCCATTAAAATGTCATTTTTAACATCAACACCTGCCCTTTTATTTTGTTTCACAGAGGATCTAGAAATTACAAAGTAGCAATTGAAGAGCTCCAAACTCTGACTAGGTTTGGACTTGTACCTGCTCCAGCTCGTCCGTAAAACTCTCATCACCAACACTGTCTCCTTCTTGTGACTCGATCCGATTTGTCTCCATGTCCACCCCAGAAACATCTCCAGTGTACAGGTTCCCAAAGGCTCTAGCCAGCACGTGAGAAATGTCCTGGGGAAAGAAAATGAGGATGTTTAGTGCTTAAAGCCTTAGACGTGATAGGAAGAGAACCCCGGGGAGGTGCAAATGGCTGGAATTAGCAAATGGAGGAGGAAAACTGGAGGCAAAGGGCTGGAAAAGGTACCTGGAAAGGGGACACATAACGTGAGATGAGGAGGTGTGTATGTCCACAGGGCAGTGCAGACACAGACATGGTGTGTCCATTCTGGCTGTGTGTACGTGTAGGTGATGGTGATGGGCATGAGCACAGTGTGTGTCATGGTGTGTGCAGGGATGGGGCTGTGTGAGTGGGGTGGGTGTGAGTGAGGGAGATACAAGCGCGTACAGGGGGATATGTGTGTGTGTCTGTGTGTCAGCCCTTGTGCTGGGTGTGTGTCTGTGTGTCCCAGGCTGTGTGCAGGGGTGCATGTGAGGCTTTTTGTAATGTGTGTGTGTGTGTGTGTGTGTGTGTGTGTGACCATTCATAGGGGGGTCTGTGTGTGCAGGAGCATGAGAGGCTGATTGCTGGGCGCCAGTGTGTGTTAGCGTCTGCAGATGTGTGTGTGTCCGTATGGGGGTCTGTGTGTGTTAGTGTGTGCAGGTGTGTCTGTATGGGGTCTGTGTGTGTTAGTGTGTGCAGGTGTGTCTGTATGGGGGTCTGTGTGTGTTAGTGTGTGCAGGTGTGTCTGTATGGGGGTCT
>JAWWTY010000077.1:3741412-3883197 GCA_035222235.1 Margarornis squamiger | reverse complement strand
CAGGCATTCCTGACAGCAGCTGATTTGGCCTAATGACTGTGGTCTTTTAAGGTTAGAAATGTGCTAATCTGGATGATTGGGTGACTGTGCTCTGTTGTGATCATAAAATCAAAGTTTGGAAAATGCCCAGTAAGGCTGGAAAACCTCCAAGCTCCCTGAGTGCAGCCATTAACCCAACACCACTGTGTTCACCACTAATCTGGGTCTCCAGGTGCCACATCCACACTCCTTTTGAACACTTCCAGGGATGCTGCTTTCACCATTTCCCTGGGGAGTCTGTTCCAATGTCTGACCATCCTTTCAGTGAAGGAATTTTTCCTCATATCTAATCTAAACTTCTGCTGGTTCAACTTGAGGCCATTTCCTCTCATCCTGTCAAATACCAGAAGGAGCCATTAATGGATAAAAGTGGCAGGACCCTGGGACCAGTCTCCTGCTGTTCTTCTCTCCTAACAGAGAAAATCACTCCACATCATGTTTTCATACAAGCAAGTCTAGTACATCACTGGTTTGCCCAATTAGGTGATTGTTTCTCGTTCATGCAACAATAACTTCATATTAATGGTTGGATTCACTAAATCGTTGACACAGTTACAAATCACAGTATTGTGTGGCTCATCTGTGCTGTTTACTGATGCACTGAACTGAGAAGCTGATGATTTCTTTAAGCTTCTCATTCACTGTTAATAGATGAGATTTTCATAGCTTTAAAAGAAGTCTCTGGGGTCCTCTCCCCAGAAAATCTTGCTATAAGTGTTTTAGACTAAATGTACTTTTCCGTACAACTCTCTGGTAAAGATGCTTTCATTCTTCCAAAATCAAAATATTTAAAGCCAGGGAATTTAACATTAGAGGGCTCACTTAAACCTACAATTGTGAAAGCATAGAAATGCACAAAAATACACTTATAAATCTATACTGTAGTGACAGAAATGCGGCAAACAAATATAAAATAAAATATTCAGCACAAAATTAGTCTGAAGAAAAAATGAGTGTGATGTCTAAATAATACCAAGCACTATTGGACTGAGGTCAAATTATTTAACTGTCTCCTTTATACTGAAATTCCAAGAGTTATAATGAACTTTTTAGAATAAGTAGAGGAATCCTGGACTTTTATTTCCAAATCTTAGGCATAATCTCGCTTTTTATTCTATTTTAATGTGATTTTTCAGCCTGATAGCAAGGTGAGCTTTGTTGAACTGGTAACTTTTTAAGTCTTCATTGTGACTGTACAGTAATAGATGACTCCTTTTGATTGTTTTATTGCTTTATTTGGTGGTTAGAACTGCTCTTGATTGCTTAGACTAAGTGCAGGGAAAACCCTTCCAAATACTTAAGATATACTGAGTCAGGTAGGCGTATTTCTAGCTTAGCAAGTCAAATTTATCTTCTGCTCAAGCAGAAATACCTCATTAATTTTAATGGGGCTCGTACAGGATTATGCCAGCAGCAGGTTTAACTTTACACATCCCAGCATCTGTTGCTTCCTTTTCCTGTGGCCATGCACTGCTCTCATAAATGGGAGTAACTGTTGCAATAAATGGTTTAAATGCAGATGTAGACATCAATATCATTTAGTCTGAAGATATTTTGGCACAGCTGTCTGTGGTGATAAACAAGGCATCTGTCTGTCCTTCCCATTCCCTGAGCTGTATGATACTGGTGTTGATTCCATTCCAGCCTAGTTTATAAACTTTGCTTAATTACTCTGTCCAGTGAGTGGTCCACAAAACCAATAATCTCACTGTTGTTGACAGTCATAAATCCCATTCCTGAGCTTTTTCCAATGTATCTCCTAAGGGAAGCTGATTTCCAAATTCCACCAGCCCCTGCCAAGCCACGAGGCTGCTCTTCCCCACACTGCAATGTGTGTCTTTCAGGTGAAGGGCTGGCAGCTGCCAAAACCTGGGAGTGCTGGGAAAATTTACCCATAAGCAAATATCGGGTGGAGCAGACTCAGTGGCAGGATCAGCCCTAGGAATCCCAGCTCTTGCATGGGCACGGGGTATTAGCAACAAGAAGTACATCCACCTAAGGAAAGAAATTGCTGATAACCAAAAAGTAATGATGTCTTTGCAGAAGGTGAGTCACCAGGGCAGCTGGAGCTGGCCTCCCACATGGATACCTAGGCTGCTTGGGGAGCGCCCTGAGCAGTTCCCAAAGTGTAAAAGGCAATTGACAATTTTACTGTCCATCTATTATTGACTTATTTAGCCTAGTGGGAGGTGTTGGAACTAGATGGTCTTTAAGGTTCCTTCCAACCCAAATCATTCTAGGATTCTGTGAATCTATTTATATGAGAGTTGGATGTAGAGACACATTGTTCTGAGGATTGTAAAAAACCCCATCTAAACCAGTAAACAGACTGGGAAAAGACATTTTAAAAAACATTTCAGTGAACAGCCAGACCATAACTAAAGTGTTTGAGAATTCCAGTCCCGCTTCTGCATTGACATGAACTCTATTTAATATGACATTTTCTTTTGTGCTGGTTTCTGTAATTCTCCTGCTGACAAAACCAGCCTCACGTGGCTGCCAAAGCTCCCTGCTGGTCATGTAACCCCAAAATGATTCTTACACTGTGACACTGTGGCAGAAATCCTGAGTCCTTTTCCCAAAGCAAACAAAGCCCTTTGCCGTTGTGCTCTGGAGAGCCAGTTGGGAACATTTCGGTGGGGTGAGGAGGGTGTGTGTGAGAGTCTGAAGGGCAGAGGGAGCCAGGAGGCATCTTCTCCATTGGAAAGGCTCAGTCTTGGGGTGGTGCAGCATTCCTCTGAGATGAAAAGCTGCTCCTTCCACTGTGTGCAATTAAATCAACACTTGAGTCATGCTCTCGGAGTGGAGGCAGGTAAACTGCTTTGCTTTTGGTTTGCTGAGATTTATGGTTCACTGTGGAATTGAACCCTGCAAACATTTTTGGCTTTGAGTTCTGCAAAGGCCCTTTGCTGCCTGGGCTGGGATGTGTGTGCAAAACAAAAGAGGAGAATGCAAAGGGGTGTAGGGGTGTGAGAAGTGGGAGATCTCCTTGACTTTGCAGGGCTCCAGTTCAGCTGATGATCTTGGCACCTTTGCATACGGACATCTGTTCTTGGAGGGGGTGATACAGAGGCTTCTCACACAGCCTGCCTGACATTTAACTCCTTCCAACCTCATCTCTATGGCTAGAGAGCAAGTGGTTTAATCAAGATGTGTCCTGGCTTTAGGCCTTGTCCCTGAGTAAAATATCATGGCACTGACCTTGTACTCTTCAGGTACAGCTTGGCTTTGGGAAAGAAGTGCCAACACCCCAGCCTGCCTCTAGGCCTAGAAATGCCCTGACTATGCTTCTTAATGAGCTCAGAAATGAGGGTGTGGACAAGAAAAAAGGCGTATTCATATGACATTCTTACCCTGCTACATTGTTCTTACAATATTTTTTATTAGTAGGATTTCTGCAGCTCACAGGAGCCCAGTAGCTCTTCATATCAACATGATTTCATTGTTATTTTGGATATATATTGGTTTCAGCAACGCAAAGGAAAGGGAATTCAAGCACTTGCAGAAATACAGCTCAAAGGACTGTTGCCTTCTGAAATGAGGCTCTGATGAGACCTGTGCTATGGGATCTCAGACCCTGGGTGTTTGCTGCAGCATATCAGCGCTCTGATGGTGACTGCTGTACTTTCTGATGAATGCAAGAAATGCAAGACTGTCTGTGAGTGCCAGACTTCCTCTGAGCACACACACATCAAGCCCATCAAGGATTTAGAAATGGTGATGACTTAGCTTAGAGTGGCAGAAAGGTCTCCAAGTGCTCCAAGCAGCCTAAATGGTGATGCTTCTGGATGTGTATGGAAGCAGGGAGAATAAATGTAATGGGGAAGAGTAAACTGTTGGGCAAGGTTTTGTGAAGCCTCTTGACATGCTCCATTTGGATGTGGCATTTGGGAATGTGGTTTAGTGGTAAACATGGTGCTGGATTAATGGTTCGACTTGATGATTTTGGAGGTATTTTTCAACCTTAGTGATTCTATGGCTCCACTTACCACTTCAGCTAAAGGCAGGTGAAGTGGAAAAGGCAGCACAGCAGGAAGGAAGCACAAGAAGATACAGTGGGCTGTCATAAAGGGACAAATGCAGGGGATCTTCTTCAAATCTCAAGGGCCGATGGCAGAGGAGCTCAGTTTTGTTTTCTTGGTGATGCCATGTCCAGCCTGAGGTAATAATGGCTGTATTCACAGCAGAATGGTGGTCACATCTTGGTGCCCTTGCACCCTATGCTGCTGTGAAGAGGTGCTGTGAAGAGGTTCTATCCACAATACGGTCTGCGTAATTTCTGGGACTAATGTAGCTCTCTTACACTCCCCCTTTTGACACAGAGGGCACAGGCACACTGACCAGTCCATGTCTAAGTGAGGGATGTGTGTCAGGCGATGTGAGGATGAGGTGGTGTGATACAGAGAAGAGTGAAGGAGATACTATAATGCCGTTTCCTATCACCAATTTCAAACTGCCCTTCTCTATTTTTCCTCTTTTGTGAAAGCCATCATGTCCCAAATCACTTCAACTTTACTGGAATTTCCAGTCTGGCTGGCTCACGCACCAGCCTTCCTGTACACTCCCTCCAGTACTCTTCCCCATCAGCTGAAAGAGTGACAGGTTGTGGAGGTGTCCTCCTGAAATGCCCCGTCTCAAGGCTTTTAAGGCTGTACCAGGAATCTCTTGGGTGCTTCCAGCTGCTGTCCTGCCTGCCAGCAGACGACCTTGCTGCCAAACAGTTTGCCCCATCCGAGTCAGTGTCTGTGGGTTTGAAAAGGGAATGTTCCTTCCCGGGTCCTTTGGAAAATGAGCCCCGCTCCGCACCCCATGCCATGCTGGTGGCCATGAGGTAGAAGAGTGGACTTTAGAGGAGTCATGGGATGACATATCTGTTCTCTTTTTCCTTCACTTGTTTTGTTTTGTTCGTTTTGTACTAACACAAGGAGTTCTGCTATATTAGGGCAGTTTTCCTTGGGTGGTGGCAGCAGCCTTACGTTTGTTGACTGTAAAACTCTCTGAGATCGAGGTGTGGGCTCTCAGAGGAGCAGCCCAGTTCCTGGCAGGGAGGGACAAACTGTCCTAGTCCCAAAGTATTTTTCATCATGTTTCCCCGATCTGTCACCATCAGAGAGGGACTTTCCCCTTCTGTCAGTGGAGCTGCCAGTTTTACAGCTGCTGAGGAGTGAGGGCTCTGAATCTGCCAATAACTGGTCAAGTGTTTGCATCAGGAAAACCTAAATAACCAGAAATATAAATAAACAACAACAAAACAATAGCTAAAAAACATTCAAGTAGAGAGAAACTTTATATCCCCACACTGGATTCCTTTCCTTTCCACTTGCCAGCATCATCTTTCTACCCTTCAGAAATACCTAATTCAGGAGGAGGGGACAGAGTGGAAGAAATCAGTTCCACTCAGTACAAGCCTCAGGACAGTGCAGTTTTTCTGTCTCGCTGTCTCAAATGCAAACCTCATAACTTTTCTTCTGCCCTAAGCTCATTCCTCTGTGAGCATTTGTGGTCACAGCTTCTATTTCTACACTGGCAAGCTCTGACCTTTTTTTCCTTTCCCTTGTGAAAAGAATTGCACCCCCACCATCACCTAAAAGCTCTTTTAGCCCTAAACTCCGATCCGTGGCATCTGCTCAAGACCCTTTCCTTGATTTGGGGACCACCAAGGATGGACTTCGCAGCACTTTTGGAAGCCGCGCCAGAAAGGAGCGGAGAACGAAAACGCGGCAGGCGCAGGGAAAGAAGCAAAGCAGCATAATTGTGAGGGTTTGAGCAGCAGTAGCAGCGGCAGCAGGAGGCTGGGCCAGCGGTGAAGACGCCAGGCTGGAGGCAGGGAGGAGCCAGGGCCAGCGGCGGGGCTCGGGCGCTTGGCCGCAGTCGGAGCGCCGGGCGGGCAGCGGCGTGCGGATGCGGGAGGGAAATAAATGAGGAGTCATAGCGAAGACGCAATTCCAGCCAAGGGGAAGGAGCAGGCCTCTCCGAAGGGAGCTGACGCTGGGGATTACTGGAGCGGGGAGCGGTGGGAGCCTCGCAGCTCTGGCTTCCAGCAGCGCTAACTTCTGGGCACAGCTGTTTGCCGGAGCCCCTCCTGCTGCTGCACGTCGGCTTGTTCTGCAGCCATGGAATGGAATGGCACATTCCTGCCTTGCAACAGTAAGTCTGTAGAATTGTCCTTGCGTTTCAGCCCTCTTATCGTGTCCAGGAGCTTTATTTTTCCTCCTCTCTTCTCCCCATTCCTTTGCCTCCCCATTCTCTCACTTGGAAGTAATGCAGTGTTTTCTTGCTGTTGCAGACAGATAACAGATTTTCCTCTGTTAATAGGGTTAGCTCTGTTGGTAAAAAGGGTGTCTTGTCTGGGTAAGTGTCTGCAAGTTCAGAAAAGTGGATCCAAATCTCCTCCCCTTTCTGCTGGAACAGTGCGGGATGGGTGCTCCGTTCAGCAAACTCTGTGGGCTCTGGTGAAGACAACAGAGCCTGGGTAAACACCTCGGCTCAGGGGCTGTCCTCAAGACTCTGTAAATATTAAGTACTGAACAAGTAATGTTTCTAAAAAAAGAAGTAATCCTCTCTGGCCTTCCAGCGAGTGAGATTTAAGATTCAATCATACCAAGTCTAGGAAGCTTGTCTGATGGACAGATTAATGAAATATCACCCCTTATTGCCTCATCTGACTTTATGTATTGCTTTGTTACCCCTTCATTGTGTTTTACTTACTCGAATCAGCAGAAACAACTCAGGGTTGTGATAGTTACAGATTGAAACGGGATACTGTGATCCCACAGAAATGGGAAAAGCCTACAGTACTTATTTATATTTCATAAGATAGGTGCTTTCTTACTATGGATGAGCTATAAACAAACTAACAGTGCAATAAGTGATTGCACATAATCAATTTAGCATTACCAGGAGAACTGTGAGAAGATTACCCCAGGCTCAAGAAATCTTCCCTCTGATTCTCCCAGATGCTAGAAATCCAACAGGAAGGTGAACCAGAGGTTAATGTTATACTTTTTGTAGGTATCTCATTCATTATACAGCCACTGGGGAAAGAAAGCTAAGAAACACATCTGTAACTATTAAAACATTTCCTATGCTGGCCTGTGAGTTGTTTTTCAGAGAATATTATTTAGTCTTCTGGGGCTAGGAACCAAGGAGAATTCAGTGGCTCTTTATCTGTTTTCTTGTCTCAAGCAGAAAAAACCACAAATGTTGAAGGAGCCAAGAATTTAAAAATGTATTTACTGAAATTCCTTGACACATAACACACATACAAGTGCTAAAGTCACTCCAAATGCCAGATTACTTAGACAAGTTGCTCACATGTGGACTTGTTTGCAGGATAAGACCTGACCTATGTAGTTTGTTAGAAATTTCTGATACTGTGGATTGTAGATGTGTTTTGTCTCCCTGGCTGTATGTTGAAACTCACATTCTTTCTTTCAGTTTCTCTCTTTTTTCCTCCTCACAACATAGATACAACAGCTGTATTTACCATGTCAGAATTAATGTGGGCTATTAATAGTCTTTCTCTTGCCTTGTGAAGTTGGTTTGTTTCTGAACTGGGAGCCCTTGTGCTCGCACAGATTATAGAATAGCTAATTTGTACTATGCCTTATTCTTATACACTGACTATTTCACACAAGACACTGTGTACATTGTGTGGGGAATGCCACACTTCCATTATGGGAATGGCCTCAGCCACAGCCCAGGGTGGGAATCAGTAGGGAAGGGTTAGTAGAATCCTACAAAACAGGCCATTTCCTTGTTTATTCTGTCAGCAAGCCCTCAGGATTAATGTCTATATTGAAATTTCCAAATCATCTCCACCTGCCCTTCCAAGCTGGGAGCACTGAGGAGGCTCCTTGTGGGCTTCAACCTCCATGGGTGGAGATAATGTGACTTGGGATCAGCTGGGATCTGTTCTGGAGCAGCTGGTGACTTTGATGTCCTTTCCTACCAACAAAAGGCTCCCAGCACACCCCTTTGATGCAGGTTGTGCCTGATGTGCTACATGGGAGTTTTATGAGCCATAGTGTTCCTGGTACTGCAGGAGGATTTGGGCTACTGACACTTCTCAGTACATTAACCAGGCAGCTTGTCACTTTTTCAGACAAGACAAGTACAATTCATTTTGTAATTTTTTTTTTTTTGGACACAAAACCTGCTAAATTTCCCATCTGAGGAATATCTTTCAGTGAAACAAAAGCCCACAGTTGGTCCTGAGGTTGTTGCTGGTGTGTAAAGCCCTGACATCGTGGCCCAAAAGCAGCTGAGCCGGGGCAAGAACATGCTTGGGGAAAAGTAGATTTTAATGAGGAAGTGAAAGAGGAGGGAGAAGGAAATGCAGTCACCTGGAAAACTGCTGCAGGTGGCAGAGATGAAAGGACAGAACCAATTACAGGGAAAAGCAAGAGGGAGAGGTGTGTGGGGAAGAGATGGTTTGTGCAAGATTCGGAAACTCAGCTGCCTGGATGGGCAGTTCTGGGAGCCAAAGCTGTCCATGATTTGGGAGAAAAGTGTAGTTTCCTTTGGAGTGAGATCAAAATATTTGAACAGGTATTTTCAAAGGAAAGCTGCAGATAAATATTTGGTGATTTGATCACCCGGAGTGGGATTCAGCTGGGTAAACATAGGTGTTTGCAAGGAATTTTAGGCTTATAAGGATCTAGACAGGTGAATTGTACCCTGTCTTCTCCTGGCCCCTTGTCCAGTGCACTGTAGGTATCTAAATACTGTGAGACTGACCCCCAGTTGTGTGTCTCTGACGTTCTTCCCATGGGTGAAGGGTCTCAGTCCTTACTCTCAGCCAAGCCCATCAGTAGAGAAGGCTGCAGACCTTGGTCAAACACAGAGGTTTCTCTTTTATGCAGGTAGAGAAGATTTTGCCACAGTTTCTTCTGAGATACTTTCAGGCCTTAAATGGGGCAGTCTAGACACTGTGTTTGGGGAAATTCTCACACCTTAGGCTGCCCCTCACATGGTACCTTTTAAAGCCCTGTATTGAGGTACCACACAACAGATCTCAGGGGCTGTTTTTGGCTAGAGTTACAGAAATTCCAGATAAATCACTTGGGGGGGAGGAGGAAAGAGGATTTTTCCCCTAGTTTTGCATAATTCAGTTGTGCAATTTAATTATTGCACGAATTTTGCCCTGCTATAGAATGTTGAGAATGACTTGCATTTCGCCTATGGAAGAAATTTCATCTCCTGAAGAAAACATTGTGAAAAGCTGCTAAATGACATTAAAAAAGATGAATCTTGGATCCAGCTACAACTGACTTTGGGTTTATGAAGAGAAGATCTTCATCAGCACGTGCCCAGAAACGTCACTTGGGAGTTAGGCAACTAAGCTGCATGAGTGCTCCTGGCTGTTGGTCCCGGTCCTATCCATTAAGTTGATATCCTTCTTTTCAATTACTTTCTTTCCACACCAGCTACTGGAAAAGCTGTAATTTGCTGCAAGCCAATGTTTGTTTTAGTGCCTCTCACGCTGCAGCCAAATCTTTATGTTCACTGTGATGGAGGGACCAGTGGAAGGACCAAACCTAACCTTCAGTCTGGTTTTGGGTTCCTGAGTGCGATGAAATTTAGTTGGGTGTTTTACCTGGATTTCATCAGGACTGCAGGGCAGTAGCTTTTGATGGGTCACAGCCTGTTCCATGCACTGATCCAAGCTCCTTGTGAGTGACCCAGACTGGCAGGAAGATATATGAAGATTTTCACAAATAAAGGTCACGATTTGAGCTGTCTGTGAAATGTCTGGGCAGGCAGCCTGGCTTCATTTATACAAAGCAGGGCCAGGGCTCTGCACTGTTTAACTTCTAGCATATTCCCCAGCATGGTTTTGATCCATATGGCATGATCTGGGTGATGGGCCTGCAGTCCTTCCCAGCGGGTAGTCTGGATATAGCCAGCCTGTTTTGGGGAAAGAAGGGCTGGGTGGACTCAGAGCTGGATAAAGGACCAGTCTCCACCCAGAGGCCGTGCAGACAAGGTGAGACAGCCAGAGGATACAGAGAGAAAGAGGGGCTGAGAAATATTGGGCAGGGTGAAATATCGGTGGACCAGAAACCTGCCCATCATGCAGCTCCTGGCCAGTGTGCCTGAGTCTTCAGGCAGTGATTTGGAGGACAACCACAACATGAGACTTGGGAGAACTCCTCCTACATGAAATTTTAAGGATTCATACGTATGGTTTCTGCCCCAGCTCAGCAGGACCTCTCAAGCACCCCAGGGAGGGGAGTGGGCAAGAAAAGCCAATGCAAGGAAGAGATTTGCTGATAAAGAAGCCCATTCTCAGTGTCACCACAAGGTGGAACTTGGTACATACCACATGCACCGGAGATACACCCACTGTCAACAAGCAGCAGCACATCTGGCCAGGGATGCACCGATGAGTCCAGTCCCAGCACCCCCTCCACGATCCCCACCTCCCCACAGGGAGCAAGAAGGGGAGTGCTGGTGTGGAGGAGACACTGGCATTTTTTGTTGGAGGTGAGAAGCTGTGCCAACAGCAAGGCTTGGTCCTTGGTGACTGTGAAATGTGACTGAGGAGAACAAAGCTGAGAGCAGTGAGTGGTGTTCTGGAGATTGCAGAGAAGGAGGAAAGAGGGAGGTTTCTGCAGATGGGACATGGGAGGGCATGGATGAAGTGAAGAAGGGACTCCAGAAGAAAAGACAGGGCAGGTGGGACTCTCCAGATGTGGAAGGAACCTTGCTGTAGTGTTCTTCACCAGGGAAGAATGGCATCATGCAAAACAGACCTAATTGTTTCCTCTTGGTAACAAATACAGAGCAAGGCACAACCTTTGGCCTCTTTAGTGGGAAAATCTCCCCTTAGCATGACATTTGTTGTTTGTTATGTAGCTGCCATAGCCATTACTTGTCATAATAATTTGCATCATGTGCATGACGTGATGGGGAAGTGGTGAGGTCATCACCAGCACAGGTATTTTCATTCCAGTCCTAAATTATCACAAGTCTGGGCAAATCAGCAGCTGAGTTTTGTCATGTCGTTTGTGTCAGTGTGGTGTAGAAAGACTATGATCAGAATTATGGTTGCACCACTCTTGGTGTTGCCCAAACATGATGGGAGAAGAGGTGGATCCCCAAAGAGATCAAAAACCAGACTGCTCCTTTCTCTGTGAAGTGGTAATAGTGCTTCCTTAGCTCCTTTGTATAAGGATGTGATGGAGATTAATTTATTGCGGAAAATCATCTGTGCATTATAGTGTTTTCACGTAGCCCATTTCCTACCAGACTCTACAGCCACTCTATCTCAAGTGCATGTTTCCTGGATATTCAAGCACTTTGCTAACTTTGGGACCATGTTCTGACATCCTCATTTGCATCAATATCCATTTTCTCTGAGTAATCCAGCTGGAATCAATGGGATGCTCAGCACAGCCCCACTCCTGGGCACAGAGACACGAATAACTCCACTCATGTGACCAGTGCTATTTCTTTCAGTGGGATTGGTCATATGGGTAAAATTGCACGATCCACTCAGGTGTTACCTGCAGTGAATAAGGCTTGGAGAATTTTCCCATAAGCCATTTGCAGGAATCACTTCCTCCAGCACCAGAGTGTGACGGCAGCATCGTGTAACATGTACGCAGTGCCATGTAACCCAGTGTCACCCATCAGGCTTCTGCTATGAGATGTGGCATTGTCTTTAAATGACCTCAAGACCACAATACATCCAGCTCTGTTGTTTCCCAAAGCAGGGAATTTCTGGCCCAGTGATCCCATCTTCCTTTTAAAAACAAACAGATTTGAAGTGCCTTACATCTCTGAAGCCCTCATAACAGCAAAACATGCACATTTCTGTTCTGGAGAGGTATCTAAACTCATTGAATGCTGACCTTGTGCTTTGTGTGTGAGCAAACTTCAGGGACAAGTATGGTAAAATGTTCTCTGAGGGCCTGGAAAGCTTTGAGCAGGGCTGTCACTGGCACTGCTATTAGGAATTAATGAGAAAATGAATCACAGGGGCTCTGTGTGCTCCCAGATTGATCCCTGTGGGACTCTGCTGCTGGACAGAACAGTTGGTGTGTAAAAGCAAATTGTTTTGCTAAGGCAATTACAGAAGGCTCTTCCCTACTCCTTTAATTAGATCAGTCCTCTCCAGTACAATGTGAAATATGGGAAGTGCTCAGAGACTGATAGGTATTAAACATCATGTAGGCATTGCATCATGGTGCCCACCTCCTCACCAGGGCAGAAACAAAGCTCCCAGGAAGTGCTGTGAAGATTATGGCTCTGACGTCCAGCCCCTGCATGTGCAGGGGGCCCAGGAAGGCTGGAGGTGTTTCCTCAGACAGCCACGGACTGCCTGGCTAAGAAGTTCAGCAGCGTCCCCTCCAGAAATGGCTTTTATTCTCCTTCACTGTTGGTGGTTTTCACTGGCTGTGTGTAAATAAAACATTATTAGATGTAGTGCTGTTCAAGGCCATGCAATGCCCTGCCTTGTCCCCAGAGAGGTTCTTACATGCAGCGTATGGCAGCGATTAATGACTCTGACCCTGTCCTTGTGCTGGTCAAATAACCCAGTCCTCAGTGCTTCTCTGTGGGGGTTGGTAGGGCTTCCTTCAGACTGCAGAGAGAGAAGGGTAAGGTGACTGGAGAGAAGGGTAAGGTGACTGGATCGACAGACACCAGAAACAGAGATGTTTCTAAAACCTGTATTGAATATGATGAGGGCCTGGTGATGGAGAGCCTTCAGTTGCGTCTGTGGCAGGAACAGTGACGTGTGGTTTGATGTCAAGTTTCCTGGGTATATGCTGGTTCTGCAGTAAGCGACATTCACCCCAGTTTGACCCATTTCCCTGCAGCTCAACCTCAGCTTGCCTGGCAGGGCAGCAGCTGACAAAGGGAATGACAAAAAAACCCAGTCTGTAGCAAGGTGTGTATGTAAGTAGAACTGCTGTATTTCACTGCAGAAAAGGTCATGGCTAGGGAAGAGGTGGATTTTAGTCCCAGGCATTGCCAGGACAGTGGGGAATGGTTGTTGGGGAATTTATACTGGTATAGAGAACCAATTCTTCACTGAAAACATTTAAGCTCTTGGACAGGGATCTAAATTGGCTGTGGAGTCTCCATCCTTAGAGATATCCAAACTCACCTGGACAAGGCTGTGAGTAACCAAATCTGCCTCTGAAGGTGACCCTGCTTTGAGTGGCTGACTCTAGAGGTCCATTCCAACTTGAATTATTCTGATTCTGTGTAATCAGTGACTTGTTAAATGCCTGAGGGGGCTTATTCCTGTACCAGAGTGCAGGGTAAATCTGAATTACAAGAATAAACCCAAAGCTATGCAGAAATGCAGGGTAAGTGACTCACCCAAGTCACACAGGAAATCGGTGGCAGCGAAGACACTCTCCGGACTCTTAGGAAAATACTCTTCTGTAGGTGGAAAAAAAAGAAGAGCATTAAAACAGAGTTTCCGAGCAGCTTTTTGGCTACATCTGCCCTGGCTAAGAGGTGTTTTCAGCTTCGTCTTCAGTGCCTGTCGGAGGGAACAGCACGGAGCAGCTCTGCCCAGAAGATAAAGGGTGGAGCCAAGCTCGCCCCGATCCAAGCTTTCGTGGGCAGGATGAGCTGACAAGCCCAAGGCACTGATTAGGAGCCGCAAACAGCATCTGGGACTCCTCCAGCCTCTGGAAATGATGCGTAAAAACCCACTGGCGTACGACTCCTGGAAAACTCGTTCCTTCTACCTGGGCAGCTGCCGGCAGGCTCCTCCGTCTAGTTTCGCATCCAGCGTGTGCTGGTGAGCAAAGCGGGAGGGAGAGACTTCCCACGGTCCCACCCCCGGCCGGACTCTGCCCTCCCCTGCCTTGCCCTGCTCCCGCTGTCCCACTGCCCGTGCTCCCTCCTCGGAGCCCCGTTCGACGCCGCTCCCGCCGGAGGCTCCTGGATGAGCAGGGATCCCTGCAGGGGTGCCGTGGCCCCCCGTCCTTCCCGGCACCCCGAGCCTCTCCCCGAGCCCCGCGCTGGATCATGCAGTGCTTCCGAAGGCAGCCCAAGCGCAGCGTATCCCAGGAAAACATGCTACTGGAGCAGAGCCGTCGAGTGGCCGCGTTGAATGGCATCAGGCTTGGTAAGGGACAGGTTGGCCAGACCCCTCGGCACTGGGCTGGCAGCTGCTTCGTTTCTGCCTCTTTTCCCTGTGCAGAGGCAGTGCTCCACCCTAAAGACAACTTCAGGGTTATTTTTAAGTTTCCGAAGTTTCCTTTCCCTTCATTTGCCTGTAACCACACGCCAGATGTGTAAGGCGCCTCGTTGGAGGCATCCAAGAACGTGGCAGTGCTTCGGCAAAGGGTCTGTTCCCAAATCTGTAGCTGGGCTTTCTGAAGTGCCACTGGTTGAGGGTGTTTGGGGAAGGCAGTGCCCTCTTCCTGCCCGATTTTAGCGCTGTTCAGGGGTGTGTTGCCTGTTGCTGTAAGAGCCCAGGGAACTACTCAGCGATTGCATTCACCAGATGAAAGAGGAAACTCGGGGAGTTTCATAACTTCTGTGCCTGGCTATGAGCTCATTGCCCATTCCTGCTCTCTGCAGACACAGCCCAAGTGGATGTGAATTCCTTGATTTCCGTGGACACGGAGGGCAGGTGGAAATGGAAAATAGCCATTTACCCACCTGAGTTCTTTGATTTTATCAGAAAGGCTTTCTGCCCTTTTAAACCAGCCAACCGGAGTTATGCCTGGTCCGTAAGCAGGTGGGAGGGGGAGGGCAGGCAGGAGGAGGCTTGTTTTATAGCAGCTGTAATTAAGTTCTATCAGATCAGCAGATTTGTGAGTGAGCAGTGCAACAGTATAGATTATCACTGCCCTCCTAACTATTTCCTTAGTGAACTCAAAGTCTGGCTTCTGCCGTGACAGCTATTGTTTTATTGTGCTTTCTGCTTGCTGTAAACCTGGGCTAGGTAAGCTAGAGGTTAACATTTTTGATGTCTCAGTGTCCAAAGCTTCCTAGTGCAGCATATTAATATTAACATCATGGTTATTGCAGTGCTGTGTGTGCTTGAGGTGCTTCTTCCTTGGCCAAGCATGATTTTCACTCTGAACATCACTGCATGCTGAATATATTCTGTTTACAAAGTGTGTGATTGATGTTTTGCAAGGAGGAGGGTCCTGACCCTTGAAAGGCATTCTGAAATTTTGCATGCCAAATGTGTATTTGGTATTTTAAAGAGGATGCTAAGCAAGACAAGTCCTGCCATATGTGTCAGGGAGGATTTGGACATACATTTCAGTGTGGTGATTGTGCTTCTCATGCCTAATGTTGTGACATAGTTGGAAATCAATATCCTTTTCCTGCTGCACAGTGTTTTTTAACTTCCAAATGATGTGTTGTTTATGAGGACTCTGGTTTCTTTTATACAAATTTCCACTGCTGTGAGATGGAGCTCTGGACCACAAACCTCCTGAGCTACAGGCTTTGAGCAACCTAGTTTAGTGGAAGGTGTTTCTGCCCATGGCAGGGGGCTTGAAACTGGGTGACCTCTAAGGTCCTTTCCAGTACAAACCATTCCATGGAGCATTTAGGCAGAAATCCTCAAGAGCTGATTCAGGCATAAAGCTTGAAATGAGGTTTCTGCTGGGAAAAGGTAGTTGTTTTTTTTTTCTGGAGAGCAGTTCGAATGACCAGCAGAAGGTAATGTCCCACTGACACATCAAAGGTGAGTTTGTGGTTCCTGTATCAGCAGATCAGAGTGTCTTAAGCTCCATCTCTGGCCTAGCAAAATGCTGTTGTAGGTAGAAACAGAGAAGCTAAGTGATTCACTCAAGGACATTAAAGAGTCTGTGGCAGTGCTTGCTTGGGCATAGAAGGCAGGGCCTGAAATACTGGCCCTCTTCCCTGGCCAATTTAGCTGTGTGAGCTTGACTTGCTGCTACACAGATCCAGAGCAGGCCTGACATGGGCTGTGCCCACCTGGCCAAGGGATGTCCCTTGGGTGGTTCAGTCAGGACGTGGGGTCACCACTGACAGAGGTCGGCTCTGGGTGACTGCTCTCTGTCTGAAAAGACCCCACATGAAAGGGATGCTGCAGCTGTTAGATGTTCATGATTAGCCCTCTTGCCCTTTCCTGGCCAACCCTCTGTCTCCTAGACGGAAGCTTGTCTCCATCCCCTCCCTGGCATCTCTCACTGCCCCTGACTCACGATCCATGCCAGCTTTTATCATTGCCATACCTTCAACCATGCACTGTCCCTCTTCGTCCTTCCCTCCTTGTGAAGTGCAGTGCACTCCTTTGATGATCATTTAACCTTTAGGTTCTCAGGAACAGTGACCAAGGATAAGTGGTAGGGCTGCTCCCACCCCCTAGTTAAATCCTCACTCATACAGTGACTGCGCTGTGCTGGTGAGCAGGATGAAGGGCTATGAGCTCCAGCTTGTGTCTGAGCAGTGTGGTCTAAGCCTGGAGGAGAGGAATCTGCCCTCGGCCACCACCTGTGCCCATCCAGATTTGCCTGTATGACATTGTTGCAGCTCTTTGGGATGTCCTGATAGCAGGACACATTGCAGATGCTGCATGCAGTATCTGAGGAACAAAACATGTCCCAGTTAAAGGGATTTCTCATTACACACTTACAGACAAAGGCATCCAGAGGAATTGGTGGTTTTCCTGCTTTCCTCCTCATGTCACCCTGGGATGACATGTCCTCCTTCTAGTCCCATAATGATGCCTTGTGTGGTTGGGATCTGAAGAAATACAAGGAATTAGTCTGGGAGCCAGAACAGAAATGTGGGTGAACAGGGAGAAGGAAGAAGTTAGTTTCCTCTCCAGGAACCTTGAGGAGTGTCACAGGGATGTTAGTGAGGCTGGAGTCTGCGGTATCTTCTCTGTACTTGGACAACCTTTGCCTCAGAGCAGAAGCACAACTGAGGAGATCAAGGACCCATGAAGCTGTTGTGGTGTCTGTCAGTCCTCCGGATGATCTGGCCTCTTGTCAGTCCCTGGGAATGCTATCCTAGGTCTTGTAGGTGGGGTCAACCTTTCCCCCTTCTGTGCTTTGCAGGGGACAGCTTTTCTTCTTCTCTCCATGAGTTTTGTCTGAGGTATCCAGAGGAGGAAGCATTCACATTCTCCTGCTGGGAATCTCCAGATCAGATGTGAGCTGAGAGGCCCAGGGGATGCTGTAGCATCGGAAGACAATTCATGAGACAGCTAATTTAATATAGAGGAAAGAGAGAGGCCAAAACCACCTCTCAGGGTCTCCAGTTTCCACTGCGACGCTTTCAACTCTGGATGCTTTGGCCTGGCTCAGCTCTGGGCATGATCCTTGGCACCTGCAAAAACAGTAAAGTGGTTTGAGAGGCTCATAGAGTGAACATTGGACACCCCTAATACTTATTTCTGATGAAGATCTCAGGCTTTGGCAGCATAAAGTGCTCTCTTTAGGCCAGTGTATCCCGATTACAAACTCACAGTGTAGCTTTTTGCTGCTGCCACTGTAACTCACCTTGGTGGTCTGCAGCACTTGGTGCTTCAGTTTCCTATATGAATTGTCAGGGTTCTAGGAATTTGGCCACTTGGATCTCATGCTGAGTTTTATTTTCCAAGCAGGCACCTTATTGCCTTGCCCTTTTTTAGAAAAGGAAAATTCAAGGCAACTGTGTATTCCAGAAAAGAAACAACCCAGTGTCAAAGGGGACACTGCAGAAGAAATATTACTGCATAAATCAGTTAAGTTGGATTTCTGCTTTGTAAGACCCCACATTATGTAGCGTTGGGAAATTTTGCATGATGTGTCAGGTGGCTGCAAGTGGCCAAGTGGTTACCTGCAATGTTAAGATAGGATTAGAAAAAATCCTACTTAATTGAGATGTACATGATCAGCACTAGGGTTAAATGCTGTATCACCAGCTCTGAACCAGCCTTTCATGCCATGTCAGAGAGGTGCAAGGTGCCTATTACAGAAAGCCCAAGAAGTGTTTCTCATGTTTCATGCTCTCACCCTCCTCAGCCCACACACTCCAGATCTGTAATTAATGGTTGGTTTGAGGGACAGATTCTCCAAGGTATTTAGGTATGGGGAAGTCATATACTGCTGAGACATTCAAAACCATGTAGAAAGCCAAATCTGTGTTTCCAAAGCCTCAGTAGGTGCCTTTTGCCTCTCTAGATGTCTTAAGTGCCTTTCTGAATCTAGGCTAAGTTGTGAAATCTGAAGTTCCCGGAACCAGAAGGTCTGGTTGTTATTACTTAACATTGCAGTGGCCCAGTAGTGTAAGAAAGATAAAGATGCCTTTGGATGGTTGAGCAGTGAGGAGAGCATGGTTGCTGTCTTACTGTTACCTTACTGATAAATTGCTGTCTCTCACCAAACTTACCTGTCCTAAGCTTCACATCACTGGTCTGCAAAATTCCCGTGTGGATGAGAAGGAAAGTGATACCTTTGTGTACTCCTGTTTCCACAAAGAAAATTTGTTGCAGAGTAGATTTGAAATCACTTGAAAGTTCCTGACAGCATTCTAGTTACAAATTATGCACCTTTCCACACTCTGTTTTTACTGTTTTGTTTTTGTTTTATTGTAGTTTCCTCATCTTAATAGTAGACTGTATTTGCTGGGAAGGAGGTATTTTACGTTTGTAAACCATGTGAGAATTGCAATACAAGAATCTTTGGACTCAACATAAGAAAAGTACAAGGCTTCAGCCTCCTTTTTGGGCATGAACTGTGGCATGGAGGATTTCTGGGTCTCCCTGCTCTGCTGTCCTGCCCTGCAGTTGTCTATCTGTGATTATTGTCCTGTGGAAGGGAAGACTCCTTGAGCATCATTTCTTCAGCTCTTACATTACCACTTCTGTTTCACCACAGGCCTCAAAGATGACAAGGACCTGAAGTTCCTCCTGAAAGGCAGCCAGCTGCTAAAAGTGAAGTCAAGCTCTTGGAGAAAAGAGCGGTTTTATAAGCTCCAGGAGGACTGCAAAACCATATGGCAGGAATCAAAGAAGGTGCTGAGATCTCCAGAGTCACAGATCTGTAAGTAAAGTTTGCCTCTTTGTGGATGTGGGGCACCTTGTCAGAGGTGCTTGGGGTGAACCAGGACCATTACGTGTGGTGTGGAGGTAGGGCTTGGAGCAGTGAGACTAGATTCTTCATAGCTCCTATAACACATGAACTGAGGGATGCTGTCAGCTCCGGAGACAGCCGTGAGGAATCCGCCGTGTCAGGAATGGCCACATTTCCAAGCTCATGAGCTACTGCTTAAAATGGTTGTGGGGTGGGCCATGCTGGTCTCAGCAGCCCTGCCTGGCTCATTTCCTCCCCACATTGTTCAGGTTACTCAGGTGCCCGAGCCCTAATGCTCAGTGTGAGACATGGTGTGAGCATCTGCGGTGTGGTGTGTGCACTCAGCCTGTTGGTCTGGGCTCTTCCAGGATGCTTCTTTCCTCCCTTCAGCCCCTGGGAAAACTGGCATTTGAGCCTCACAGGGGAACTGCAGAGAACTGGAAATCCAAGGGCTGGCAGGAGATGTCTCTGGGAGGGGAAGCCTATTCTCATCCTTATCTTGGAAACCCAGAATCTGCCCTATTGTAAAAAGTCCAGATATGACAGTCACCATTATATGGCACAGGAAAAACCATTCTGTGCCAGCATCACCCAGCTTGGCGCTGTAACTGGGACCAGGATCTCAATTGTACAGTCAAAACAGGATCAGGCAGGGTGTGTGTCTGTTTTTATCTGGGTTTTCTTCTCATTTGGTATTTTTCTGACATATTTCTCCATATTTTCTGGCATTTTTCTCTCATGTTTCACTAATCATCGCAGTCTTGTGAATCTAGGAGGTAAATTAGTAACATGGACTATATTTTATGGTATGTTGAAAGGTGCTATTATGCAATTTTTTTTTTAATGGTCATAATTAACTAAATGAAGGGTGGGTTTTCCAAATTAACCCCCCTCCCACAAGCAGTGATAAGATTTTCAGGGAGAGGAGTAAAGTACCAGGGTAAAATATGTTTGGTTTGTAACCCTGATGGCCACATTCTTCTCACATGATTTTGATCCCCTCATTTAATCTCTTTGTGCATCCTTCCCCACACATTTTATTTTTCCTCCTCTAGC
This sequence comes from Margarornis squamiger, assembly GCA_035222235.1. Classification (NCBI taxonomy): domain Eukaryota; kingdom Metazoa; phylum Chordata; class Aves; order Passeriformes; family Furnariidae; genus Margarornis; species Margarornis squamiger. The sequence continues at coordinate 3,863,086 of JAWWTY010000077.1, read as the reverse complement.
TAACTGGAAAAGGCTTTGAATCACAGAATGCTAGATTGGTTTGGTTTGGAAGGGATCTTAAAGATCATCTCATTACACCCCTCTGCCAGGGGCAGGGACACTTGCCACTAGACCAGGTTGCTCTAATCCTGGTCCAAACTGTCCTTGGACACTTCCAGGGATGGGGCATTCACAGTTTTCCTGGGTAACCTGTTCCAGTGTCTTGCCACCCTCTGAGAAAAGGATTTCTTCCTAACATCTAATCTAAATCTCTCCTTATTTAGTTTAAAACCATTCTCCCTTGTCTCTCCCTCTTTTATAAAAGCCCCTTTTAAGGTACTGGAAGGCTGCAGTGATGTCTCCCCAGAGCCTTTGGGTTGGAGGCTGTCCTTTCCTGGGTTTGGATGCCCAGCATGGTGGGATCCTGACCTCAGCTGGGCGCTTTAGGTCCCAGTGCAATAATCCATTTAACAACTACAAACAGAGAGGCCTCAGTGAATGTTTGTCCTCTGGGCACACCTGCTCTGCTGAGCTCTGTCCCATATAAAACCAAAGTCCTTTCCCAGATAACATCTTGCTATAAAACAAATAAAGACATGAGTTGAGAAGAATGACTTTCAGAATTTCCTTTCCTGTGCTCTGAGCCAGCCCATAATTCCAAATTATTGGGTCAGAGAGCACCTACAGCAACAGTTCTGACCCCACCTGATCCTCAGGAGTAAATGGGAGGGGATCCTTGTTCTGTGGCTCCAGAGACCTTGATGCCTTCTTGGAGAAGCTGTGGTTGAACCCATTGCCTCCATAGCTGGGGCAGTGACATAGAGAGCAGGCACAACTGTGACATTTTTATTTACTGAGCTGCAACGAGAGTGAGATCAAATCCTTTGAGCTGGGCGTTGTGCACAGGCTGGGAGTGTGTCTGTGTGGGTGTGGATTTACAGCACTCAAGATACACTTTGGTAACTGAGCACAACCAATGTTGCCACACTCCTGGAGACAGAGGCAGTGCCTCTGTGGGCAGGAGAACCTGCTGTGCCCTGGGAGTGTCCTCAGTGCAGTGTGAAGGTGGAGTGATATTACCTAATGGCTCACACGCATGCATGTGCTCCATAGCACTCCATGCATGCACACCTTTCCCAGAGAAATATTCTTTTTTTTTGCCGTCAGGATAGCAGGAAGGGAGACAAGGCAGTGGAGATAGAGCTTGTCCCTGCAGCTCTGTAAAACCAAGCTCCCAACCCTTTTGGGAGGGTTGAAGGGACACCTCAGGACTGCTTTCAGCAGATGCTCTGGATACACCTGGACCTGGAAGTCAGCAAGAAAGATGAGTACTGACTGGATTCATTCCTGCCACATCCCAAGCCATAGCACCAAGGACATCCATTTTCACAGAATCCTAAAGTGAGTTGGATTGGAAGGGACCTTAAAGACCATCTAGTTCTAAGCCCATGCCATGGACAGGGGCACTTTCCACTAGCCCAAGTTGCTCAAAGCCCCGTCCAACCTGGCCTTGAACAGTTCCAGGGATGGGACAGCCCAGAGTTTCTCTGGGCAACCTGTGCCAGGGCCTCACCAGCCTCACAGGAAAAAAATTTCCTTCTTATAGTTAATCTAAATCTGCCTTCTTTCAGTTTAAAGCCATCCTCCTTTGCTCTATTACTACTTGTCCTTATTCAAAGTCCTTTCCAGCTCTCTTGTAGCCCCTGCAGGTACTGGAAAGGGCTCTAAGGTCTCCCTGGAGGCTTCTCTTCTAGAGATTGAACAACCCCAGCCTGTCTCCATAGCCAGAGGGGCTCCAGCCCTTGGAGCATCTTTGTGGTTTCCTCTGGACTCACCCCAACAGGTTCATGTCCTTCTGATGTTGGAGGTCCCCATGGAGGATGCAGTGCTCCCGGTGGGGTATCGTGAGAGCAGAGTAGAAAGGCAGAATCACCTCCCTCAACCTGCTGGTCATACTTCTTGCCTTTCTCATTTAGTGGCCCTCTGAGACCTTCCATTCCCAACTTTTCAGAGTGATTGCTGGGTTTGAATTTCATTCTCGGGCTTTTAACTTCACCTGTCTGCTTTGGGCTCAGGTGTAGGGAGGATCACCCCTGGCTTGTGCTTTGTCCTCTGGCAGGCTCTGTAACCACGGCTGTGTTCTCATTTGGTCCAGTGTGTAAAGGCCATCACATCAGAGGAAGAGTGCAGGGTCATGATTTGAGACCCAAAATCAGGGACTTTAGGGTGAGTCTCTCCAGAGAGTCACCCTTCTTAGTTAACAGTCATAAACTTTGCTCTCCACTACAAAGCCTTCCTAAACCTGCAGATAAACCCCCTTTTTAGGATGGAAAAAGAGTGAGCAGAATGGAAACTGGGAGGTTTGAGCAGCAGGTCTAATCTTATCTGCAGCATTGCTGACAGCGAGCAGATGGATGCACCTTGGAGGAGCACAGTCTGGGTAGGGTAAGGGTTATGTTTTTGTTTGGATAATTTCCTGTTATTCCTACTGCTGTTCTTATGATCGTGTGGAAAAGCTATTTGTAAACCATTGTGTGGTGGAGCCGAGTAGATAACACTGGGGACTGCCAGGGTCAGACAGGAGAGTCTCAGATGCTTGAAGTTCAAAAGGCCCAACATATCAGGGTTGTCACAGGCCCAGATGTTGCCAGGCTCAGATACACAGGGTACAACCAGTACCTTCCTCTTGTCTTTATTTTAAACAATTGGGAATTTAGATTGGATGCTGTCTTCATAGCTGTAATAGCACAGGGCCTTTTTGGAGATAGGCTGTTGTTCCAAAATGGTTTCTGTGAAGGTAGAACATGATCCATTTTTTCCTTATTATCTGTAATTTTTCAGTATGTTCCATTTAGGTCCAAGGAAACAGGCTGTTTTTCCAAAAAGCTCTTGAAGCATCTTAAGTCAGTTTTCCAAGGAGCATGTTCTGCCCTCTGTGTGCTCTCTGGTTGCCTCCAGCAGAGACATAGCAATGTTGGATATGAAGAGCTCCATAATAGCACCATTTTTCAGCATGGCCTGCTCCATCCTGTGTCTGAGCTATATGTCAGATCCATAAACACACTGCTGCTCTCCATTACCTTAGATGTTGTGTAGGTCCATGGGCAGGGTGGATGCTTCCTTGTCTCATGAGGTTTTACACAGCTTCCTCCCTGGGCTGAGAAACAGAGTTGAAGTGGCAGGATTAACAGTTTTGGGGCAAAGAAGAGATTTGTGTAAGGGAACTGGAAAATAGTTCTGAGCCATTTTGCTCTTGAGCATCACAGTGGTGCAAGGAGAAGAGCCAAAGGGGGCAGATGGACCTGGTTGCAGGAGCAACAGCCTGTCACTGTCTTGTTTAGCTGTGGTCAAATATCAGATCTCATCTATGTGAAAAAAAAAAAAAAAGAGCAAAAAGGCATTTGCTGCTTTCAGTGAAATTGATTTTTTGAAAGTATTTTCTTAAACCAGCTGTAATCCCTCCTGCGAGCTCACTTAAGCCAGACTCAATCCCTTTAAAAAATCTCTGAGTTTGGGGATTTGCAGGGCTGGTTGAAAACTTTCCAGCGAAACACCCTTTTGAGCGCTCAGTGGAGAAACATGATATTCAAAGCCAGAGGGAAAAGACTGAAAGAGTCATTTAGGTTTAGGGGTGCTACAGTGGGGCCCCAGGGATGCTGCTTTGGTGTCTCCTGCACTCTCCCTCTGCTCAGAGAGGTGACGTTTCCCATGACAGCCGTGAATGAGCTTCGCACACTGAACCAGGGATGACTCACTGGGGGCGTGTTGTTGAGTCAGAGCAGTGAAGTCAAGAAAGAACTTAAGGAGTTTTAGCTGAAATTTTTACCATTTCTGGCCAAAAGCTTTACGTAAAAGCTGCTATTGTTGGAATTTTTTTTTTCTGTATTGTGATTAAAATAATCCTGTTTGGGAGCAATTTATAGAGGTGAGCTAGATTCAGTTGCGCTACTGAGTGTGGCAGGTGGTGATTGTATTATTATTTAAAGTAATGAAATTGATATTTTGATGTAATGATTAATTATTCTCACTATTAAAAATGCACATAATTTGTTCCAGCATGATTTAAACCTAGTACAAAAGCTATATGTTTTCAGCCTACTACCAGTGCTCAGCAGAAAACTTTCCTTTAATTTTTGGCTTGCTGTGAAGTTTAGGAATGCCCTTAAAATGCCAAGCAATTAACTTACCATACCACTTTTTCTGCAGAATAAATGTGTGTCTCCGTTGAATTAAGGCCCTGAACTTGCTTGCAGAAGAACAGGAACAATGTGATATTTCTGTGCTTGTTCGATTCAAGAAGTAAAAGCTCCTGATAAATGTCTAAAGTCAACAGAAACTCTCAGCAACCTGTATGAACACAGCAGGTAGTTGGCTGCACCTGCAGCTTCCTTCTGCAACTTCCTTTAGAAATCATGGCTTCATGGTCAGACATGTATTTATCCATGGAAAAATATTTGCTGATGTGAATGTGTTATGCAAGGCAGCCATCAGCTGTGAAAACAAAACTGTCTGTCTGTGGGTCTCATTAGTTTTTATCAAAATCACTCAACCCATAAAGCATGTCATTTCAAATGCAGAGCTGCCTGTTTCTTCGATTGAATTTTGAATCAGGCCACCGCATGCGTCGCTGGGACAGTTTTCATCACAGGCAGTGCACTGACAAATATTGACCTTATTCTCCACAGCATATGTTGAATACAAAGACAGAACAGTTGAGAGCCTTAGATCCAAATTTAACAGTGTTGTGATGGCAGGAGAAGTAGGAACTAGTCGCCAAAATAGTTTGCAGGGCGCTGGTTGGGATGTGTGGAAGGAATGTAAATAGAGACCACTCTATTTACATCAACTCCCCGAGCTGTGATGGGTAGACAGAAAGACTGGGTAAAGACCTTACATTAAAAGGAATTTCCAGACAACCTGTAACATTGCATGTGCATTATATCACCGGTTGTCAGCGGGTGACACACGCCAGCAGTGAGGGCAGACTGCTGTGCAGCTGATCTCAAAACAACCTGCTGAGCCTGTCAGTGCAGGGCGAGCAGAGGAGAGGATGGATGAGGAATCAGCAGCTGGGACCTGCAGTAATTCACGCACAGGGAGATGAAAGAGCAATGTGGTCAGGGCTAGGAAGGCACAGCACAGCGGGGCTCATGCTGAACCCACCCGTGAGTCATTACAACAAAGCATCCCTCAGGGGTGAGCGTGATGGATAGCCTTTGGTATTCCCAGTCCAGGGAGCTGACAGCGCTCCAGCTCCTGCTGATTGCAAAGGTCCTGATCCCAACTGCGTTTGGCCATTAACATCAGCCTCCCGTGGGCAAACCCAAATCAAGCGAGTGGCTCTTTCTGGGGTGAGACCAAAGTGAGAACCAGCACGCAGTGCCAGTTTGCCCCGTGTGCTCAGCGTGTTGTGAAATCCATGTCGTGCCTCTGCAGGACAGCCCTGGGGTCAGGCAGCAGCTTTCATGTGCTCCTGACAAGATGCTGAGCCCACCTGGCCGAGGTGCAGCTGGTGAGGGCCTGAGCTCTCTGCAGACATGCAGGATGCTCTGCAAGCTGTCACAGCTGAGCACGTTTCTCATCTGCATTTCCTGACGGTAAACAGAAGTGACTTGCGGACACAATTAGAGTGGGATGGAGTAATTCGATGTGACTGAATGCCACATTGCAGAGATCACTTATTAATGACAGGGGGGCAGGAGAAGGAAAGGATCTGAGGAGGGTTTCCCCCAGAGTGAAAAGCTGCCCCCCTTCCCTAATGAGTACCTCGAGCACGGCTGTTCTGGCAGTGCCCCCAAGTGTCTGTACAGCGACCCTTCTCTCCCTTTTCATCACAAGAAAAGAGAAGCACCTGTTGGTCCTTGTTCTTCACATGCTCAGTAGTTCACAGGAGATGTGGGTTCATTTTCTTACTCTCTCTCTTGACAAAGACTCCTGGCAAAATATCTTCTCTCAAAGGGCTGCCTGTCAAACAGGAGGAAAACAAAGGGATTGCTCTCTGCCTCTGTTCCTCCTTTCTCTGTATTCTTTGGGATTTACCAGAGTTTACTGTCTGTGCTCCCAGCACAGTCTCAACATTTCACTTGTGGAGCAGTGATGGGAGAAGAGATTGAGAGGTCAGTGGCCAGGGCTCATCTCTCAGACAAGTTCTCTCATCATTAGGAAGCTTGTCAGGCTTGTCTGTCTGCATCTTCTACACTTACACAGTGGAAACATAGAATGGATTGGGTTGGGAGGAACCTTAAAGATCATCCAGTTGATTTCCTTCTGCGTGAGGAGATGAGCTTGCAAGTGTAACAGCAAGCTCCCTGAAAGCCACGAAGAGAGAAATCCAAATTAAGAGAGTCACTCAAAAGATACATGTTCGTTGTGTGAAAACATCACAGCTGTCAAAACTGGCCTCGTGGATCCTGCAGGCTTGACTCGTCCCTGCCTGCTGATGCCATGGATGAAACAGGAGAAGGGCACTGGGCTGAGAATTAGCAAGGGGGAAGCACAAGAGCAGGATCCCGTAATGAAAATTGAAAGGAGGGTTAAAAAGAAAAGTTCTCAACATCTCCCTGAGAGTATTTCATGCAGCAGGAATTTCACTGCCTCCAGAGATCACTGCTGTGTGTCGGTGTCAGTGAGGAGCCTTCAGCTGTGGCAGTGTCCGGGCAGCATCCACAGCAGCCAGGAAGGCTGACCAGGATGTAACCTGTGTGACTCTGTGTCTGGGGGCCAGGAAGAACACAGGCTGCCTTGTGTCGTGCGTCATGTTTTGGGCTTTATACAAACCACCTCTTCAGCAGACGTAAACACTCGGGAGAAGTGGATGCAAACTTTCCAGATTCTCTTCTGCTTGTGGTTATCTCCCCGCTGTGGCGTGGTGGGGAAGGAACAGGGAGGTTGCAGGGAGTCGTGATTGATGGGTATTTGCTATGTGCTCCTCTGCTGTGAAACGTGTCTGCCCCCCAGTTACTTTTGATTTCTCCTTGCAGATAGCTCAGCTGAGCACAGTTACTTTGGGACTGCTAATACAGTGCACTTGCTGTGTGGGAGCAGCTGATAAAGCACTCATGCTGGGTTAAGATTTTCCAGAAAAGAGATAACTTTTGCAGATGGCTTGGGCTGACTCCTTTGGCTTCAGCTTTTTTATTGATAGATGAAAACACTACACACAACCAAGCTCTGGAAAGCTTTAAACAGTGTCCCCCCCTAGCCTGCTTTTTCAACAGTTCCTCTGTCGATAGTTTCTCTCCTTGTCTCTTGTGTGACTACAGTAGACACCAATCCTGCTCTTCAGCTTTCATTGTACCTTTCCTGCTTTGTAGAATTCGGTTACCTCGATCATCTTCTCAATACACCTCAAAGAGATGAAGGCAGCCCTTCCAGACACAGGTTTTCAATCTTTTTTTTCCTCCCACACAGCTCTCTTTTCCAGTGGATTCACGAAGCCACGTAATGGTTTCCAAAGAATCCATTCTAAATTTCCAATATTTAACATCAGATTTTCTAGTTTTGGAAACACGAGGTTGTTGCCAACCCAAAGTTTAAGGATTGATTGCACAAGCAGACTAACTAGCCATTCTGAAGGACAATAACTCTTCTGAGCCAAGCAGTGGTGAGCAGTTGGCAGGTGATGAGGAATAACAGGATGATCCTTCCACTTGCACTGCCATAAGCAGAAAAGACTGGGGGTGGAGGAGAATCACCTACTTATGGACACTTCTGCATGTGAGATGCTCAGTCTGGACTTCCTTTCTGGTCAGGGATGCACTGTAGCCATGGATTAAGGGTATGATTTATTTTACTCTGAAGTTTTTGATTAAATAGGACAGAATACATTCCAAAAGGTGGGGTTTTTCCCCATTGGCTATAAAAGGATCCTAACTAACCTTGAGAGTTTTTGAGTGAACGGAATATGTCCAAACATGATAGCATGCTTTATGTTGAGGGTGAAGTTCTACCTGAGGCACAACCACTATCATTTGGTCAATGTCCTTGTTCAAGGGCAAAATCACCAGGCTTTAGCACTCAAACCCATAAACTTTCATGCAAAGGTAAATTGGCCAGATTGCATAATTCCACAGCAGCCCATCCCAACCCAACCTTTTCTTCCCTTCCCCTCAGCTGCTCAACTCTTGCCCTTTAGGAAGTGATAATCAAAGACCACACAAAGATAATGTCTCATAATTGTCAGGGAAGAACTTTCCCAGCTCTAGGAAGCTCCTCCTGTTGTGTTCTTATATAGGAATCAAACCAGCGAAGTGCTGTGGAAGATGTTTGCCCACCCCAACATCTGGTGAGAATCTGAAGCAAATTTTAAGTGTTGGTTTTGGAAATTCACTGATTTTTGAAGACTGAGATTTTGGGTGTTTTTGTTTCTTTTTTCCCCCAGCAGCTGAGCATTATCATGAATGCTCTGGGGGAAAAAAAAAAGGGGAGTTTTCAAACTCTAATGAGCACCTGATGAGTTGTGGATGATCCCAGGGCAGCCGTGCTAAAAAACATGCAGGGTGGATACTGAGTTGGGTTTTTCTACAGTGTTGACTTTGAACAATTCAGGCACTTTAATGGTGAAGTGAATGTTTAAAGACAAGTTTCTCCTATTCAGCTAAATCAGAGTGGAGGGAGGGGAGATTTTACACTCACACATTGCTTTTCAACAAAGCTCCTTCAAGATAAGCACAAATAACATTGTACTCACACAACTGTGACACAGGAAATAATTTTTCACTGTTATTTACAATTTGAGGTAGAGTAGGAGTTAAGCTACTTTTTTCCATTTGCTGTGATTGTGTCTATTTATTTTGTTTTGCAAGCTTGTTTTAGGAGATGGGTGAATATCTCTCAGGTGTGTTTCCTTTTCTCTGTGTGCCCTGGTATTGGTAGGTGTTTGGAAAATGTACCTGGTCTGTCTTCCACCCAAGAAAACATCATGAGACTTTCTTGTGTGGGAGCTCCAGCACTTTGCAAACATTTTTGCCTTTTTTTTTTTGCGTAGGTGCCATCCCTAGTTAGGTGTTAAGTTTCTCACCAGTCAAATGTGGTTAAGCAGTTTCTGTCCTTTTCTCTCATAGAATCCTTTTCTCTTTCATAGAATCAAAGAATCCTGCCCTCCTCTTACTGAAACCACCTCTCATTTCGCCCAGACAGGTTGTGAACTCCCCATCCCTGGAGTGTTCAAGGCCAGTTTGGATGGGGCTTTGAGCAACCTGGTCTAGTGGAAGGTGTTCCTGCCCGTAGCAGGGTGTTGGAACAAGGTGATCTTTAAGATCCCTTCCAACCCAAACCATTCTGTGATTATAGGACTTTCCTGTGGGGTGATATTAACAGGAAGACACATTCCCCCTCTCCCCATTCTCATGAGGGATGAGTCAAAGGATGCTCAAGTCAGGGTCGCTCCAAGGACTTGGAACCAAACTCTTGGCACTGATTTGTATCTCATAAACAGGATATCATAATATGGCACCTAGTGCATATTCTGCTTCTCTGTTAAGAACATGGGGAAAGAGTTTTGCTGTTTAAAATCTCTTGCTCTTTCTCATCCTTTTGATCTGAGCTTGCTTTAGTACCAAAGTTTGGGAAAGGGGGGTAAAGGGAAGAGAACCCTCCAGAGGTTACAGGCAAAGGAGAAAGAGTGATTTCTTAATATCCCTCACCAAGCAGAGATAAGGCAGACTGAACCCCTGCTGACAGCAGGCTCTGCTTTCTTTCCACAGTCTCCATTGAAGATATTCGGGATGTGAGGTCAGGCCATAAAACAGAAGGTATGGAAAAATATGCCAAGGATGTCCCAGAGTATCGCTGCTTTTCCATCATCTTCAAAGACCAGCGGAAAAACCTGGACCTCATTGCGAGTTCAGAGGATGATGCCAACCACTGGATCTCCGGCCTTGGGAAAATCATAGCCCACAGCAACTCCATGAACCAGAAACAGAAACTCCAACAGTATCCTTTGCCTTATAAAGTGATTAATCACAGACAAAGATGCACTTGTCTTTCCCTGTGGGTGGAGATAGTAGGCTAACCTTCTTTTTCCCCTACTGGCCCTGGGCACTGAGTTTTCTCTGACACTCATTTTGCACCCAGGCAAACTCCCTGGTTTCCAGTGCTTTTCCCCCCTGTTTTACAGTGATACCAGCAAGAGTGGATTCAGGCTTAATGTAGCTCCTTAAGCAAAGAATTGCCTCTTTCATGGAGCTCCAGATAAAACAGTCATTATTTTTTTGTGTTCTTCAGGGGTCTGTTTCACTTGCATTGCAGTAAACTCCAGGACAGGCACTTCTTGGCAAGGCATGAAAAGCCCGTACTGTTTATCATGTTTCTTGGTAATACAAGGCAAGGGAACTGATTCTTCTCTTCTCACTGCCAAATTTACTCTGGGGTAGCTCCACTGGCTTCAGTGAAATTACTCTTTATATGCCTCAGCATGGGAGGAGGTTTTACCCTGAAAAAATTTGCAGTTGCTCTAGTGATTGTGCAGAGGTGGGAAAGGAAAAGAAGCAGAACATGAAAGGAGAGTGAATTCCTTATGAAATGGAGAGTTAGTTATTGGGTGAGATCTTGGCTCTGCTGAATTCATAGGGAATCCGCCCCGGGGCTGCATTTCACTCAATAAGTTCCTTTATGACCATGGATCTCACATGTAAAAGGACAGAATATCTGTGGGTGCAGTTGTGGATGGATTTTCTGCAGCCCCTGTATGTGTGGGACCCTGACCATGATGTATGCACCTCTTGGCTGATTTCACCCTGATTTGACAGAGCTGCACAGTCATAGAATATAAAGTTTCTTTAAGCTTCCCAAAGATAGGAATCCAGCTTTCAGAGAGGAGACTGGATATCTCTGTTGATGAGAGAAGGCTGTGTGAGCTTCATGGCTCTTCAACATCAAAGCAGCTGCAAGAGGGGAGGGGAGATGCAAAATCCTCAGGTGGGGAAAGTTCTAAAGCTCGAGTCTGAGTCTGAGCCTGAGCAGGCAGTAGGGAGTTTTGCCCTCAGTCAAGGCTTCACTCCATGTGGGTTCTCTGCTGGGTAATAATGTGCTGGTGGTGAAGGAGATGGTGCATAAATGCTGAGCTTTCAGCAGGCTTTACTCTTCTGTGGGTTCCTTAAACTCTAATAAGCACTTGCACAACCACAGTGATGTGCATTTAAAGGAATCAGACTCCATTAGTTCTGATGTGCCTGGGATGCTGTGTTTATCTCCTGCACTATGAGTGTCTTTTTGGATGGTTTTTCAAGCTCTGGGCTGTAAGGTCACTCCTCAGCCACCTCACGGTGTGTAGGGAAAATCCGGGTAACACAGAGTTGTCCCTGGAGCACTTCAGATTGAATATATTGCTGAAAAACTTCCCCATAAGAAGAGACAAGATTGCTAAGGGGGGAAAAATAACAATGACATTTGCAAGGGAAGAAGGCTGTAAATTTCCAGCATGGAAAAGTGCCTCTCTGTCTTTGGAAAGCAGAATCGAAGCTAAACAGGGTGGGTAGGCAAACCATATTTCTGGAAGAGTAATTACTGTGCAGTGCTGGCTTCCAATCTGGGATTGTCTCAGGCCATTTAACGTAACCTGGAATTAGAGAACAGCATGATTTCTCATTTGAAATTTGATGATGTTTAATTAAAGCCTGGGATTTTAAATTTAGTCTGCCTAGTCACCGGGTTTGCTTGGCAGTGTGGGCTTACTCAGATCTTCCTTAAACCTCAGGAGTGTTCTCTGCATCTGTGAGCACAGAAGGGGAAGAGTCAGGAGGTGAGGGGAAGTGTTGTGTCCTCTGCCTGTCCCCCATGACTGGAGAATTGCCTTGCACTGTATGTTTTTCAGCCTCCCAAACCCTTGCAAAACAAGTAAGGAATGCACAACCTTTTGGAAAAAAGTATTGAAAGCAAAAACCCTGGTAGTTTCATGTGGAGATTGTTCAGTTGTTAATATGATGGAGTGGCCTGTGGTAGAAAGGGACTTCATTCAGTGTCTTATGTGTCTTTCCAGTCCTATACTTATACCCAGATGAAACTCCCACATGCTTGATGAGCATTTCTGATGTTCTTATACTTACAGTTCTGCTTTATTAAGCCTCAGATTCAACCCTGCAGCAAGCTGGCCTGGGTTATTTAGCAAATATTGCGGGTATGTGTGCAGGGAAGATTTAGACCAGAAAATACAGAGGACTTTTCATTTGAGCAGGGTGGCACTGTCTGCTTCAGTTCTGGGTTTATCTATGAGCTTTTCTTCTGGTTTGAAAGAACTTACCAGAAGTTTTGCAGCGTTTCTGTTCTGAGCACATTCGTGGGATATCTGCCAGATCATTTCAGTCACCCCTCTTTGGTTTCCAATAGAAAACTGGTAGCCCTGGAGCTGGCATATCTTTTAAAAACAGGAGGCAGGAAGCAGGCTCTGTCTGGATGTATACAGGGATGGGAACAGCTTTTTCCTAGTCCACACAGCCCCACGAGGTGACAGGAAGACCTACAGGCAGGGCTGAAAAATATTGTTTGTACCAGATGGGAAGAATTTGAGTTGAAGTGCTCAGTTCTTCCAGCCCCTCTAAGCTCCTCCAAAGTTGAGGGGTTCCAGATGGATGGGGAGTTTGGGTGGTTTTGGGCCAGAGTGCTGCAAGAAAATTTGCTGACACAACAGGCTGAAGCCCCAGTTGTCTGTAACCTCCTTTCTCTCTCTTTGCTGGTTGCCCTTGCAATGTGAGGGTCCACTGTGTGGACCCACTGGGCTGGGCTCCCTGATTTCCCTCCTGGGAAGGGATCTAACAGGAAAGCATCCTCCATTCGCAGGTGGGACCTGGGCATACCCTTCTGCAGATGCATTTACTGCCCACATATTGCCTTCCTGAAAGGACTTCGGCTATGTGCATGACTTCTGGGTGTTCATGATCAGTGGAAGTGATTCAAGCTTTTTAAATAAGGTCGGTTTTTTTTGCAGTGGTTAGCACAAAAAGAGTAGTTTCTATGCAGAGTTAGTATTACCCAACCCTGCTGCTCACCTTGGTTCATGGCAGACTGGATTTCCTCTTGGCTCACTGGAGTTGGGTGTTTCTCCTGCCTTGTTGTTTTTAGGGCAGGCTGTGAAGGGGAGCTGAGGTGCTGGGTTGGATATGAATGGGTGGCACCATTGAGGGCACCATGTTGACAGTCTGAGACCCTCTTTTGAGCAAAGCTGGTGGATGGGGTGTCCTGCACCTCAGGGTGGATGTGGTGTGCTCCCAGCAGAGCATCCTCTGCTCTTGGGAGCTTCATGACTCAAACTTGGTTTCCTGGGAAGAATCAGTTCAAGCCAGACCCTGGTTCTGGGCCCTGGAGTGTCCTTGGAAGCTGGGAAAATGTAGCCTCTCTTTGTTTTGGTTTCCATGCCTAAAGAAGGGGAATATTAATATTGCCAGGCTAAGACGGATGCGGGGTGAGGTCATTGCTTAACACCTGCCAAGATTTTTAAAGTCAGAAAGTTCAACTTTCCATGAGACAAACAATACTTACAAACAGTTTACACATATCTCCATTGCTAGGAAATATTTGAATGCAGTGGGAACTGTGGTGAACACTGTTTCAGGGTTATGTCTACAGCCCTGAGGCTGTTAATGCCCTTTTTGGGGGTCATTTTGAAAGGCCCAGTTAAAATGTTATGGTGCTGTATGCTTCAGCTGGTATTTGCTGATCCTCAGCTTCACTCTGATTGACATTCAGATTGGGCTTTTTTTTTTTAAAGTTTTTCTAGAATGTTTGAAGCAATGCAAGATGTAGAAGGTTACATTCATGGAGATCAAATTTTTACTTTGATCCTTTTTCCTATTGAAAAGTAGATATTTTTCTGGATGACCTTTCTTATTTGACAGCAAAGCAAATCAGACAGTCAGTTCCACTATGCAAAAAGCATATTTTCTTGCTGTTTAAAACTGCAGTGTATCTTGACTCTCTAACGTTATTTTCCCAAGAGACTGAAAGAAAATGGGAAACCCAGTTTAAATTATCTGACATCACATTAAAAAGCTCATATTAAAGTGATTAAAACCCAAGCTCTTATGAACTACTATCAGAGCACAACACAGTGATAGACCCTGTGCCTTTCATGAGGGGAAGCCAAGACCCACAAAGTTTGCTTTGATTCTACTCACAACAAAGTGTTCTTAGGACATATAAGTAGAAATCCCTAAAAACATAGAGAAGCTGAGGGTGAGTTCAATAATTAATGCTTCTTTTGAAGTTCAGTGTTCCCTGTGATATACTGAATATTGACCAAATCCATAACAATGAGTTTACCAAGCTCCTCTTGGGAGCTCTTTTCATTCTTTCCTTTGTCCCCTTTTAACTGTCTGGAGCAGAATGTACTTTCTGTCATAAAAGAGAAATCAGACTGTTTCTGGCAGTGGCCAGAAACTCCTGCAGGGTAAAGAGAGCTGATCCAGCCTTGGCCAGATGGTGAAAAGCTTCTCCCAGGTCATGATTGCTTGTATCACAGCACATTTTCCTTCTGCCAAAACACCATTTTGGTCTTTTGGAGCAGAAGGTGAGATGATTTCAGCTGTTCAGGGGGACCATGCTGATTTACGGCAGCTGGGGAGGTGGTTCAGAGCCTTTAGAAGAGGCTTTCCCCCCTGGCTTGTGCAGCAGAAGGGTGGTATTTAGGCTAGGCACAGACCTGGAAAGATTTCCTTACATCATCCTGCAGCTGGATTCACACCTGCCTGCGGAAAGCTGATAAAAACAAAGACAACAAGATGAGCTTGAAAGAGCTCAAAGACTTCCTGAAAGAAGTGAACATTGAAGTCGATGACTATCATGCCAAGAAGATTTTCCAGGTAATGGGAGCAAGCAGATAAAGTGTTTGCTGTTGGCTGAGGTCACGATCTCCCACAGCTTTCAGCTTGGGTTGGAGACCTAACCTAAAGTGAAGTCTGGGCTTTTTTTCTTGTACCAAGGAAGGACTCTCAGTTTTTGGTGCTCAAGAGATTTCCATTAAGTTAGGCCAGCACAGTGCTTTGTGTGTTAAGATCGTTCTTCATGATTGGTGCCCAGTTTTGCTGTGATGCAGAAGACGAGATGAAAGCATGGATAATGCAAGAAAAAGGGAAAAGCAAAGTTCAAATACACTTTGAGTCCCAGGTGTGTCAGGAGTTCTGTGCAAATGCTTAAGTCTGGCTGAAATTTGGTTACAATTGTGAACCCAGATCCTCACCTCCTCCGAGGGGTGGGGTGCCAAGTGACAGGTATAAACAAGAAAGTGCAAATTAAGAAAAAACCCTTTCACAATAGATACGTAACACTGCACCCAAGCTTGGACCAGTCTGATTGATTTGATACTCCCAAGGCATATTTAATCTGGTCAGGGAGGTGCACTTCTAAATTCTCAAGATTTGGCTTGCAGGCTGAGCCTATCAGAAGATAAGAAAGGGGTGAAAAATTCTCAGTTGTTAAGCTTTTGGTTTCTCTCTAAAGAATCCATCCTGCTGAGGTGAGATAAAACATCTGGATAATTTCCAAACTTCCATCCTGTCTGAAGCAGGATTTGAATTAAGGGGTGTGCAGCTTCAGAAATGCTTTCTTCTCATCAGCAGTAAACATGTGGGTGGTTTTGGGCACCAGGCAATAGTTCTGCTCCTTCCTGTGGGCAAATAGCCTTCCACTAAAGGAGATCCAAGTTTCCTAATCTTTGCTTTATAGACATTCCTCTCTCTGGTAACTCTGCAGGAACTGGGGGGAAGGTCATCAGCAGATCTTAAAGAATTTCTGCTTGCAAAATCTTCCAGTTGTACTGCCCGCTCTGGCTGGTGTATCCCATCCTTTATTCCCTGCTCAGGAAGACCCTGGAAGGATAGCAATAAGGCTAGGAATTCTCTAGCTGTATGTCCCCAGTGCAGACACCTTCACTGGCAGTAGCACCAACACTCACAATGCCTTAGTGTCTGTGTAGGTGAAGGCAAAGGAGGCCAGGGTGTGATTCACCTCATCCTACAGGACACATCTCGCTTGTGTGAGGTGAATCACTCCCTGCATCTTCAGACATCAGCAATCTGAACAAAACACCCTTTTTATTTTATTTTAGAGACACAGTCCCCTCTCGTTTAATGAACCTCTTTTGCTGTTAGGTAGTTACAAGGGAGCTCTAGGAGAGGAAGCTTGATGAAGTTCAATTCTTTTTGCTTAAGGACTCCAAGTAATTGCTAAACCTTGGTTCAACCCATTGAAATGCAGGCAGCTAGTTGAAGTGCCATCATTAGGCATGTAATTGTTAAGCTTCCTGTATAGCCACTGGAAAGAGAGGCTCTTTGGAGTTTAATTCAGGTCTCCTGAGGGCTGATTTGCCTCCAGGAAGAGCCTGTCTTGCTCCTAAAGCAATTATATTTTCAGTTTACATCCATCCTCAGCTTAGATGGGCTAAGACCTTAGGGCCTATTAAATGGGTGATCTTTTCTGTCTTAGTGAGTTTTTCTTCATTTAGTCACAGGAAGAAAGAGTGATCAGAACTTCAAGAGAGCACTACAGGGCAAGTTCTCACATTATTCTTGCCTTCCATCACGTAATGTGTCCACATCTAGGTTCGAGTCACACCTGAGTAAGACATACACAATGCAACCAGAAACTGCAGAGCTCATCTCATTGCTCACCTCATTTCAACCTGAATATTCATTCTGGTGCATCAGAAAGTTGCTTTTTCTGGCAGGCCAAGGGTTATTTGGTTCTCATGATTTATGATACAGACACATGAGGCAAAACACGGTGTTTTGGATGGAGATTTTCTTTCCAATTTGGAGCTCTTGCACCCAAAGCGGAAGGAACCCACTCTCATACCGTGCATCTGATCTGTCCTGGAATTTGATTGTGGTGCCAGTGCTATTGTCCTGTTTTCATCACAACCCTTAATGGCCAGTAATGAACAAAATTCCCAAGGCACATCACTTAAAATGCCAGTTTTGTAGGAGTAATATCATGTCATTTTCCCTGTCATGTCTTAAAGAAAAGAACATCCATAATTCACAACATCCCCACAGTCTCACGAGTTGCTTTCTCTCTTTATATTCCTTTTGCAATTGCTAAGCATCATGCTCAGCTTAGCTTGGAGATCTGCCAAGGCCACAGCACAGGAGCATAGACTTAGAAGGCAGCAGGGAAAAGGTAGTTTCTGGACTCTCAAAGCTGATTTGAAGGTGCCTTTAGTACTGAGCATGTCACAGGCTGTCCCATCCCTGAGATGAGGCTGTAGCTTCTACCCAACAGGTTCTGAAGTCAGGACAAATTGAGCTCTTTTTTTCTGTCATTTCAGTTTGTGAAATACTGGGCTTTGTGATCATTTGCTTTGGTTTTATATGTGCTCCATAAACAGATAGTGAAGGTGGAGGATTTGCAAGGGATGAAAGTGTCATTAACATCTTGCTTGGGGCACTGCCAAAGCCACCGTGGCCATCACTGAGATCATTGGCAGAGCTAGGTTGAGATTAGTATCATGACTGGTTAAACTGAGACATGATTTTGGCCATAACAGCCAGGAAAACAGCTCACTCTGTCACAAGGGATCAAAGATGGAAAGCAATTTAATTCCTCTGGTTTGACAATTCTGCTAGGAACAAACAACAAAATTAATATCAGGATTTGCCACAGAAAAAATTGTCATTTTCTAATGAAAAATTGAACCTGGGAGTGCTTTAAATAAACTGGAAATATTTGTTATTGGAAAAGCTGTTGTCCTTCATGGAGACACTAACATGCATATCTCAAGCACCTAATCTTTCACAGTCAGTCAAGTCCTTGGCTGTGGTGCTGTCAGAGCTGTTACCTAGAGGAAAGGTTCAAACCACAGAGGAACTCGGGGACATGGAGAATTTGAATTACAGCTCCTTGAGAAGATGATGCCTCATTTGAAATTTGTGGAGATTGGAAAATGACCATGGAAAGATGGATTTTTTCACACCTAAACATGCATATTTAGTAGGATTTTTTTTTTTTTAAAGTTGTTTTTGATGTCATCTTACCCCTAATCCATCTTTGCAATCAGCCCTACTACTCAGCAGCTTCCTGAGGCCTGAGCTCAGACCCACTCAGGTCAAGGTCAAGGGGAAGGCACTTTTCACTTTACTTACTGGATTTTAGGCTACAATCTCTATCAATAGTTCAAGAGAGTTAATTGTTTTCTATATTCCTCTCGAGATCAAGAGTTACATTTCCCTTGATCCTTGATTTGTGCTTAAATTATCTTGAGCTGCCCTTCTGACTTAAAGTTTGCACAGTATGTGATGCAACTCAGGGCCACGCCTGGTGCTTTTGATCACACTGATAGTACGAGTAAATAGTAATAATTGTAGCTGTTGTATGACTGTTGGCCTTGTCAGTGAGAACCATTGTCATTGACCAAGCACTTCTCATTCCCTGGCCAGTAACTGTTTGCAATTATTTTGTGTTCTGCGTTGTGTAGCCCTGGTGCAGATTACGGCTGGCGTATGCCAGAAGGAAAGAAGGTTTTCACTCCTTCTCCCCTCTACGTTTACAGCACTGTGACAAGTCCAAAACAGAGGCTCTGGAGGATGATGAGATAGAGGAATTTTACAAGATACTGACAGAGAGGAAGGAAATAGACAACATCTTCCAAATGTACTCAGATTCAGAAGGGTTCATGTCCTGCCAGAACCTGGTGAGGTTCCTCTATGAGACGCAGCAGGAAGAAGATGCTGTTGTTGCTGCCCCTGCCTTAATTCAGAGATATGAGCCCAATGAAAGAGGTAGGTTGATAACCGTGTCTGGTATGGTTCAAAACCTTGCTTTTTTGATGAACTGTGATTTGCCTTGCTGCTCCTTTCTTCTCCAGTCATGTATTATTTTCTCCTCACAGCTGCTTCTAAAACACCAATCTTCCAGGGGAACATTAGCGGCTCTAGGAGAGGAGGGCAGAGGAGAGCCTGGGAATGGCTCTCTTCAGTTTTCATTTGGATACACTGAACAGCCGGAGAAGGGTTGGTACAGAGTTGGTCAGAGGGTGATGAAAATCCTGAGGGAAAGGCTCAGGTTATTCCAATGCCAAGACCTCAGTGTTGCTTTTCAAGGTTGAGAACGAGGCAGTGTTTCTGCTCTCCAGAAGCTGGAATGAAGGCAGATGGTCTTAAACATGGGCACCTAAAAAGCCATCAGGTGATGAGATCTGTGAGCTGAGGGCCAGGGAGGTGACAGCTGTTTAGGAGGGCAGCCACAGAACTGTGTCTGCTCAGAATTCGGGTGAATTGTCAGTCTGGAGCACCTTGGAGGACATGCTCAAGGAACAAACTCAGGATCACAGGCTGTGTTTGCTTTACCCTGGTGTTCCCTCAGGAGAGGGACAAGGCTTTGCAACTGTCAGACTTTAGGATTGGAGTGAGATCTCACTCAGTCCCTCAACATGGGGAGAAATCAATTCCACTCCAGTGCTGGGGGTAATTTTGTATTTCCTCTTTGCAAATCATGTATTCATTGGATAATCTGGACTAGATTTATCTAGCTATGTTTAGATATCTGACAAGTTCTCTTGGTTCGAAGAAACCTTGAAATGCTCGAATGGAGATTTTTATACTGTAAGTCTCCAGAGACAGATGAGGTAAGGGCTGTCTGCCACTTTTAAGATGTTATCAAGGACAGTGTCATAAAAAGCTATGCTTGTGAAGGGGTTTTAAAAGCATTTTCAGGCAGATGAAGCTGCCTGTCATCATCCTGTGAGCAGTATGACTCTCTTTGCAAATAGCTGAATGCCCAGGGAGCACATTTTGCCTTTGGGATCCCCTGGAGAGCAGCAAGTGAAGATGATGGCACAGCCTGGTGGTGTCAGATTTTCAGTGTGGGGTTTCTCTGTATTTCTCTGACAGCCAAGAGGGGTAACGCCATGACCAAAGATGGTTTCCTGATGTACCTGCTGTCTGATGAGGGGAATATATTCAACTCCTCCCACCGTAAAGTTTACCAGGACATGACTCAACCTCTCAGTCACTACTTGGTGTCATCCTCACACAATACCTATCTTATGGAAGACCAGATCACAGGTCCAAGCAGCACAGAAGCCTATATCAGGTAAAGTGTGTTTGTGTGTATTTATGTGTATGTGGAGGTTAATCTCTTCCAAATAGAAGACATAAGATGCATCTATACTGCTAGATGCAAGAGGATAAAGAAGCAATCTCCCACCCTGAGACCATGTAATGTGGACTGACTCGTGTTCGCATCAGGGTGAGTTGTTTCTAAACCAGGTTGGCCCTGGTTTAGAAACCCCCATTTCATGGCAGTTTGACCTGGGTCTCTGCTGGGTCCATCTGACTGTAAGATGTAAAATTACTACATTTTGAGGGGAGTTTAAAATATCTGCAGTCATGTGGAGACTGGATTGCAGCCCTCTAGCACAGTGTTTTCATAGCATGGTGCAGAGGGGGTATGTTGCATTCCCCAGAATATGGCACAAGAGAGTGCAAGGAGCTCACAAGATGCAGAGATTTCTGGGAAAGAGCCGTGGTCTGTGTAGGGACTGGAATGAGCCAGGAAAATCATGCCTCGTCCCTCTCTAGCATCTCAGATACTCCCACAGCATCCCTGGACAGAACCTTAGGTATTGCCTCTTTCTACCTATAACAACTGTTATCTGTCCCATGGCCTGATGAGTGCAGTGACCTTTACTAACTTGCACAACCACCTTACATTACTTCTGCTGTGACCTGTGCTTTTATCAGATGAGACAGTGTTTCTTTATAAGCAACTCAATGACTACAATTCTGTCTTTGTTTATGACTTGTCTGATTCTCAGGAGCAATGACTGTCTAGAGTCACAATGTCAAAATATGTACAGAGTAATATCTCGCAAAGGTTGCTTTTCAATAGCTGGTTTTATTCCTCTTACTATATCTTAAAATTATAGAAGTATGTTTTGGTTATTTAAAAAAAATAAATCACATTATTCTGGCACAGGTTTCCCAGAGAAGCTGTGAATGCCCCAAGCTTGGAAGTGTTCAAGGCCAGGTTGGACTCTGAGCAACCTGGTTTAGTGGAAGGTGTTCCTGCCCATTGCAGAGAGTTGGAACTGGATGGTCATTAAGGTCCCTTCCAACCCAAAACATTCTGGCATTCTGTGATTTTATTGCAAAGAGTTAAAGGAGTTGTGTAACCTGAAATGTTTAGGGAGTTACTGTAAAAGAGATGAGATCACCTCCTAGACAGATAAGGGGGGAACCTGCATTTGAAAGTAAATTAAAATGAAAGTATGGATATGTAGAGGTGGGAATTTGAAGTGGAAATTCAGTCTGTAGACTCAGTTTGGGAAACTTTGGGCCTTCAGGAGTCTCCCCATCTAATGTGGAGTTCCACAGCTCCCTCCATCACAGCTCTGAGGATTCACCTCATATTGTATCAGATCTAGATAAACTCACATCACCCAGGCTTTGTGATCTGGCTTCTAAGGCTGACTGTCTTATTGTCATTCTTCCAGTGTAACTACTCTTGATTTTCTTTTCTCTTCACCATCTCTGGGGAAAGACTTGGGGCACAGTCATGAGTGTCTTTTCTCATCTGGCACTTGCTGTGTCTTACTCTTTGGATAATTCTACCTTGGACTTCCACTGCCTCCCTTCTCAGATCCTACTGTGCTTTCCTTGCTCAACCTTGAGCTCTCTTTGCTGACACTGCTCTTCTGATCCCATCCTTTCTCTATCTGCTTTCCTGTTTTTCCAAGCTCCTTTTTTCTCCCTTGATCCCTGAACTTCCTGTCAGTCTTGCCAGGCAGCACCTGTGCCTGATGTACCCTCATTCTGAGATGGAGCAGAAGGTTTAGAACCCAACCAGGTCCCTTCTTTGTTTCCAGAGCCCTCACCAAAGGCTGCCGCTGTGTGGAGCTGGATTGCTGGGACGGCCCCAACTCAGAGCCTGTCATTTATCACGGCTACACCCTCACCTCCAAAATCCTCTTCAGCGATGTCATTAAGGCCATCAAGAACTATGCTTTCAAAGTAAGGATGAGGCACCCTCTAAGATTTCTCATGTTGCACACTCCAAGACTGACAGTAGATCTCTGCCCTCCCAGCAGAGAGCAGAAACAATGCAGGCTTTACCTTAGCCTTTCTCATGGGGACAAGATGTGTCCTCTCTGGACATCCATGCTCTGCTTCCTGCAGAGATCCATTCCTGGGAGTTGCTGATCAGGCAGAGCAACATCCAAGGATGAGTTTGAATCTGTACCAGCACAGCTGCATCCTGGACCCCACTGCAATGAAAATGATACCCAATATCTTGAGCATACCTGGAGGGAAATGCAGACAAGCCCATGGTTTATGTAGCTGTGATGTTTTGGGGTCTGTTTCTAGTTTAGAGGAACCCATGTGCGTATTTTGGATATGAAGGACTGCTTCTGCTCTGCTTCAGAAGGAATAAGCAGGTCTGGAGTCTTGCATGGCAGTGCTGGGCCAGCAGGCTTCAGAGAACCGTGGGTCTGTCCAGACTCTCTGGACTCTGCTATTTTCCTTCACTGCACTTGGGAGCTGGTATCAAGTTTCCTCAGGGGCTATAAAGGAGTGACAATGACAGTAATAACAATACCTTCAGCACATAAAAGGTCTTGGGGGGCCCAGGGAGCCAGATCAGCCCTATGGCAGGAAAGGAGGAAGGACTCATGTTACCTAAGGAATTGAGCAAACCCAGTAATTTCAAAACTCCCTTCCCAGTCTTTCCCCTGAGGTTGGAAGGAGCTCTGACCCACAGTGCAAGTGGAGAATGCAGGCGTAGGGAGCCTGAAATTCTGTGGGAGGCGTCCTGACCCATCCTGGTGCCCTGTCCATTGGATCATCATCTCTGAAAGGTGCCAGCAGAGGTCTGAGTAGCTACGGCACAGTTAAACTTGTCCATTTTTAAAAATTGTTCATTTTAGCAGAATTTAGACTCTACTGCTGACACTCATTTCCAGAGAAAACAGCACTGAGGTTTATACCAATTGCTGTAGACTGGTGAAATTGCAGAGTTCACTGATGATGTGTGTTGCTGTCTTGTTCCAGACCTCACCATACCCTGTCATCATCTCCCTGGAGAACCACTGCAGCGTCGACCAGCAGAAGGTCATGGCTCAGCACATGACGACGATCCTGCAGGACATGCTCTTGGTTGCCCCAGTTGATGGAAACAAATCCCAGTTCCCCTCCCCAGAGGTAAGCAGGGCCACTCTAAGCACTGCCTTCTGAAGGTGGGACAAAAAGGAAGTTTGTCTTCTTGCTGAGTGCAAAGCTCAAAACTCAAGGGGAAAACCAGTACAAGTAGCCTAAAACTATGTCAAGCACAAAGTGTCCTCCCACTGAGAGTGGCCTGCAGTGGTGGGGATGGAGATGTCCATGAAGGACAAGGGAAGCAGGAGGCTGCCTAGAGATGCCCCTTTGATTTCCATGAATCAGGGCAGCCATCAGTCTGGGAGCTGAGTTCTGACCTTGCAGGAGGAAGGAGAGATACAGCCTCAACAGTGGACCACTGCTATAAAATCATTAGCTGTTAATTAGAAAAAAATGAAAATGAAATCTTGATGTGGAAAAAAAAAATAATTCAAAAACAGAAGCCAAACGAAATAATCATCTACCCTTTGGTTTGTGTTTTCTTTTCTTTCTTTCCTTCTTTTCTCTCAAGCACTTTGCAGAAATAGGCTCCTGTGTGCATAACTGCAGTTCCCTTTAAATTGCATTTCTTTGCTAAAGGAAACATTTGCCAAAAGTTGGGTGAGAATGCCTACCCAGAGCTGGAAGGAGTCTGTGGGTAGGATAAAGCTGGCAGTCAGCAGGGGAGAAAGGAGAGGAAAACGATCCACCCAAAATATCTTCAGTATTTGTTCTCCATCTTCCTTTATCTGTTTTCCTTTTCTAACTTTCCCCTTTTGTTTGGGAGTGTCATGCCTCATTTGATACAATGCCTAGCCCAGAGGGAAGCTGATCTGGGTTGGCCCCTAAGCACCAGGACAATAAATTAGGATGAATCATGATTTTTAATGCTGCTGCTTCAGCAGGACCTTGACTCTGGCACAGACAAGGTGCCTCCACATTGAGAGAAGTGACTCTCTGGGGATGAAGGTACACCCAGTGTGGAGACAGGGATCTGCAGGCTGTTACTGACTTGGAAAAATAAGTGTCTTCAGTGTCCCCTCCTGACTTGCTGTTTTTCCTGGTGCAGGATCAGGAAAGCTGCTGATGGCTTTTCAGAACTCTGCCTTGTGACCAGGGCAATGATATGATGAAAGAAAGGAGAAACACTGGGGAAAGAAATGTGTGATTTGTGTGTGTGTTAAGGGGATGACCGCAGCTTCCCAAGGATGTTTTTCCCATTCCTGTGCTCATCCTGCTCTGATTGCCCAAACAGACACGTGGCCCCAGCTGGAACACAATGGCCCAGATCTACCTTAGTGAATGGATTTGGGCTGATATGCTCCATTGGAGGGATTGATCCGTTTAGTTTAAATGGAGAAAAATTGCCAATGTAGCAAGACCTGTCCTTTTCCCTCTGGTACTTTTCCTCTGCCTTACTGCTGTGTGAACTAGGAGAGTGCAAAGGGCTGAAATGCTTTTTTTTATTTTTTTTTTATTTTTTTGGAAGGGGGGTGAAAAATACATTGGAACTGAAACATTAAGGACAAAAACCTAAACAAACAAACCGGAAACCTCTTAACTTTTCCACTCCCTTGTGAAGTTGACATGCGAAAGCCTGGGACAACATAGTATTTTTTATATCAGAGAAAGGATGGGATCTGTCACCGGGAAAAGGGGTGAAAGGCTGTAAATACAAACAGTGGAAGGATTGCTGCCGATTGTGTTAGCAGGGCAATGTCAGTAATTAAAGGGAGATCGACACGGTTTGGATTTGTGCTAACGATTCATTCCACAGCCTGAGGCAGGAATCTGATTTATTAGGCTCCATTCAGGAACAGTGTTGGGCTACACAGCGTGTCTAAATATCTCCCTCAAGCTGCTCTCTTTAGGTCCCAATATAAATTAAAGGCTGTAGGATGACAGGCCAAAAGCTACATAAAAGCTCCAGGCAGCACCAGGGTTGTAGGGAGAAGCTGATCCTCTCTGTGCTGCTGATGGCTTGTTGCCCTTCTGCCCTGTCCCTGGTCTGCACAGGGGTCTGCCAGGGCCCTTTCCCCTGTCCCTACATCCCAGCTGGAAATGCTGCAAAGCCCCAGTCCTGGAATGAGGCTAAAACAGGCCCCTCTTCAGTGTATCAGGTGTATCTCCTCATGAATGTGAACGTGTTATTCCTCACAGCTTCTCAGAAGTCTGGAGAGATGGATATCCTCATCCTGAGAGAGGGATGTAAGGTGGCAGTGCTCAGACCCTGCCTATCCATGTATGTGAGCACTTTATTTAGGGCTCCTTTGGAGAAAGTTAATACAGTCAGAGGAGCTGGAGGTGTGGT
Source organism: Margarornis squamiger (assembly GCA_035222235.1). NCBI lineage: Eukaryota > Metazoa > Chordata > Aves > Passeriformes > Furnariidae > Margarornis > Margarornis squamiger. The sequence goes on along the minus strand of JAWWTY010000077.1, from coordinate 3,837,739 downwards.
CCACCTCCTCCTGGTTGTCCAAACAGAGGAGAAGAAACACCCTGGGAGTGTTTAGTTCCCTCTGTTGATCCTAAAGAAGGTGTTGAAAGCCCAGAAAGTTTGATGAGGTGGATCACCTTACAAATCTTCCATTCCCACTGAAGTGAAAACTGGAACTCAGACCTTGCTGTGGCTTTCAGGTTGCTATTAAGGGGTAGGAACCTTTAAGGTAGGATAAACACGTGTGTGTGGATCTTTTCAAGTCCTGTGCTCATTACAGCTGTACTGCATCTGATAAAATCAACAGTGCTTTCTTGGTTGCCAATCCACAAGCTCCCAAAGGAAGCAAGGCTGTGTGTCAGAACCATTTCGATTGCAGAGCTGAGCTTGTTCAGCGTGCAGTGGGAAAGATGGGAGAGCCGGGGACCTCCTCTTGTGGAGAAATAAGACAATGCCATTTGCAGGGAATGTGAAAAAGGGCAAGAGTTGTATTTGTTCCAGCAACTGCTTCACTGTATGTTCTCAGTGGAATCCAGTGTCCTTGTAGCCTTTTCTTAGGTTGTACTCAGCTTTGGGCTTGCCAGAGACAGTTGGAATAGCTTTATGGTCTACTTGGAGAATATTTATTGAGTGTTTCAGCTAATGCTTCCTCCTAAGATAAGGGATCAGCTCAACAGCGCTGAACTGATGAGCTGAGTGTCTTTTGCCTCAGGCTAGAAATACTTAATATCACATGAAGGGGAACCAAGAGAAATGAAGCAAGGGCATGTTTGTGTCTGAGTGTATCAGCTTATTTCAAACCTTGATAAAGAACATAAACTCAGATTTGGGGCTTTGCTTTGTCCCACCCATGTTAACTGAAGGAAGACTGGCAGCTTCTGCAGGGGGCATTCAGTGTAGTGCTGCTATGGAATAGCACCTTTTGCAGGAAATGGGGATGAAAATGCTCTGTTTTGGGGTGAATCTCACCTCTCATTGTGGACCAATAAGCAAATGCATCTCCTCTGAGTTAGGTGGCACATTGGCTGCTCTCTCCTGTAGGCACAGTGGAAATTACCTGCCATGGGGGATACAGTGGGCACAGAATCAGAGTCCCTGTGCCCATGGGGAGCATCTGCAGCATATCCAGGGTTTCCCAGAATAACCACAGGCTAGACAGGGTAACAGCAGCCCTGGCACAGGGTGTGTTGAGGAGACATGGTGGAGGCTATGTTACTGTGTCTTTGCTGCTGATGTTATTCAACCATGTAGGATGAATCTGTACACCTCCCATTTGCTGGACAGGCTGTCCTCAATGGCAGAAGCTTAAAAAGCTTAATTATCTACTGATAATTAGGAATCAAGCAATCTGCCCCAAATATACCTTATCCCTAGTTCTCTACTAGTTGTGAGAGAATGTGGTAATGTTTCTTATGGGACATTAGAAAGCAGAGGCAGATAATATATTAAATATGAGGATGGTATCTGCAGCCTGCAAATAGTGTCCCCAGTGCAATCCTTCCAGCCCTGTCCATTCCAAGTGTTGACTAGAGCCTAAAAACTCACACAGAAGTGGATTTTGTTGTGGGAGAAGAGTGTAGAGCTGGATGTTGAGGCAGGAGGGTGGGAAGAGACATGCAAGCAGCAGACTGAAGTGAGAGTCTGAAGATGAGCCAACTCATCTCTCAGCTGTGGATGTAAAGAAGCAGGTCACAGCTCTGCCTGAAAGAGGGATGAAGGCTGGGAGAATGGTCTGGGAATGGGAAGGACAACACTGCTATGCTCTGACTGCTTCTTTGGACCTTTTATTCCAAATAACTGGTACATTTCTTTCATCTGCTTTGGAGTGTAGCACAGGGAAAGTGCCCCAGTGTGAACAGATCATTTGTGGTAGCTGAATACAAATGCTCTTGGCTCTGCCTCGGGCGCCAGTGTCAAATTTCTTCTCAAACCACGGCTTCATCCACCGCTTCACTGGGTGGCAAGGAGTTGGGCTGGTCTCTGTAAAGATGGGATGTGATTTGCTTGCACCCACAAAGGGTGCAGAGGGCGAATTTGTGTCCTGTGAAAGTGCATGTGTTGCTTTATTAAAGGTCGTTGGTTTTCCAAAGTCCTGTGATTTGAGTGTGGTGGGGTTTGTTGCTTTTGCTGTTGTAGAAAAGGTAAATATAGAGTGTTGCTGAGGAAAGACGAATGTGCTACACAGACTGAGGGGTTGTATTGGCTAATTCCAAGATAGAATTTTTCTGGAATAATTAGCACACTCCAAAGCCAGGAGTACTGAATGCATCCAGGTGGCAGCAAATCTCCTGCTGACTTCTCTGGAAGCTGCAGGGTCTAGTGGTGCTCCTGATTTTAAGTCATAACCCCCTCACTTAGAGAGATTGTCCTCATCACTCTTCTCAGTACTTCTCCCTGCTGCCAGCATCGCTGCTGCCTCATTTGGGCTCACATTCATCCCTCTCCAGGCTCCATCCTGCTTCCCACAAGAGATACTTCAGTGGTGTGGTGTGGTGTGGTGTGGTGGTCTGAGAGGGACCTGCTGGTGTGTTCCTTGACCTGCAGGTTTTATGTGAACCTTCAAGGATGTGCTCCTTGGATTCACTCAGCAGCCAGCTGTGTCACACTGGCACGTGCTGCTGGTTGTGGTCGGTGTTGTACCATGGCAGCAGTCGTAGGAGAAGCTATTTCCAAAAAAAGGAGATGTCATTGGAAAGGGTTTGGGAACTCTTTCTTAGGCTGTCAGCACCCTGAGGTTTCACCTGCAAAATCCTTACCTGTTAAAATTCCATATCTGCTGTGCATGAATCATCTGTCCAGAACTCATTGGACCTTTCTCCCCATTAAAATATCTACTGAAACAGAGGGCTGAACTGCTTCAGGCCCTGTTTGAATCTCATAAAGTGTCCCAAGTTGTGCTTATAAACATACATTGTGTTTATAACCATACATTGGAGAGTGTCAGTTGATGAAATAACAGACAGAAACAGTGCCATGAACAGTTCCCTGACCTCCCTGTTTGCTGAGCCACATTCAGGCTTGAAAAATAAAATAGTGTATTTTAATTGCCTTCAACAGCACAACTGTTTAAGTTGTCTAGTTCAGGGGGTGGTCACCTCTATATCAGAGGGGAACCAGTGGGCTCTCTGGGGTTTTCTGACTCAGAGGCTGGGCAGAGCCTCAGTGAAAAAACAGACTTATTTCTACCTGTATTTATGGGTAATAACCTGTGACTGACACAACTCTAAAAAGCCCTGGTTGCGGCTGAGGAGCTTCTTCAGGTTGAACCAGAACCTTTTCTACTCACCAGCTGTTTTGTCTGCTTTTCCTTGTGCAGCAATTGAAAGGGAAGATCCTTGTGAAAGGCAAGAAGCTGAGCAGGCAGGAGGACCCCACAAATGGGAACAACAACCTGGAGGCTGAGGATGTCTCTGATGAAGATGAAGCAGCTGAGATTGAAGATGAATCTGTGAAGACTGAAGTACAGCAGAAGGGGAAGGTAAGTCAAAGAAGTAACTGTCCCATGTGGAGAGACAGAAAAGCTCCTGTTTCAAGAGGATCCTTGCCTGTTGCAGAGGCCTCTGAAGTCCTGCATCAGGGAATCCCACCTTGTTAGCCTGTCCCAGGACTCATGCTAGGAAACCACCTTTTAGATGGATTTTGTAACCTGCCTAAAGAAATAAAAAAGAAAAAGCTATTGAAATATACTTTTAATATGTTCCCAGCTAAGACAGTTCTCAGCGTGGTTTCAGCTACTCAGCTGGGGGTATGTACGGGTGAATTGTTGAAATTGCTGGAGCTGAGGATCCTGGTGCTTGATCAGCTTAATGATCTCTGTCCCAAGCAGAAACAGAGCCAGCTAAGCATGAAGGTTGTCTTCTTCCTCTAAAATGAGGCTGGAGGACCCTGCAGTTGGTACAAACCATGTAGCATTTATAGAAGCAGTGGAAGGGCACATACTCAATCGCTCTGCCTGATTTCCAGAAATCTATTTGTCATGAGACCATCATGACTTTCTTTGGTGCTTTTCTGTTCACATTTTGGGATGTACCTGCACCTTCATTGTCTGTGTATTTCTGACTTGGAGGAGGGAGGGAGGGAAGAGCTGCCTGTGGATCTGGTCTGATCTATGCTTCCCTTTGCTGATTTGCTCCCTCTTCAAGGGTCTTATTTCTTTCTCTGGACTCTATAAAATAATGTGTGTAATTCTGAAGTCTGTCACTTTCTTTTCTTGCCTCTGATGGGATCTGGTGGCTCTCACTTCACCCTTACCCTACTGAATGGGACTGTGGAGTAGGAGGCATCAAAGCGTTGTGAGAACTTTTCTAGTTTGAGGGGAAAAAAAAGCCCGAGCTCTGTGGAGGCCAAAACATCCTTCTCCTGCCCTTATTTCTAGGTTTGCATGCTTGGGACCAGGACAGTACGGAAAAGTCATTACTAAGTCTGTGTCACAAAGTTTAGCACCTGGAGACAGACATTGCTGCTGAAATACAAGTGGTCATGCAGCAGGAAGGGTATCCCACCAACAAAGAGAATCCTTTCCCACCCTCTCTCTGCATAGGGTTGCCACTGAGTGTTGGCAGGGAAAACGCAGTTACTACTTCTGAGTATGACTGAGAGACTCCCTTCAAACCTCTTCCTCTCCTGTTTTGTTAGAGTGATACTTTGAAGCTGGCCAAGGAGCTGTCAGACACAGTTGTCTACTGCAAGAGTGTCCATTTTGAAGGCTTTGATGACCCCAACCATCCTCGGGCTTTCAACGAGATGTCATCATTCTCAGAGAGCAAAGCTCTGAAACTGGCCCAGGAGTCTGGTATGTATGTTCTGCCCTGGCAAAAGGCCATCCTCTGTCCCAGTCCCCCAGAAAAGGACAGCTAGTGGTGGTTAATCATGAGGAAAAGGCTTCCTGGAAGACATGGATTATGATCTCTTTGGTCATGCATGTCACTGAGAAACAGAGGGAAAAAATATCCTGGAGATTGTTACCAAGAAGGCATTTATACAGGTTGTTCCCTTTCAGCCAGACTCACTAGACAGAGGAGAATACTACTCAGCAGCATCAAGAAGAGAGAAAAGTACTCCCATCACTGAAAGGGTAATTTTTTTATTTTTATTTTTTTTTCTATAGGAACCAGCTTTATTCATCACAATGTCAGGCACCTGAGCCGGATCTACCCTGCAGGCTGGAGGACAGATTCTTCCAACTACAACCCCGTGGACTTGTGGAACGTTGGCTGCCAGATTGGTGGGTGCAGCTGGGAGGTTGGAGAGGGTCATGCTGACCAGATGAACTGTCTGTGGAGGGGCTTCAGCTGAGGTGGATGTGCAGCCTCAATCCTTTTGCAGACAGAGACTCAGCGGTCACTGGGAGAAACCAGCTTTTCAGCCAGTGCTCAGTGACTTTCCATAGACCATTTTCTGGCTCTTCAACAATCCATTACGAGAGTCTTTCCCGCATGTTAGTGTGCATATCCCTGCAATGTCACTGTCAGCAGTTACTGCCATTTAGCAAAGGGAGCCAGGAGTTAGAGTCACTTGCTGAAAAGTCTTGAATTCTCTGGCAGAGCTGTAAACCAAACTCAGCTCTCTACAGCAAAGCCATAACCATAAGGACCAGTCTGTGTCCTGAGCTGTTCCCTGTAGTCAAAGCAGCTCATCATACCTGCTCCCACGGTGTTGAGGCATGTTGATGGTGTATTGATGCCTCAGAGGTTTGATGAAAACAACAGACCCAGTGCCTGTTAAGTGCATTCTGTTGTAGCTCTCACACAGAAAACCCAGTGCAGTGGTAAGTGGGCAGACTGGTGATGACATGCTTGGCTCTCTTGGTGATGCTGGATGTTGGAGATGTCCCAGTTGTGGCCCAGCCAGACAAGTGAAGCTGCAGATGGAGGGCACCCTGGCCTCCAGCCATGCAGACCTGCATGGGCTGGATGTGCCTGGCAGCATAGCATATGAACTTGGTGGGTCCTGCAGCCCCAGTGTGGGCACAGGTAGCACCCATTGCCTTGTCTGGCCTCAGGAGAGTCTCTGGGAGGCACCATCAATTCCCTTGGGGTACAGTAAGGCCAGACCTGCATGCCTTATCTGACCTGAATTCAGTATTTGGGCACCCTAAGTAAGATTTTTCAGAAGACCTGAGTGCTTGCAGCTCCCAGTAAAACCAGTATACTGCAGTTATCAGTCTTGCTGCAGGTGAAAAATTTGGGGAGTGCCTTGCAATGCTTTTGGCCTTCAAGTATGACAGGGTATGAAGGACTTTGGACCAGCATAAATTACTGTGCCTTAAGAGATGTCTTAGATGTTGCTAAAGAGGTTAACATCATCCTTGAGAAATCAGCAGTGCTGAGGAGCCGCTGGGGTCTGTGTGGTATTAGTGAGACTGTTCCAAATTTTACATCAATGCTTTTTAAAAAAGGTATCGACAAACTGAGAAGAATGCAAGAAATCTACCTGGTATTAGGACACCAGTGAGGCTTGATCTATTTTGGGCAGGAGACAATAAAGAGGTGATTTGATCACAGCTGCTGCACTCCTACCTGAGGAGTTCAGACAGTGAGGAGCTCTCTGGTCTAACCAACAGAGGCATCAATGCCCCTTGGGATTGCAAATGAAAATAGGCAGATCTGGGCTGGAAAAGAGGTTTTATAATGAGGCTGAGTAGCCAGAGAAATGATCTGAAAAGGATTTTCTGGCTTCACTGCAGGAGAGAACTCTTTCAGCATAAAAATGAATAGGTTTATCTGAAAGATGCAGTTGCTCAACTAGGTGGCATAAATTCCATGCAGGACACTTTTTCATCCTGTGGAATGCAGGATGGCTGTAATGGCTTCTCCTGTCTCTGTTGGCTCTGAATGCAAGAAATCCTCAGGGGCTGCAGGCTGTGAGGGTGAGAGTTTATCACTGCTCTTTGAAGCATAGCAAAGCCAATGTTTATGTCCATGAAGTGCAATTTCGTGTGAACGGAATTAGTATGAAAAGTTTCCCATTGATTTGTCTGAGAGTCGCTGAGTTTGTTTATTTATTTATGTTGCAGTTGCCCTGAATTTCCAGACAGCAGGCACAGAAATGGATGTCTACCAGGGTCGGTTCCAGGACAATGGGTTTTCTGGGTATGTCTTAAAGCCGGAATTCCTCCGGGATGAGCAAACCAAATTCAATCCAAAATCCATCACAGAAGGAACTTGGGGGACAAAGAAGAAGCTTCTGCTTAAAGTAAGAATAGAAGTCGGAAAACGTCTCAGTAGCATCCACCTTTGGGGGGGCATGTAGGTTGTACCTTCTCCTTCTTCTGGTTCCACCTGGGCAATTTTGTCCTAACCCTATTAATTTCCCACCTCTGGGGTCTCTCATGAACTCTGATCCTTCAGGGACCTACTCACATGTTTTAATGTTGGGCAATAGAGGAGGTTAATGACAATATTCACTGTCGTTACAGAGACGTACAGGCAGACGTGCAATCAACAGTCACCTCTGCTGTTCCCAAGTGTCATCTGGTCACTGTGGGCACAGTTAGAAAAGTTGCCTGTCCCCCAGCCAGCTGGCTGGGCTGGAGCAATGGTCCTTAGGTGCTGTGGCTCATGACAGCTTCCTCTGAAGGATGTCACAGCACCGGCTCTGAAAAAGCAGCACCGGCTCTGAAAGAGCAGCACCAGCTTGTCACAGCAGATCCTGTGCTCCCGGAGAAGGAGAGGGAATTTTCCAGGGAGCCCCCTCTCCTGATGAGGTCCTAACCTCTTTTCTCTGTTTCCTCCACAGATCATCTCTGGTCAGCAGCTTCCCAAGGTGAACAAAAGCAAAAACTCCATTGTTGATCCTAAGGTAACGATAGAGATCCACGGTGTCCAGCAGGATAACAACAAGAAGCAGACCAAAGTAATTGAAAACAATGGTAAGGGTTTTTTTTTTAAAAGCTCTGCTCCCATGGGGCAGTAACCCTTCCATGTCATGCAGCAGAGTGTTCCTTGCCAAGGCTGTGGCACTGTGGCCAGAATTGCCCAGGTGCACCCAAGCTTGACCACGCTAAGCAAACACATAAGTTGCTGTTGAACTTTGAGGGGTTCTTTCTTCTCTTCTCTCTCCAAGACATTTGGAGACAGAAATTCCCCGTAAAACAACATCAACCACATTGAGTTGTTCAAGGCTGGCTGCCAGATTTGCAGAGCTAGGGCTTGGGAAGTGTTCTTCACCTCCGTGCAGTTGGATTTGACCTGGGATGCAGAGGTTCTCACCAAGACATTCCCAGAGAAGGCTTCTTGTGGGGCTGATTTTATCGTGAAAGCATCACAAACTCATGAAAGATTGAGGTTGCAAGGGACTTCCCAGGTGTCTGTTCCAGCCCCTGCCTAAAGCAGGACCATATTCAGAGTTTATTCAAGTTGCTAAGTGCGGGGGAACATTGCCCAGATGAATTTTGGATATCTCCAAAGCTGGAGGACCATTTTTCATCAGTCAGATATGGCTGTGACTTCCCTCTGTGCAGTGAGGGTCTCAACATTATGGCCTCCTGCACAAACACACACACACACACACACACTCTGATTTTCTGCCTGGAGTAGGAGCCAAATGCTAGAAAGCTGATGCAGATTTCCCTCCCTGATAATAATGTTTCCCTTTTCCTCTTTCCTGTTTGAGTAAATCTGGCCTATCTCCTAAAGCTCACAGCCATTTCCGTCACCTACAATAATTTTTATAATCTTAAGTCAAGTGAAAGTTGTGTAGGAACCATTTCAGACCTGCCAGGCCCTTTCCTCCTGCTCAGCACTCCCAGTCCCACGGCCAGCCCTTGGCTTGCTGGAGCAGTACTGGAACAATGGTGGAGTGATACTGGAGGGTGTGTTGCCTGTGGAAAGTGAGTCAAACAATGAAAACATCCCTGCTGGAAAGAGGCAGCTGCAGAGAGGGGTTTGCATTTCATGGGCTGAGGTTTCAGATGTGTGACCGTGCTTCAGCAGGTCACCTGGTTTGATGTTGGACTCGATGGTCTTGGGGGTCTTTTCCCACATGGATGATTCTATGATTCTGTGGTGTTGGGACTGGAGCAGGGGCTGTGGGCACGGATCAGGACACAGCATGATGGGGACACAGACCATGGAGCTCAAGAGGCTGTAGGAACCTTCTGTCTCAGTATCTCTATCTCACTGTGGTTCTGAGATGGGTCGAGAATCCCCCACAGATTCCACTGCAGTGAAACCTACTGTCCCAGGGCCAATGACTTTCCCTCAGCTTTCATGATTTCTCCTCCCATAGGATGAGCAACACTTTTTTCAGCAGCAGGTTTTTTTCCCAAGGATGAGGAGTCAGGAGCAGATGTGTGTTACCTGAACAGTCCAGTTGATTTAATCCTATAAATGTCTATATAAAGTGCAGCAATGCAGCAGAGGTATTTTGCCAGGGCACAGTCCACAGGCCCATCCCAGCATCTCCAGGGCCAGCTGAAAGATGTGTGTCTCCTGCTGAATCACCCAGAAACCCTCCAGGACCAGCAGGGACATTTTGTTGTCCTTGGTCTCTGCTCTGCACAGGCTCTGTGATGGCAGAGGGGTTTCCAACAGGATGTCCTCTCCCCCTGTTTGCTGTTGGGGAGTGGTTTATTGAAACTGCACCTGCTGTGACCTGGAGAGAGAGCACTGAGCTTGCTCTGCACCTCTCATCTGATGTGACAGTCTTGGTTTTGTTTGCTTTGAGTCTGGACCACATGTTCCTTATCCAGACTTGATGATGCGTTTTGTAATCAGACACTCCTCATTAACCTTTGTTGCAGACAGGGAAACAGAGGCACAGAGTGGTGATTAGGTGGGTGTATCTCAAGCAGTTGGAAAGGCTGAAAGCCCGAGGAGTCTGTCACAACACAAAGACAGAACTCTCCTCTCTGCTCTCCCCTGGTTTAGGGCTGTAAAAATATGCAGCTGGTCCAATGGCAACCAAAGACTTTAATGTACCAGTTGGTGAGAGCCTGTGGAGCAGAGCTGAGTTCCCCTCCTTCCTGCTCCTCACTGCCTTCTGGGACCATGGTGCTGAGGTCTGAGGTGCAGCCTGAGCTGAAGGATAGAAGATCAGTATCAGAGCTGGGAACAAGGCTCTTGGCACCTTCTAAGACCCTTGGCCTGGGTCAGATTAGGTTGGCTTTCAGGCAAAGTCTCCATTCATTTACAACACCTCTGACTACCACCCTTACCTACCAACATCTCTGACCTCCATCCTTGTCTGTGTTGTCCAGGCTTTAACCCAAAATGGGATGAAGAGTTTACATTTGACATAGAGATCCCTGCACTTGCCCTGGTCCGGTTTGTGGTGGAAGACTTTGACATGTCAACCAAGAATGACTTCATCGGGCAGTTCACCCTTCCCTTCACGAGTCTGAAGCAAGGTAAGGCCCTGCTCCCTGTTCCTCACAACGACTGAGCCCTTTGGGAAGTTCCAGTGTCCTAGGTGAGTGGTCCAGATCCATCACACCTGTCTCTAGGGAAGGGTCCCCCTTGTCCCCAGTAGTCTTGGGCACAATACTTTACCCATGCTCAAAGCCTCTTGGCCCTGCCTGTTCTGTGGGATACTGGGAGAAAAACACTCTGAAACAGATGTTTTTGCAGGGTCTTGGCAAATGTTAGAGTAAAAACACTTCCAGCTGGACTAAAGGCCAATTCTCGTCTGTGTCTCTGCTTCCAGGTTATCGCCACATCCATCTTCTGACCAAGAATGGAGACCCGTACTCCTCCTCCACCCTCTTCGTGTACATCAATATCCAGGACTGTGATTAGCAGCTCGGCTCTTTCAGGGCACAGTGAACCTCATTACAGACCTGGAAGGAATTCAGTGTGTGAACTCTGCCAATGTCGGGGTCCTGTCAATCCCCAGCACCTTCCCTGGAGCAGCACATGGTGCTCCATAGGACCTCTGATGAGTGACAGCCACCATCCTTCTCCCTTCTGTGTGCTGGAAACATCCTAATGCTGCTGTTGAGATTAATCCTTTTGTACCTGTTTGACCAATCCAGCTGTGTTTTTAGTTCACTTTATTTAGTTTTGTTTTTTTTTTAATTTTGCTTTTAGTGAGACGATAGAGACTCATTTTTAGTGAAGTACAGCTCTTGGGTTGGGTTCAGTCAGACATCTGGACAATACACCCAACATCTGTGCAACGAAAGAAGTTCACCTCAGCACTGAAATCAGTGGCGGGCTGCCAGGTGACTTCTTGCAGCTGCAGGTGTCAGCCATCTTTCACCATATGAAGTCTTAAATGGGGACACCATTCCCCTCTTTCCTGTTACAGATTAAAAAAGAAAGCTGCACTACAAAGGCCCGTGTTATGTAACTCGACTTTCCTTTTGTGTTGTGATAAAAAATACATGAACACTCCTCTGCCTGCGTGCCTGGCTCTCAGCCAGGCTGCTCTGCATTCAAAGCCTGGCTCTCATCCTGAGAAGGAGAAAGAAGCTGCCGAATGGCAGATTTCCCTCTAACCCAAAGTGAAACCCACTCAAAGACACCTCAGAGAACGTCTTTGGTTGATGACAGTAGAAACATGCTTGACTGACAGTAGGGATTTATTTTTTTTAATGCACTAAAACTTTCTTTCTTTGTGTTTTTTGTAGAAAAATGTCATTTTTTAACATAGAGGAAGTGGCAGTAGGTGTTGTAAATGTTAGCTGGTCCCAGTTGCACTGTACAGGTAGCCCAGCACAAACACCCAAGAGTGTTTTGAAGAGCAACTTGGTATTTATGGCAACGAGTGATTTTTCTCCCAGTAGAACTACAGAGTTAAGGGAATATTGTTGAAATAATATATATATTGAAATGCCAGCTATGTTACTAACAATATGTTAGGCTATTAAAAGTTTAAAAAGATTCTGGAAGAGTCCAATTGCTTGTAACTATTTACCTCTTTGTCCTACTTGAATGCAACACACATGAATTTGGAGACAGATCTGCTTCATTTCTTAAGTTATCAAGCTTTCTGGGCATTTTAATCCCTGATGGTCGAGAGGACAGGCTGATACCAAAGATGTTAAATGTCCTTTTAAACATTCTCCAGTCAACTTATTTTTTGAGTCCAGAATAGCCTGGATTTAGTGATCCTTGGGCCTGCTGTGAAGTTGAGTTTCTTGTACTTCTCTGTGGAGTTTGTTATGCTTCAACAATCATTGCTGGACACATTGATTTTTCCTTTTCACTACAGCATTGTGAGAAGTTGTAAACTGTTGCCAGATTAAATGTGAATTACATCCACACCTCGGAGGCTCATATTGCATTAAGAACCCGCAGGTGGAATTGTCCAGGAGTGGCAGAGGCCAGCAAGTCAGAGCAGAGTGTCCTGCAGTGACACAGGCTCTCTCAGCTCACCTCTGGGATGGGGCACATTTTTGGAGACACTTGGGAAAGCCAGGGCTGGAGAATCCTTGACTCCAACCCAGGGACAGCCTGAGTCCAGCCCCTGCTCTCAGCGTGCCCTCAGCATTCCATTTTAAGGAGCAGTGGGATAAAAAGCATGGACAAAGGACACCCAGGACTGCCCTGTACCGTGCAGGGAGCTTGCAACATGCAGTGGGAGAGGAGGTGTGATCAGAGATGTTCCTACCCCTTCCATTGTGTCAGCACCAGCTCTTGTGGGGCAAGTTAGACATTCTTCCCTGTGAGGATGGTGAGGGACTTGAACAGGTTGCCCAGAGAAGCTGTGGATGCCCTATCCCTGGAAGCCAGGTTGGATGGGGCTTGGAGCAACCTGGTCTAGTGGAAGGTGTCCCTGCCTAAGGCAGAGGGGTTGGAACAAAATGATCTTTAAGGTCCCTCCCAACCCAAACCATTCTGTGATTCTATGAAGTCAGATCAGCCCACTGGCTTGGCTGTGAACACATTGTTTGCGGGTTTTTTGGGTTGCAAGATTAGATTTCAGTTGGATTACTGAGCTAAAGCCCTCACCTTCCTGCTGTGCCCAGCACTAGAGAACTGGAGGACTGGGAATGAGGAGAGGTGTAGGGGCAGGACCAACCACACTATCCTGGGTTGGGGTGGACTTAGATTACACACAGAGACTGGGTTTTCCTCTGCCTGTTGTGCCCTTAAAAAAAGATAGGCAAGATCTGTGGGAAAAGAAAACCATCCCTCCTCAGGTAGGAACAGTTGGGAGAATGCTACTGAAGCCAGGTGGGAAAGTAGCTGAGATGGAAATGGGATGGAGCAGAGCACAGTGGACAATTCTACAAGGTCTCCTCTTTCCCCAAAAGAAGGGCCATGGTCCATTTCATTACTGAGGGACCTCGTCTTTGAGCAGATTAGGAAGTGTTGGAGCACCACTGTAGAAAAGAGCTTTGAGGAAAAGAGGAGCAGAAACAGGACGTGGCCCACCAGACACCACACCAAAAGTGGCAAATGACATGAAAAGGAGGATTTGGGTGAGGATCTTTCCTTTAGAAATCAGAGGCAGAGAGTAAAAACAACTCTGCCATGAGGAGAGCAGGAGCAGTTTCCATCAGGCCCGAGTATCACAAGTGTCTATGGTCTGCAAAATCCCATGCTGGTTTCCTACTGCTGGCAGGAGCGCTCCACTCGTGTCACTGAGCATCGTGGCTGCAGGAATTAAAGCAATTTGTAGCAAACTGGCCTAATCTCCCTAATCTGACTGTATTTTGGCAGCTCTTCATTTGATTGTGTGAAGCTCGTTAGGCCCACAGTCAGGGCTGGTAGGTGGCATTCTTGCATCTTATTGAGGGGCACATGCAGTTCCTTAATTTAGGAGCTGGCAGGAGCGTGCCACAGCGGGGTGAGGCAAATATTGCTGCTCCCACAGCAGCAGTGGGGCTGAAACGTGGATGATGTGCACTGATTGCATCCCGTGTGAGCACTACAGGAGCAATCACACAGGTAATTCAGCTGATTTGTGTCTCTGCTTGATGCTTCACTTAGTCTGCACAGGCTGTTTTCACAGGTTTTGGGCTGAACCCTCAGGCAGAAATGGGTGGAAGTGGTGGCAGGAACACGGGTGTAATGATGGGGCTGGGGCTTATTTGAAGCAAGTGCCAGTTCTTAAACATGTGTCCAGAAGACCCCACCAGCTGGAGGCCACCACTCCAGCCCAGCCAGATGGTGGCACTTCAGTGCCGTGGTGCTGGGTTTTGAGTGGGAGCTCTTTGCCCCTGCTCAGTGAGGAGCCTGCAGCTCCTCAGCTCCATCCCCACATCCCTGTGGCAGGGGTGGGCAGTCAGGCCAGCTCCTGAATAGCCAGGTACCACTGCCATGGGGTGCTTCAGGAGCAGCATGGGCATGTGGTGATTGGGAACAGGAGCGGCCCACCTCCTCAGTTCTTTTCTTTTCCAAAAAATCCAAAATTCCATTGATGACCAGGTGTTTGAAGGATCTGTGGCCCTTCAGAGCTTTTGTGCGCTGCCATCCTACCCCAACATGCTGATCAAGGACACTTACAGTGCTGCTGCTGGATGTTTATTTGGAATCACTGAGCAGGGTGGAAATGGAGTAAAGCTGCAAAACCACATTGTCTGAGGTTTTAAACAGGAGATTCTTCCCTTAGTTTACAGTTGTATCCCTTAAAATCACTGATCACTCACATTTCCTGCTGCCTTCCCTAGTTAGAGCCCACAGTGTGGAACAAGCACCCCTCAGCCCCACAGACATCACAGGGATGGAGCCCTGACAAAACCTTCAGTAGGACATGCTCTGCCACAGGACATACCCAAAACCTTCCTGGTTTCCTCAAGCTTCTGGTCTGTGGGCAGGTGAACTCTCACATCCACCTGGTAATGCTCAGGGAGGCCTGGTGAGATTGCAGATGCTGTCTGAATGAGAAAAAAGTAGACAGAGTCTTGTATGGCTGTCAAAATCAACATTTGTGTCTGGCCCTTGGTCTCATCATCCTCTTGAAATAGATCACCTAATAAATATATTGGTAATAAGTGGGGTTTCTTTTTCCAAACCAGGTTCTCATGTGTTTTATCTGCCCTGGGCTATCTATCCATATTAGTCTACAACAGATTCTTTTTGTTCTTTGGTGAGTAGTTTTACTACAAAGTGAGAAGGGGTCACTCCATGGACTAGTCCATTGGACGTGTGGCAATTCCATTACCTTTTTCCCAACCTCAGGGCTCCCCCTCTATCCTCTTAGGGCTTCCCCCTCCTTTCTCCACCCAGCATTTACATAGCAGCTACAAATGGCCTTTGTCTTGCCTAATTTTAAACTTCTACAAACGAAGGAAGATCATGACCTTGTGCACTTGGCAATTTGCAAAAGGGAGAGGAAAGAAGAGGCTACAATACAGTTGTGTGGCACACACTTGTCTTCGTGGCTATCAACAATAAAGTGTCAGAGAGAGGCAAAAACATCCTGCCAAGCTGTTCCTGCAAAAGGTTTTGCCTCCTGGCATTCTGGGTTTGCAGGGAGGAAGGAGCCATCCCCTGCACAGTGGCTGTTGGAATAACTGCATTGGAGCTGGGCCTGGTTGAGATGTTGGGTTGGGTTTGTTGAGCAAATGCCTGCACTTCTTCCTTGCAGCTCCTAAGAGGGCGAGGGTTGGTCCCAGAGTCCCTGGATTCTGGATGGCCCCTGCGGTGTCAGAAGAGTCCACATTGTTTCTTCTCGTTCTGCTGCTTCCATTTGGGCATCTGGTAGAACTCGTCCTTGGACTTCCCAAAGATATCGTGGAAATCGGCATCAGAGAGATAGTACTGCGGGAGGGGAGAGAAAGGAGAGGAGGAGAGGTCAGCTTTGGCTTTTGTAGAGGCTGGGACAACTCCATAGGCTGCATTCCCTCCTCACCATGCCAGGGCTGACCTCTGACTCCAGACCAAAAGCTCCTGTCCAGCTGCCTGTCCTTGTGCTGGGAAGTGGAACATCCCAGCAACTGTTCCTCATCCCACTTCCCAAAACACCAGGGGAATAAAAGCCCACCAGCCCAAAGGCATGCTCTGGTTTTGAGGATTTAGCACGCTCTGGCTGGAATTTAGTCCCTGCTAATCATTCTGTGGCCAGGACAATTTATAGTCCATCAGAAAAGTCCTGCTGGCCAAAGTTTTGGGTGGTTTCTTAGCAAGTGATTCACAGTGAAAGCATCTCCCTCTTGCTCAGTTCCCTCCCCTCAAATATTCCACTGGAAATGTTCACTGCCATTGCTGGAAAGACAGATGGGCTGCAGATAGCAGGGTCATCAGGGATACCAAGAAAGACCCTGTGGGAGGTGGAAGTTGAGTTTTTTCCTGGCATTTTGGGTAGAAGAAAGAGTTCATGTACAGCCCAGCTGTAGACTGTTTCTGGCTGTGGGTGTTGGCCTTTGCCAGATCTGTTGGGCAAGACACGGGCCAGACACAGGTTGCAGGGAAGGCATCAACCCTGTGCCTCTCCCATCATCTCACTTGGACCCAGGTACAGATGTTGCCAAAACCCTTGGGCTGATCGGAAATCTGAGATGTGTCATTTCTCCCGAAATTTCAAATTGCTGCAATGCAAGCTTTCTGATAAAAAAAGAAGAGGCAAAATATCCCTTCTGGAAGGAGTTTCAAATGAAAACATTTGCTTACAGCCCAAGCAAAAGGCAAATTTTGGCTTAATTCTGAGCTGTGTCACCTTGTCCCACAGGAATTCTACTTTGGATTCTCTGTCCCTCCAAAGGACAGAGGTTGGGTGGCAGAGCCAAAAAGCTCTACCACAAGAAAACACGTCATATTTTTTACAAGTTGCTATTTAAAATTCATTTTTTTGTCCACCAAAAAGTAGAATTACTTCATCTAGGGGAAAACCACCACAAGGTGTCCCTGTCCACGGCAGGGAGGTTGGAGTGCTGTGATCTTTAACATCCCTTCCAACCCAGACCATTCTATGATTCTGTGAATTTCCTCTCAAGTGAAGCTCCTCCTTTTGATGAGACCTGTTTGTTCAACCAGCATCTCAAGCAGGACGTAGTAATCTCAAGTACTACTACACTTAGCCAATGAGTAAGTTCCAGGTTAAGCTACAAAGGCACCAAGCCAGCAATGCTGTCACCTCTTTTTTGGTGGGATCCACGCCTTCTGGAAGTTCATCCACCGTCCTGTGCATCAGCACCTCTCGGGAGTAAACTCCTTCCCCGTTGGGCACCAGGGAAGGGCTGCTGTTGCTGTTGTAGGTGCTGCTGTTGCTGTAGCTGTTGCTGTCGCTGTGGTTTAAGTGGGATTTATACTCCGAGGAAGGGTTTGGGTTATTCGAACCAGCCAAGTTGGTCATGCTGAGGGTTCTCTTGTTCAGGCTGATGTTGTTAAGGTCCTGCCAAAAGGAGGAAACCATGTCAAGACAAGGCACTTCGGCAGAGCAAGTTGGGGATTATCCCAGGATCTTTCTCTCTGTTGGGGTTGTGGGGGACTATTTGTGGCACAGACTATCTGTAGCTCCAAAGCAGCAAGGAGAAAGTCCCAACTAAAGCATTAGTCCAGCACCTCCAACAATGCTACACCTCGATGTTAAGACTGCTAAAAGCACACACTAATGAGAGCTCTTAGAAATAACTGAGGATACTTACAGCAGTCTCATTCTTCTCAAGATAACATCAGGGGAAGGTACATGTGGGAGGACAGAAGGTGAGATTAGATGTCTACCACGTCTAAAACTTAGAAATTACCTGCACACCCCTCCCTGATGGGCCATCTCTCCTCATCCAAACCTGCCACTTCCTTCCAGCCTTCATCCTGACCCTGACCAGGGCAGAACTGACCCCGTGTGACAATCACATTTGGGACTGCTGAGACCTCATTTCCTCTGTGCTTTGGAGGATACCCCACTGGGCTATGCCCTTCTTGACCAGGGGACCCTCACCTGGGGTCTCAGGGGCTCCACCACTGCAAACTACTCACACAACATTAAACTGCACACTCTCACAGCTGCACACACTTGTGTTTGTTCTGCTTTAAGGCAGCTGGACAATGTCCTGCTCACAGATGCCTCTGGACAGGACTGGAAAAGACACAGGAGGTGTATTTATGGGTTATTTGTGGGTTATTTATACCATCTCCCTCTGCTTCCCACAGAGGAGCACAGCTCTGATCCTGACAGCCTGAGGTCCCCATCCCTGCTCTGATCCTGATGTCTTCTCCATCATGAGAACAGGCTGGGGGACGTGGTGGTGTTCAATCCCAGGTGTTTCCTACACAACTCACCACTTTGATCTCTGATATAGCTG
Organism: Margarornis squamiger; assembly: GCA_035222235.1. Classification (NCBI taxonomy): domain Eukaryota; kingdom Metazoa; phylum Chordata; class Aves; order Passeriformes; family Furnariidae; genus Margarornis; species Margarornis squamiger. The sequence goes on along the minus strand of JAWWTY010000077.1, from coordinate 3,819,630 downwards.
ACACGTCTCCTAAGCTGCTCTTCATCTCCTCATAGGACTTGCCATCCTAAAGGGAAAGAGAGTTGCATTTAGCCCACGCTCCTGGGTACTCTAACAGGGTCAGGAGATCATGAATTTTAATGTCCAGAGGTGCTCACTGAGGTGGCAGCTGGTGCCTCTTGCAAACCTCAGGCCCTGGAATTGGGAGAGATTCATGTGAGATTCATCTCTCAGGTGAGATCAGGTGAGAACCTGAGCTTTCCCTTGAAAGCAAAGAAACAAATGGACTTTAGCCTTTGCAGTTGTACAATAACAGGTGAAAACAGGAAATCTAAAAGTCTTTAGAGAGCAGAAGGCAAATGAAAGCATATTTACTGCTGGATGTAAATCTCTTACATTTTAAATGAATCTTGCAAAGCATGAAAATTAGGGATCAAATATTATTCCTTTTCGCCCCTTCCTTGAATCATCAACAGATTTTTCAAAGCTTCAACCCCTGACTTCTTATAATTAGGTGCCATGCATTACAAGATACCTTTTATTTACTTAAAACAAAAAAAAGGAATACACTGGATATATTGGCAAAGCTCATGACTGTGTTTTCCTCAGCAGCCAGGAGATGTCAGTTCTTAACAGAATCATCCAACAAAGTTTCCCAACAAGAGCAAACAACATAAACACATGGACTGCAGAGAAAATAGATTTAGACCCAAAACTGAGCAATGAACACACACCAGATGTTTCTGGGATGTCAACAGTTTGGATGGCTTGTCTGTAGTTGTTGAAGCTGCCTACAGGGGATATTTTTAGAGGCACATATTTTATGAGCTGAATGCTTGTTTTTCAGCAGTTCCTCAGGAAAAAAAACCCAATCAAAAACAACCAAAAACCCAAACCCACAAGTTTTGACCTTTGTTCTAAACATCAACATTGTTTTAAGGGTCATTGCTCTGGGACTTTTGCTGTCTTATCTGTCCAGATCCAGCTGTCAAGACAGGCTCTCTTCTACCACACTGATTATTAAGAAAGACGATGCAAACCCAGATACAGAAAATAAAGTATCTCTGTAAGAGTTTTCCTGCAGGGTGAAGTCCTGGGGACCTCCACACTGTCCCAGTGCATCGCTCCTTCCTCTCACCAGCCAGGGTCCTGGTGGGGCCTCATGCACAAGCCACAGGAGCAAATCCCTGCTCCACATTATACTCCTAAAATTATTTGAAGCCTGTGTGTTTGAAAGAGGAGAGAAAGGACTTTTTTTTTTGCTGTTTTTTTTTTTTAACCCAGGCATCTCCTGGGGCAGGTTTCCATTTCTGTATAGCAAAGAGCTGGTATTTGTAAATCAAGTTTTGAGAGGAAGGCTCGTGTGTAGGGACCAAGGGTGACCTTGCTCAGGAGCTCCTGGGCTCTGATGGGCATTCTACAAACCTGAACATGAGACCTGTCTGCTCACATCTTTCATTTCACCACAGTTTGCCCTTAAAGCTGGGTCATAAATTTTACTCTGTGGCTGGATTTTGAAAAAATGAACATTTTTTTCCCCCCAATTTTCTTTATGATGGGGGGAGTTTCTGTCTTCACTCTAAACTTAATTTTAATACTCACAGCACCAACCCCTTTTTGGCTGAAATCACAAACGTGATTTGAAACACTATATTTTTTTAAAATAAAAATGTGAATATTGTGGATTCAAGCACATATATTTGAAAAAGCTTCAGTTTCACCAAACAGGTACTTTTTTGCTGGTGAAGGAGCAGAAGCTGCTAGGGCAGCACCAGAAACTCATGTCCCTGCCCATGGTGGGAGGGGAGGGTTGGAACTAGATGATCTTTAAGATCCCTTCCAACCCAAGCCACTCCATAATTCTGGGATTCTGTGAAGCTCAGGATATGCCACAGTGAGGTTTCAGCCCCTGTATCAGATATTCACTGAGAAGAACGCCCTTCAAGCACTGCTGAGCACGTGTGCATGTTCACCACGGGGCTTTTCCAGCAACTTACACTCCATTTGTAGGGGTCCCAAGCGTTGAACCATCCTGTGAAGTTGAGGGGTTCACAGCCCTGCTTCACCAGGATTATTGGGGTTGCCAGGTCTCTCCCTGCCGGGTGGGTCTTGAGATACTCCTTTGCCGAGGCAATTGCCTCGTTCCTCTCGTATGTGTTGGAGGCTTTGCCAACCCAAAGGAAAATCTGCAAGGAGAGAAGGTGTTGGAGATCAGTGAGTCAGTGTGACCTGTGCAGACACAGCTGTTTGTTCTCCCCTGGCAGCGGGAGCAGAGATAAGATTGGAAATGGGTTTTCCCAAAAGTCCCTTGTGACTTTGATCCCAGATTTACTCCCACCCAGGAAAGATTTTGCTTTTGAGACAGGGGTAAGTGTTTTAGGGAACAGCTCCTGCGTGTTTCAAGGTAGCTGAACCCTGTCCTTGCATGGATCCAACTCAGCAAGCAAACTCCTGGAGACAGTTTCCCATAGCCTAAAGCAAGTCATCACCACTGGTGCTGGGAAATGAGGGGAGTGTTTCTGGGTGCCACCTCCTGGTATGAGCTGGCAAAGACTGGAGCAGGTCCACCTCTTCTCACCCTGGAGTAAGGCATGAACCAGGTGTCTTGGTTTCCACCTTTCTGAAACAGGGCTGGCAATGCTGCCTCCCTCACCTCTGTTGTCCCTGGGTGAGAAGGACTGGATGTGAATCCCAGCACCATGAAGGGTCTGGAGATGGGACAGAAGGCATATGATACCCCCTGGTTTCACACTGAGTGATGGTTTCAAACCAATTAAAGCCATAACCTGTTTGAAAACATGTCTGGGGAGAAGGGGAGGGGGACCTGTGCTGACCTCTTCCCATGTGTCCAGCAGCATGACATCATCTTCATCCAGGTCCTCCTGGCAGAAACCCACCACCTCTGTCATGATGAATCGACCTGTCTGGTTGGAGCACTCGAAGAGGCGAGGCTGGTAGTGTGTGACCTGCTCTTGGAACCTTCCTCATGCATGGCAGGGCAAGAAAAAGCAAGAGAGATGGAAATATTTCCCTTGTGGCGTATTGCAGGGCCCAATGCTACTTGTCATGGCATGGAAAGAAGGGGTGGAACGTGGCAACACACATCTGAGGGCCTGAAAGTCAGGTTTCAGGGGATTCTTGGACATTTTAATGATTTTTAAAGGTTTCTCCACCCAAAGAGGACAAAAGCAGATGAGCCTGATCTCAGGTGAAAGCCACATCAGGTCACCTGGTTGCAAAGGAACCCATCACCTGCCCAGAGGGCTGGAGAAATCCAGGTTGTTCAAAAGCAGATTTAGTCTCATGAATCTTGTGGGGCTGCTCATAAAGCTAATATGGCTGGAAATGGAGCATGTGGTTCCTGTAGCCCTTATGATGAGATATGGGGTGGGTTTTTTGTGGGGAAAGCAGGATGTAGCACACCACTGACTGCAGGGTTTGGATCTGTAGCTCCTACTTCACGCAAGACCTGACCCAAAATCTAGGAAAGAGACATCTCAGTGCGGTTTCTGACCAAGTTTTTAATGATATTCTGACCTTGTGCTCCCTTTAGTGAGGACACAGTATCAAAGTGCTCACTTTCCTGAAAAGTTCTGATCCCTTGCTTAATGGTCCCTGGCCAGGCCCAGAGGAACAAGCAGGTCACCATTACCTCTTTTCACTGGCATAAGGTGCTTTGCCTCCCAGAGCTTCCCAGAACTCTGCTGGCTCTTGTCCTTCCAAAATGGTGTGCCTGTCCCGTCTGGAAACGATGTCAGCTACCATTTTTGCCATCTCCCTCTCATCTCCGCTGCATCCCTGTGGCCAGAACGTAAGATCAAGGTGGAATTAGAGACAGACTGGTAAAACTCAACTGCAGGAAAAGCTGGCTTGGTCCTCTGGAGAGTTTTAGACCTGCTTGATTGCTTTTGAGCTGGTCACTCAGAATCCATTTCTAGTCCTTGAAGGGATATTCAGTGCAGTCTTTGGCACATAAAGCACTCACAGTCTGACAGAATGGGTTGGGTTGGAAGGAACTTTAAAGACCATCTCATTCCAGCCCCCCTGCCATGGGCAGGCTCACCTTTCCCTAGACCAGGTTGCTAAAAGTCCCACCCAACCTGGCTTTGAATACTCTAGGGATAGGACAGCCACAGCTTCTCCAAGCAACCCTTCTGCTTTGGTTTGATCCACCATGCCATCCTGAAACACATGACTAAAACAGGATAAATGAATGTGCTCTCATCCTGGCTTATTTCTTACAGTTGGAGAAGCTGGGGTGCTTTATTCAGCTTGAAGTAGCATGAATGTCTAAAAGATGGGCAGCCTGTTCCAATGCTTGACAACCCCTTCTGTGAAGAAATTTGTCCTAATATCCAATATAAACCTCCCCTGGTGCAACTTGAGGCTGTTTCTCGACTGAATTAATGAGTCACCTGCTCAAGGATTCACCTCCACAACTCAGTGGAGGTGGGAGATTCACATCAGCAATTTCGGATTCCTTCAGCCATTGTCCCTGGTCTGCAGACTCACCTTCCCACACCACAGGTAGCAGACTTGGCTGGTGGTCAGCAGGAAGACATCGTTGGAGTTGAGGGAGGAGGCTCGGGCTGGCACCTCTGTGGCCTTTGTGTTCACCTCATCTGTGCCCCTCACCTGGAAGAGGCGGATCGCTGGCTCGGGAGCGCTTTTCTGAGCCCGGCTCGTGCCACCCTGCAAGGGAACAGGGGAAGGATGGTACTGGGAGAGGAGGAGGACATGCAGATCCAGGATGCCACTGATGTGGGGAAGGCTTTTGTGCTCACAACCCTCCCTACTGCTGCAGTGATGGACCACGGTCCTGCACTGAGCAGGTGAAGAAATCCAAATACAATCTGGTCCCAGGTCATGAAACCCACACGGAATAACTTCCACATTTGTCCCTCATTACTGAGTCCTGATCAGCTCCCATCAAGATGCTAAAGTTCAACATGAGCAGATCAGTGTCTGCAAAGCCTTTGCCATGCAAACTGGGCAAAGCAGGTGGACTCTGACTTCCAGCTGTGCTCAGCTTAGCTCAGCACCTGCCACAAAAGCCATATGGTGGGACCAGCACTGAGAGCTGAGATAATCCCCCTCTTCCACAGCCATCTGCAGTGCCTCCAACACAGATGTCAGCAGCCAAAGCAGCAGGTGAAGTGGGCTAGTGGTTAACATGATGTAATTCAGGGAGGGACAATTTGAATTGTCAAATCATGTTTGTAGGATATTTTGGAGGATCCTCTCTGGACAGCACTATCTGTAAGTCACAGGATGATTGCCTTGTTCTAAGTCTGAAGAATATTTTGGGATACAGTTGGAAAGAACACAAACCAGTTGGACCTTAGGGGTGGGCAGTGGAGTCTGGGTCAATCCTGGACTGTGTTTAGACAAATGGTGTTCAGATTACTCAGGAAACACTAGGAATGTTCCACCTTTCCATCTGCCAGCCCATGCAGACCTGGCAAGCTCCTTCCCTGAATATCAGCCTGTTTTTTTTCTGGATTATTTCCACTGCAGCTGCCAAACCATCACTGGTGCTTCCCTTGCCCACACTCACAAAGCCACTTTACCTCGTAGATGACCAGCTTGCCCTTGAAGATGGCCAGGAAGTGTCTGGGCTCCTTGCCCATCGTCACTCGCACCTGCACAGCCTCGTCCCCGTATTTCTTGTCCAGCTCGATGGCATTGAGGGCACAGGCAGTGATTTCATCCACGGAGGCGTGGCGGCCCTGGGGGACAGAGAGGTGACACGGGCAGTGAGATGAGATGGGAGGTATAAACCTCTTCACAAGGTAACATCTCGCCAACTCCAAGCATGGAATATCAGAGTTAAAACTTCCACATATTTAAATTTCACTTGCATTCTGGTTTTGTAGACTTTAGCATCCCATTTTTCAAGTTTCTCTCCGCATTCCAGGGGAGGGAGATATACTTAAAAAAGGAAAGCAGATATGTTTATGTATCCATAAATCTCCAGGAACTGAGGCTTTAAGGGACAGTCTGACTCCAAAGTTTGATCTCAGCACTGAAAATTCCATAATCCTTCACTCTGCCTGACTTTGCTGGCTCAGTCTGATGCTTGTGATCAGTGTCCATGCTGCCTACAAAGCACAGCCTGGGATATTTGAAATGGACAACTGGTGAGCAAAGGGTATCTGAATTCTTCCGGATGCCTGGGCAGGGATTTTTCTGTGCAACTGCTTCCTTCAGTTTTAGGCTTCTATAGCAGACACTGGACAGTCCCTTCTGCTCTGGTTTACCTACCTGCCACATGTAGAGGACATAGTGGGGCCTGCCTGATCTCAGGTAGGTGTACAGGACCAGGTAGCAATCACCCCCGTAGAACTGCCCATATGTCTTGGGATTCACTGGCTGCATTTGCAAGTCCTCAATCCTCCACACCTGGTGAAAGAAACATCTCAGTGAGCAGCAGTGAAGTCAAGGTGAAGACAGAGCACATCCCTTTTACTAACAGACCACTGAAGGTTCAGGCCATTCCCTGGTCACCAGAGAGAAGACATCAGTGCCTGCCCCTCCACTTCCCCTGCTGAGGAAGCTGTAGATTGCCATGAGGTGTATCCTTAGTCTCCCCTTTTCTAGGCCAAGGGATGTTTGGTAACACACTCATTATTGCAAAAGGAGCTCTCTCACCTCGATCTCCCCGGAGGCATCATCGACCATCCTCTGCTCAGCAGCCAGCTCTGGTCTGGCGTGGAGCTGAGTGGTGTCAAACTTCACCTGCTCCACCTTGGCTGTGTGCACCAGCAGAATAAAAACAAGAGCCCAGTGAATGCACAATAACAGAGCAACCCACCGCATCACCCTCACACACAATGGTTATACATGCAAGAAAAAACTGGTCCAGGGTTGCAAGAAGCCAGCCTTGCCACCAGTAAACCAGTGTGGATTTTGGAATATTCAAAAGCTCACATACTTCAGTGCTGACCTGCTACAGGCTGGAATTGTCCATAGAGTGTGTTCCAGTGATGACTGGCTGGTAAAAATATTAGTTGTCTCCTGACTGAAAACTGAAAATTTTTCTCCAGATCTATAAATATTTCCTTCCTTTTAAAATGCTGGTTTCAGAAATAAATGCCTACATTTCTCCAGCTCATGATAAAGAGAGAAAGTATTTATGGATAGCACAGAGAGAAACAGAGGTGAAGAGAAAAGAGAACTTGCAAGGGAAAGAGATTTGTGGCTCTCAAGCTGTTATTGATGGAGATGTTCAGCATCTCTGTCATCTTCCCATCATTCATCAACAAGTTCTCTGTCTGTGGTATTGTTTGCTCTTTGGGGTTAATGCATTGTAATATTCCCTTCAGCAGTGTGATAATACATTGTTTACACCCAGTGTAAATACAGCATCAATCCACTGATGACAGGAGAGTCTTGGATGGATGCCAGTGTAAATGAAATCAGAATGCTGTTCACCAGTTCCTTATCAGGGTCAGCATTAGCCCTTTATAACAAAAATTCGGAAGTTCTGCAAGCATGAAATCTTGCATACAATTTTTCAGAGAGGAAAATTGCCAACATTTACACTCAGAGTCAGTGCCAGTTTGGTTCATACAAGAAGCCTCAGCAGTTCTGAATGTTGCTCAGTTGATGAATCCTTTGCATTCACTGAAGAAAGATGGAAGACACGAGGCAAGAGAAGAATGTGCACTAGATTGTCAAGATACTGAAGGCAGGAGACAGCTGATGTGAATGACGTGCCCTCAGCTGTTGTTTAGCACAGGAAGGAAAGACAAATCCAGGACCAATGTGCTCACCAATTTTGCCAGTAGTGTAGACTTTGCCCAGTCCTTGAGTTTCATTCTTTTCCGTCCATCTCTGGAAGAGCTGTTTGAACATGGCTGACTCTGCCCCATCATTGATCACTTCCACGTTGGTGGATGAAGGATAGCCCTTGGCTTGGATAAAACCCTAGTGGGGTTGAAAAAGTCATTAGTGGGGACACAGTGAGCTTTTTGTAGGTGAGTGAAGAAGAGGAGTGTGAGAAGAGGGACGTGGACCTGAACCAGCCCAAAGAGTGAATGTCCCTCACTGAACTTGTGACCTGACTAAGGGAAGGACTGACCCCAAAACTTGCATTCAGACTTATAAACAGAGCTGACTGCAAGCTCTCACTGTAATATCCATGTTTGTATCTTTAGGGGACTGAACCCTACTCCTAGAGGCTGATCACTTGGATGACATCCTAAAATTAATCTCTATATGGCACCGTAGTCTTGAGGAAAATCTCACTCAGTGGGTGTAATGGAAAGCCCCCTCCTCTGTCTCAGACAGCTCCATAGATGGCCTCTGGTGATGGATCTAGGAGTGCAGAGGAAGGAGCAGTGATGGGTGTACCCATGATGCAAGAGCCTGGTTCAGTTCTTTGCTTTCCTCCAAATGTTTTGTCCCTCTCTAAACCGGGAAGACTGTCCTTCCTGCAGCATGATAGAGAGCATGCATGCCAAGGAGTGAAGGGATGGAGGCAGCTCAGCACCCCAGAGCATGAGGTGTGTTCTGAAGGGACCAAACACCCACAAATATTTTTTCTTATTGTTTTTTCCCTAAAACCACATTATGTCTTTGCATCAGTGCTGTTATTGAGTTAGAAGACTCCTTCAGCAGAGGTGCCTGATGCACTGTGAAAGGGAAGAAAACGTGCTGTGTTCTGCCCCAGTGCCAAAATCCTTGCTCAGTTTTGGGAACTGCTCTTGTGTTTATCTCAGCAGGCTCCAGGATGACCCGAGGTACACTGCTGACAGTCGTGGTTCAGGGAAGGAGCCTGGTTGTGGCTTTCTAAACATTCATCTTCTGCTGTAAATACTGCAGCCACACACTACCCCCAGGGAAAAGCAGAGCAGATGGTCTTCCCAACCCTCCCACCTGCCACACTGAAAGAAAGAGATATCTTTCATTCTACATGTGTAGCTCAGGGCCAGAATTTGCAGAGCTGATTGCCTAATAAAAAGGGCCTGAGTTAAGGAGCATAGAGGACAGCGAGACAAGTTTAAAGACAAAGTTTTTTTAACCTTTTCTTCTCTGAGACAATAGGTGCAATTTGTATTGAAACTGTTTGTCTCCAGGTAGGATCTTATTGAATGTGGAACCACTGAAGTTCAGTATCTCCTGGTTAGATTTCACTGAAGATGGAGTAATTTATGGTCTTCCCATAAGTAACTAGATAATTAAAAGCTAAGTTTCCTCATAACCTTCATTTCAACATGCCAACTTGTACAAGAATACCAAATGCCTTACTTGCCCAGACTCCCCCAAGGCTATTTTTTTCTGAGATGAAGACTTGAGGCACGATCTGACAGAAAATAACCCCATGGCAGCTCATCTGGAGGAGCCAGGGCACTGTGTTCGTGTGCTCTACCTGGTCACAAACCCTGGTCCTGCCTCAGGGTGGCCAATCTGAATTAACAGCTCTTGAGAGCAGATCTCTTTCTACCCAGTGGAAGAGCCCCACAGCACCTTCAAATTCACACACAGAGCCTGGGCCCAGCCCCACTGGTGTTGTGAAACAGTTGTTATTACCTGTAATGGACTTGCAGATGAGTCCTATAGCCCTACATAAAATGGTCTGGTTTTTCCAGAGTCCGGGTAAGGAAATTCCCCACTGACTTACCCAAGGCATTACTCCTTTGGGAACACAAGAGATGCCTTTTGGGGTCAGAGCAGTGCCCTGTGCTGCCCGGGACAGTGGCACTAGGAGATGCTGTTCACTGAGCAAACATGAGCTTGGTGGCTCATGTCCTCAGTGTGACTCCTTCACTCTCCCCAGCACTCACAATACTGGGCCGTGGATCTTAGAGAGGATAAGAGCCCCTTTAATATCTGTCTTTGCACCTTTGGACCATGAGCTTATCTAATCCCATCTCAACCCTGCTGATACTCTCTGACTCCACCACCTCTTGAATCAACAAATTCCAGAAGTCCACTATTTACCATGTAACAAAATATTTTATTTTATACTTTTTTTTTTTTTTCCTTTAACCAATTTCTTCCTAGTTTTAGTGTCAGGTCGTAGTTCTAGCACAGTTTGATGACTAACAATTTTGTGTTTGCGTCATCATGCCTCCCTTAGACATTTAACTTCTGCCTCTGTTATTACACAGGCCAGCTCCCCAAACCTACACTTAATTGTAATTAGTGGTCAGATCTAGATCAGCACATATTAACCTCCCACGACATTGTTTGCACTGTATTACCACTCACCACAGCTCGGGTGAAGGCTGCTTTTTTCTCTTCTGGGCTGGAGGCTTTTCCTCTCCAGACGTAAATTTTGAAACCACCTTGGTCTAAAATGTAGCAGTCCTGGGGTGAAACGGAAAAAACAGAAAACAGAAAAAACACCCGTGAAAAGCTCCGTGCAGGCAAAGGTCATTATTCGTAGCCTACTCAGGTTGGATCTTTCTGGAAAATTTAGGTGAGATGTAGATCTGGCTCGTTTCCCTGCCTTGGAGAGCTCTAACCCTGCAACCATTTAGCAGAGGTAACAAAGGATGGATTGATTGTGGCTCATAAATGCACTACAACTACAACCAACCCTACAGGGGTTCATGGGTACGCTGGCTTTGTGAGCACACCTGACCCAGGCAGCTAACTTTTAATTGTAATGAATTAAAAGAAGTATTTTTTAAGGCATTGCTCAAAACTGGCTATTACTGTCTCATAGAAGCTGTTCTCAAACCAACAGAAATGCTCTAAATGGGACCAGGAAAAGCGTATGCTGAAATATCACCTTCAACCTGCTGTGCTTCAGCACTGCTGCTGGTGGTGCTCATTTATGCCAAATCTGCTACTAAATGCAAATACAAATATGCTAATAAAATCTGCAGGAAGTGTCCACAAAACCTCTTCTTCATGTCTTGTGTCCCTGATCTGGAGCTAAAACTGTTGCACTGCTGTGAACACAGCAGAATCCCAAACCCAAAGGGGATGAGAGGTCTGCTGAGCAGCCCATCTGCAGAGAGCTGGTGCTCCAAGCACACTGTGTGACCAAAGGATTCTAATTTTTCAAACTGAGCTTTGAAAAGAAAAAGGAAGGGTCCTTATGTCTGCAAAGGGAGACTGAGATTTAACCAGGGCAAACAAGGGAAGGGGGAACCTTGCAGCACAACACTGTTTTGGAATAGGCTGGTTTGCACTGCAGAGAATTAAGGGTGAGCAATTCTCTGCCAGATTTTCATCAGAAGGAAAGTCTCTGTTTTCTGAAACCCCTTGCACAGAGGCTCTGTAAGGAATCTGTTTGGGGTGGGTGACTTAGACCCGCCACTTGCTCCAGCAGGAAAACATCTACCTGGTTTTCTGAGCAGAGTATTTATTTGCTCTGGATTCAGCAGAGGGAAGGCTATCCCTGAACATCATGTATTAAGAAGCCTTAATTCCATCTGAATTTATTCCTGCTATGCAGTTCTCTTCCACTCTGACTGCCAAGCCAATACAATGCCTGGCTGAGAGCACCAATTTGCCATCTCTTGTTGGAACGGCTTCAACACACCACCTATCTCAGGGCTAAGCCATCCTAATGATGGAAGGAAACAGGGTATCCCATTGAAACAGCTGAAAGCAAAGTGAGCCACAGCATCCTTTTCTCGCTGTAAAGGCCTTTGGCTTTCTCTCACCTCGTGCTGGAGCAGATCCTGCGTCAGGGGCCGGGTGGCGATCTCCTGTACCACCAGGTCACTGTCCTTCTCATAGACACTGAAAGACAAAGTCACCGAGCACAGTCAGGCTCCACAGTGCCTGCTGTGGGGATGGAAAGGGGTTTGGATACACCCCTGGACTTACTGGTAGAGCCGGACGTTTGCTTTCTGCAGCTCATCCGCCTTCGTATCCGGGATGGCATCTCGGAGCTCCCCACGCCTCTCCCCCAGCACCATCCTCATGATCTGCATGAGGTCTGGGGAGTCCCTCTCGTTGTCAATGATGCCGATTTGGGCACGGCCACCCCTCTCGCTGTCCCTGATGCTGCGGGCCAGCGCCAGACCCTGCACATGGACCAGAGCAAGTGAGTCCTGAATCAGACAACAAACTCACCGCCCCAGACCTGGAGTAATGGCTGAGCCCAAGCCACATGACCACAGCCCCCTGAAGCCTCCAGTGCCCTCCAAATCTAGCTGTTAAAAAAGCAGATATGTCTGTAATGCCTGATTATTAACTATCTCATAGGAAAATACTGCTCATTATAGTCTGTAGATGTTGCTCCCCCAGGAGCAGGCGTGTGGGAGCCACAATTGGCACTGCCTGTGTGTGTGACTGTACACAAACAGGTCTAATGGTCTTGTGGGATGGTCTGGGAGAAAGATGAACACACATGCTGAGGACAACGAGGCAGGATGCTGCAGAGCTGCAGGACCTCGGGTGCCCCACAGTGACATTTTACATTTAAATGTTTCGAGTGTTCAAAAAACACGGATGTCTTCTGTGAAAAAAGCAGCATGAAATGTCAAGCAACTAATTAGGCTGAAATCTCCATTTTCCATTAAATTATTTTTTTTCCAATTACTCTTACTGCAACAGCTTTGAAATGTGCCTCTGTTTGACAGACACAGGAAATGGCCTGCTTGAGGTCTGAGACAAACCCAGCAGCCATCCCTCTACCTGCTCCCCTTCCTCTGTTGAGAGTTGCTCTATCTCTTCTACATTATCCACAGGATCTTCTCTTTCAGCCATTGTGCCCTGAAAATTCACATTCCCTGTGAGGCTTCCTCCTCTCCTGGCTCATCAGGGGACACCACGTGCAGGGCAGACCCACCTGCCTTTTAATGTTATAATGACAAGCTATGAGTTTGGCCATTGGCTTTGCTGATGATCCACTGATATATCTTGCTTTGTTACATCTCTGTATCTTGGTTCCTCCATCAGTAAAATACGGATAATGACCCCTTTGCAAAGTGCCCTAAGAGCTATGGGTCTGGCCTATCAGCACCTGGGTTATGCATTCCTACTTGTCTCATCCTGACCAAGCTGGAATTCCCTGTGATGCTGTAAACAAAAAAATTAAAATTAATCTACCCCAGGGGTAGTCAGTGCAGCTAACCGGTGTTGCTGACTTTGTAATCCTATGTCATGCAAACTACAGGGCACAGAGGGATGGAGATGGACCTTCCCAGGGGGAGCTGCATGAATTTTTGGGGCCAGAGCTAGTGATGTGCTCACAGCTGCCTGTGAAACCCAAGCTGACGCCAGGTCTGAACCAGAGCAAAGCACTCCCATGGGCCTCTAAAATGAGAAGATGAGCAAGTAGAAGAGTTATCATTATTTTCTCTGTTCACCTCTATGTTGCTGCTCTTCCTAAGATTTTCACTGTGCAAACACTGAGCGTTTTTTCTCATTTTTTTCCCCTTCCAGGCATCAAAAAATACCACCAGTAAACTAAGTGGGTTTGCCTGCACTCACCCTGGATTTCTCAGCAATGCTGCAGCTGGGTCCATTCCACTGAATCAGCACTTTCCCAAGGTCCAGCAGGAAAACATCACCCTTATTGAAACTGTCCCAGGAAAGTGCTACCTGCCACAAGAAAATGAAAACATTTTGCAAACTGAAGGAAGACAATGAGAGCTGCAGGTGGCAAGTCACAGCCACTGCAAATCTGGGATGTAAGAACAGGTTTGCAATGACACTCTCATCCTTCTTGCAGTCAGCTCTTCACTGAGCCCAAGGGCTTCTCTCATGGTAATACCAAACCCTGAGTAAGGTCGTGAAGACTATCCTGAAGTACAAGTCCTTGAGCAGAGATGAGATATCCAGCAGGAAAGCCTGGCTGAAAATGGGTGTAGAAGAGACAAGGAGAAGATACATAAGAAGAGAAGGCTCTTTTTCTTACCTCTGTGGCTGATACGTGTTTCTTGCCCTTGACGTGAAGAAGGCGCTTGATGTTGTACATGTTGGTCTCCACATGCTTAAATCCTGAAGCCACTCCTCCCTTCTTGTAGCTGTTGGGAAGCAGAGAATAAAGAGTTAGAGCTGGTTAGAAAATACCTTCCCCTCTGTCCTCTGAGAACGCCTCGAGCTTTGTGTGACAACTAAAAGATCTAGACCCAAAATAACCTCAAAGTCCTGAAAATGCAATGTCAAATGCTCTGTTGCCTCACTGTGCTGTTTATGGTCCTTGGCCAGACCATGACTTCTCATGGTGTCCATCTGCTTCTTATGGGTGTTGTGTTGCTGCTGTGCACACAATTACAGAATCACAGAATCGTTTAGGTTGGACAAGACTTTTAGGATCGATTCCAAACTTTAAACATCTTGGGAGAAGATGAAGAGGCAGGTCAGGGATGGCAATGTAAGCATAACCCAACCAAACTGAAAATCCCATTAACCATGGCAGGTGCATCTCAGAATTGAAATATTCCATAAACACTAAAATAGGAATCAGACTTTGCAGAAAACAAATTTTTTGCTAAAAAATTTAGTTTTCTTCAAAATAGTTTTCTATTAAAAGTAGCTTGGATAGGAAACTGTTGCCATAAGCAGAACAAAACTGAAAACAGGTACAGGGCTCTGTCTTTTTATCTTACAATTTAGTTCTTCCATTCTTGAACACACACTTGGCAATAGCCACTGTTAGCACCTATTGCCTCACTGCATGGAGCCACCCCCTCCCTTCTCTGCAGCTTTTCACAGGAGAGGACACAACCCCTCCAGAAAGTACCAGAATCTTTTTAATGGGCTTTGGGCAAGTCTACACATCCTAGACCATTTTAGAAAACAGATCCATTGCTCATACTTTCATACTACAGTAATAATTGACACAATGCAATTGCCATTTATGGGAGAAAAAGAGACAATTGCTGTTTACAGTTTTTGCCACGTGGGCAATATATGTATTTTATCACAGCTTGGAAGAGACTGGCAAATGTGGTCAGCATTTTAGACTTGTTTGGCCCAGTTTAAGATATCCACAGAAGGATGCTCTGGTGATTAGTCCACCTGTCAAGATGTGGGAAGAGCTTGCTTCAATTTCTCATTCTGCCTCAGACTTCCTCACTGACCACATAGGGATGTGGTTTAGACCAACACGAAGTCCAGCTCATAATGATTTCAGAAGCAAATAGGTTTCCAAATAGACTGTTTTTGAAAGGCTGAATTTCAGTCCTTCATTGTTCCTTACTCATGTTTAAGACGAGGGTAAAAGCACTTTTCTGTCTCGGGAAAGTTCTGAGGAAATTCATGAGAGATGCACAAGACAGAGGTATCAAAAGCCAGATACTGACTCGGGATGGGTTTTCATCTGAGTTTTCTTCAGCTGTTTAAAATCAAGGCACTTAGGCTGTTTACTGGCAACGAAGGTCCTTCTGGAGGACAGCTACTGGAGCTCTTCCAAAAACCCCAGAGTGAGCAAAGACCACATGACTGGACTCTTTTAAATGACAGAAGGTCAGAGTCAAACTTTCCTTCCACTACAGGAATATCACTCCCAGTGTGAGCCAAATCAGCACTTCACTTCAAGGTGGATATTAGCCTGAAGTGCCCTGAGTGGGCACTTCAATCTAAAGCCTGTGGAGGAGAGGAAGAAAGACCCAAGGTTGAACAAGAGGAAGCTTAAGATGCAATTACTGCAAATATCTGGGAAAGTGACCAGTAGAGGCATGATTCCAGACTCAAAGTTATAAATAATTCTTTCAAAATGGGAAATTTTTGCTCTGAGTTTTAACCAGCTCCAGTGCTGACCCACACGTTTCAGGTTTTTGAAACACTGATGTCTGTGAGATGCAGCGAGACAGAGGGAACCCCAGGGGCCAGGAGCCACCTCTCTGCAGGGTATTCTGAGCTACTCACATGATGCCATTGCGGAAATAGCTCTGGAAGGTCTCAGACTCGTGTCCCTGCACCTCCCGGTGCTGCACAGGGTTCCCCCCGAGCGCGCTGTCCAGCTGGGTGACGTACAGGGCTGCAGCACCCTGCTCATCCTGAGAGGAATCCTTGCCAATCCAGTAATGGAGGTCCACAGCAGAGCCACGAGAGGTCCTCATGGTCTGGGAGAGGTGGGAAAGACAAGCCAGGATGAAAACACAGCGCACATACGTGTGTTTCAAATGGCCAGGGAGAGCTGACAGAACCAAGTGACTGTGGAGCTCTTTCCCAGTTCTGCCTTTCTCCTGGTCAAGGGAAGAGCAAATGGAGTTCAGCCCGGAGCTCTCCTTAATTAGGAGAGCATTTTTTGGATCTTATATTCATATTGAACTGAAGGATGTTTCTGTCTGATGTTCTTTTATAACTCTTGCTATCAAGGAAAACTGAGCACCTGTGCAGTTACAAAAATGAATGCGCTCAACCTGTCCTACTTTTGCAGAGTTTGGTATCAGAACTTAAAGCAGAGTTTTCTCACACATCACCTTTTGAAATGTAAGGCACGCTGCTATTTATTTGTCTGGAGATACTACCCTTTCTTTCCTGTTGTCTTTCTCGTCTCACACGACATAGTAACACAAACTGCACTGGAATTCCTGCTGACTTGCAAAACAGACATAGCTCCAAATGAAGCTGAGCTGGTGCGTGCATGCTGTGATTCATCTTATTACAGGAGAACCCAATGGCCTAGAGAAAGGAGGCAAGCAGGCTGGGAACAGGTGTGCTTAGTGTTACGTGAGCTGTGCCAGTTATTTCTCAGCACCTACTGTGTTAAATCCCATCGTGGACGCCTGGGAAAGGTAATAAAAGCTCATTTTATAAGCTGGATTTGACACTGAGTTCTGTTTATTTGCTTTGTGCAGTGATACCACAGCGAAACACAGCAGAAGAACTTAAACAAAACACAGCTCAGCTCCTCAGGCACAGATAATTAATTTGTGGGAAAATCGCTCCATTTAATACATTGCTATTGAGGATGATCAAAGTCCCACTGTCCCGTGGACAATCTTTATTTGGAGAGACTCCAGTGAAGAAGCAGAATTCAAAGATGAGTATTTTTACCTTCCTGTCTTCAGGGGCAAAGGAGAGTATTGGGCTAATTAAGGGTTATTCTACCTGTGGAAGCTGACCCCGTGAGCATCAAAATCCATATTTATGCTGTCAGCTCTTTGCAAGAACACTCACATTCTGCCCTAAGCATGTCTTGGGGTGGCTGCACCAAATCGATTTAGCACTCAAAAGGTATCATAAAGGCACGTGCATGGTGAATTTGAGCAGGAGGCTCATCCTGTGGTGCCATCCCAGCCTGCCTTCCCAGCCTGACGTACGGTGGATGTGCATTTGGTTATTGTGGGATAGTGGAGGCGTTGCTGTCTCCTCACTGACAGGGATGTTTGCAGGAGGGACACTCAGACCCAGGAAGTGGGAAATGCTCCTGGTTTCCACCACATGGATGTTTTTTGATACAATGGGACCTGGGTTGCTCTATGCAGATGAAGAGATTTGGAAGGAATTCTAGGAGGTGGGTGTCACACATCATCCTCCCACTGAACTCTGGGAACACAAGGCAGTTTGGGGAGCCCACAGAGCTGGTTCTCAGAAGTCTCTCGTGCTTCTGCCTGGCCTGGGTTCAGCTGGTTGCAAGTAGATCTGGACCAGATTTGGGCTGGCCTGATGAAGTGGCCTAATGGGGACACGAGAAGGGCAGTAGAGCCTCTCTGCTGCTTACGTGACACACGACAGGGAACATCTTCATATCCCACATCATCTGCTGAAAATGAGACCCTCCAGGTGGCCAACTCTCACATCTCCAAAAGACTTCCATAAATCATGCAAATGTGGGCCTTGATTCAGTTTGTCAGGAATGCACTGGCCATTCTGCCATGCCTGGGCTTGACTCAGGTGATTAGAAGATAAACACTTTTAATGAATCACTAAGTTAATGGTTCCCCTGGACTTTTGATTTACTAAACAGACAGTGTTGTTGCAACAGCCACGTTAAATTCAGATCCATGATTAGATGGTGAACACACATGCACAACCACTTTAATCCACAGTGCTTTTTCCAGCAGAGAGGAACCAAGTCAGTGCTAAACAAAAAGGGTTGAACCAGCTCCCTAAGAGAGACCAGCGTTTGCTTGTCTTACTTACATGCAGGACGATGTAACAGTCTCCTTCAAAAAAGGTCCCATAAGCCTTTTCAGGTACAGGAACCATCTTCATATTCTGCAAGGAAATCAGTGTTTGGGTCATTGCTAGAACGTAAGAGCCAGAAGTTGATGTGTGTAAAACAGGACAGCCAGGGTGCACAAAACACTGAGGTGACAACCAGGGTTTGGAGAAGGAAGTCAGGGCTGGGCTTGTGAGCTGGGAAAAGCCACTTCTGGAGGAAATCATGAAAGTACTAAGGGATGAAACGTGGCAAACATTAATGATGCTTTGACAGGCTGACAAGTATGTTTTAGTCTCCTTGCATCCTATAGATGTAGACCTGGAGGTCAGGCTGAAGTGCTCCAGAGCTTGCATTTGTAGGGGATTTTGCAGGAGAGTGAGCACACCTGATTCTAGTTTTAGTTTTGGGCATAGTTTTTCCTCAGTGCTCATGAATTCAAGGATAACTTTCAGCACTGTTAGGATAACCACTTAGCCAGGGGTTCAGAGCAACCAGCAGTGCTGAGAAAAGACAGAGCTGAGGACACTGATGTGCCCCTCAGCCCTCCAGACCCTAATTGCACACTTCCTCTGGTGCAAGTGCATAATTTTAACCTGCCCAGTGTAGGTGCCTGGATGTGCCACCCTGGGGCTGGAACTGGCTCTGTGGTTCTCTGAAATTAGAGACAAGCATTCTTCTGGTGGCCTGACCTGTTTCCCAGCATACCAGCCTGACCCTTGTGAACCCACAGAGCTCTAATTACAGATCCTCTGGAAAGCAGCTTAGTACAGGACTCTGGAGAGAAATGGAAAGGCAAAGATTGTGATATCTGGAACACAGCTGGGGCTTGCGGAGTCCCACTTGGAGATGTGTGTTGGAGCCCCTTCCCTCTGCACCCCTGAGTGGACTCTGCACCTTAGTTTATACCCATTCTCTTTGCAGGGGAATGTTCTTGGTGAAATGGGCCAGAAAACGGCAGAATTGAGCACAGCTCAGCTCCAATCCAAAATCAAATACCTCCACAAGCAGAAGGTGACCTCACTGGCTGCAGGACTTTTCCTTGCAGTGACCCAGAGTAGGAAAGACAAGAAGGAAGTACAAATAGACTCCATGGAATGCCTTTGCCACAAAAATAGGTGTCTTCCCCATGGCAGGTACCGGTATAGACTAAGGCTACCTATGGACATTCCATGTTCTTGGTGAAACAGGGAATTTCTGGTATGCTGAAGCAGCCTTGCATTGGCTCCCAAAAGGGGTGAGAAAAGCCTCCAGTGCTGTAGGAACAGTTTCAGTCCCACCACATTCTTGTTTCCTTAGTCAATATTATCATCTGCTTTACAGAGAAGGAAACCAAAACACTAACGTGTCGAAAGTTTCATAGGGAGATATTGGGTCTCCTGTTTCCCACTGTATCTTATCTCTAAGACCCTCTTTTCCCACACAGATTACTTCAAGAATACCTCTTTCCTGAAACATAAACACACACCCAGAAGTGCAGAGGACATGTGCCATCATTGTCATACCTCTATGCCCCATATCTGCAGTCCCAGCTTTCTCTCGATGGCTGGCAGATTTGTGTCACCGTCTGTCATCCTGCAGTCTGAGCTGGAAGGCAAAGGAAGAAGGAAAACCAAAATAACTATATAATTGGATACAGCAGTAAATGTGCTGGTCAGTTGGGCTCCTCTTACTGTCAGTGGAGGTTTAATACTGATAATTCACACTTTGATGTGTCTTTCCCTCTCTGATGACTATCAACAGTTGAGTGGGATGAACCCCATTCCCAGGCTATCCATGCTCATGGGGGGCCAAGCAAAGTGTGGGATCACAGCCCAGCAAAGACTGGATAGGATGATGTTTTGGTGTGGGATTATTTTCCCCCTGTTTGAACAGGTGGAAAGGATTCTCTAGGGCATTGGACCTGACCTCAGTACTGCTTTGTTCCCACTGTGGCACAAGGGATGGAGGAGACAACAGTGGCCCTCCAGGAGAACTGTATCCTCCTGGGCTGGTCACTGGAGGTCAAGTCAGGTACCCTGACCTTGGGCACTGGCAGCCCAAGGAATGAAGCCTTTCTACTTCAGGACGAAATTCAGGTCTAAATAAAGACAGGTATGTCAAGGCAGGGCACCAGGCTCTCAGCTCCATGAAGGTCAGTGGAGACACAGCCAGCACAGTCAGCAGAGCACACAGAACGATCCAATCCATGACCAAGATGTCTATTTTACAGGTAGCTCAGCAGCTTCCTCAGCTCTGCTGCCTGGAAGGTTTCAGACTGCCCGCACAAGGGTGTCTGAGATGGTTTTGGTGTCTCCAGCTCTGACAGATGCAGCTCTCCCATCCATCTGCTGTCACATCTATCAGCTGTGAAAAGAAATAAGGACTGCCCTTAACTATGCTCCCTGTTACCACTGCTGAGGTTTTGCTCAAGAAACAACTTCTGAACCCGGCTTGTTTACACAGCAACTGCCTTAGGCAGATCAAATCCCAAACCAATGTATGTGAAAACATGGATTTATACCCTCTGAGAGCTGGCTGCCCCACAGGGCATGGCAGGTGCCCCCTGACCAGCTCAGCTCTGCTGAGCAGCCACGGGACAGGCTGTGCTTGTGTAAGGGCAAGACCCATATCAGCCTTTCCCTCATGAGTCAATCCTGCTCACAAATCAAGGCCCAGCCTCGAGAGAACACACAGCTCACTGACTCCTGTGTCTTGCATTCATTTGGTTTGTCAGCGCACTCCCTCGGTTTGCATTTGCCCGTGACAGACTGAACGATTGTACTGTGTTACAAACAACAACAGCTTGATTGACTGCGTTTTCTCCTCTGTCTTGGGGTGAAAAGGCTGCACTGACTGTGAGCCATGGTCTCTCCTGCTCTCCTCTGCTCTGCTGCAGGAACAGCCCAAGAGAAGGAACAGGGCCATCCACGGCCCAACGAGATGGAAAATAAAGGAAGCTGTTGCACAAAGACATGGAAGCAGCTTTCTGAAGGAGGGAAAGAACAGAACCTGCCACAAGGCATGTTTATTGCTCGTGTTATGAGAGCATGGAGAGATGTGCTGCACTTGGCACCATAAAGTCATACCAAGGGTTGCTCGTCCCAAAGAGTTTGCACACTAAGTAAGAGCACAAAAATTGCTGTTCTACATGGGAACATTGGTTT
The DNA here is from genome assembly GCA_035222235.1 of Margarornis squamiger. Lineage (NCBI taxonomy): Eukaryota > Metazoa > Chordata > Aves > Passeriformes > Furnariidae > Margarornis > Margarornis squamiger. The sequence goes on along the minus strand of JAWWTY010000077.1, from coordinate 3,798,480 downwards.
ATCCTGATCTTCCACAGCCCAGAACTGCCAGAACCTGGCTCCCTGCACAGGCAGCAGGGAGATACAGGTATTTCCAGGGATGTTTTGAGCACAGCCACAACACTTCTCTGCTAACTGAGCAGGCAGCCACAGTCTGGCAGCATTGGTGGCAGGAGTCAGATGTGCCCACTCCTTCATTGACACAGGTAGATCTGAAGGACTGTGGAAGACTGTCCATGTGGCCTCATGTACCTAGCAGGAGCACACTCAGCAACTTTCATCTCCCTCTCAGGTCCTCCAGATACCTTCCAGGCAAGAAAACAAACAGCAAAGACAAAAAAAGACATTTTTCATCTCAATTCCCAGAAAGGTAATTGAGACCCACACAGATTACAAGCCAGATCCAGGAAGATGCTTCAGTGTCCATGGAGGAGACAGACAGTGCTCTGAATGGCATCCTAACCCACCTGCTGTGGAGTCCAGGGTATCAAGAACTGAAGCCAAAAACATGATCTCAGTTCAGAACCTTAACCAAAAGACCTTTCCTTTCTTTTAATATTGTATTCAAAAGGTCCCTATCAGAGGAAAACCCAAGTGAAGGCTCCTTCCCTCAGCTTTTTAATTTATTTAGAATTTTTCCTTCCAGCATCAAAACAGGAAGACCCTGCAAACAAACCCAGTAAAGACCTTCACAACTGAGGGAAAATTCAGGGCAGTAAACTTTTTTAGCCACACTGACACTACCCCCTGTGGAAGGCAGCAGGCACCTTGCCTGCCTGTCAGCAGTGCAGGAAACCAGCAGCTGGCCAGCTGTGAGACACAGCTGGATCTCTGCTTCTCCCAGCACCCCAGCCCTTGTTGGAAAAGTTAACCCAAAGGATGCTGAGATTCCTCTGACCCCAGGCCATTGTGCTGGACAAAACCCTCTGAAAGCCAGCAGTGCTCTGCAGATTCCAAATCAAGCCTGTTTGACTCAAAACAGGGACCTTGGATGTCCTCTGCTCCTGGAGCTCCTTTCTCCATCTGAAGCTTGCCCATTAGTGTTGGTCCTCACTTTTCTGGGAAATGCTGTCCCTCCCTTCCTCCTTAGTAATTTAGCTGGGGGAGTGTGAATCACAGTCAAGGTTGGCTGTTTCTTTGGACTTTCCAGCTTCTTTCGGCTGGTGGCCAAGTTAGAAATAATAAGAATATGGCTTATATAATCGGGCAGCTCCTTTCATTAATGATTTAATGTGGGTTTTTAATCAGATGATCCCATAATTCAGCTCCTGTCCAGACACAAAATCCAGTATTAATGGAGTGAAAACTTCCCATCTGTGCTGAAATCAGGAAGGGCAGAAACTTTTCTAATTCAAAAATAATTAAAAAAAAAAACAAGGAGAGATGTTAAGAGGTTTGGAGGGTTCACTGTCTGGGGCAGTTCTCACCTCAGTCAAACCAGTTTTGCTCAGCCCTAGGTGAAATGCAATTTGGCAAGACGTGTGAGTCAATCACCTCTGGGGCAGGGATTCACTGGGGAAAATAACTGGTTATGGGGATGGCCATTTGCTTCCTTGTACACAGACAGAGCTTTGCCTGTGAAGGGAGGAGAGAGGCAGCTGTAGCTCACCTCTCTGCCTCCACATTAGTGACATGCAGCTACACCATCTCCACCTCCAGGGCCAGCCATCCTATTGCCACCATTTCCAGGGATTCTCTCCATGGAAAGAGGAGAAAAGTTCACACCATGAAGGTGGGATGAGAGGTGGCCAATGCCTAGCAAAGGCAACTTCTGGCTTGCAGATGCTCTGCTGGGTCATCACCACTCGGTTAAGATGTTATAAATTAAATTGCAAAGAACAAATGCTGCTGTTCACTGAGGTCAGAGGACCTGGAAAAAGAACATCAGTGGCTGGCCTCTTGACTGGATGCTACTGTCAGGACAACCTGGAACCTGCAGAGCTAAAAGCAAAGCTTTCCCTGTCACAATCTAGGCAACAAAGCTGGTGGATGAGGGCAGATGTGTCCCTGTTACACCCACTCCCCTCCACGCACTGCCAAAAATCACAGCAACACTTCTGCTTGCTAAACACAATCCCTATCCCCTCTCCCACCAGCACAGTGTGGGGAAAAGCTTTGCCTTCAGGAAGGACTAGATGACTAATTAAGTGTCAAGGTCACTCCCAAGGCTGGTTAATGATTAATAGTGGGGATGGAAGTGCCAGCAATCAGTGCTTCATTTTGGTCAGCCTGGCCCGTGTTGGGAACCCAGACCTAGCAGGACATTCCTTCAGGCAGACTCCAGCTGTTTTGGGTGGGGAGGGGAAACCAGGACTCAGAAAGGGGGACAGGAGAACATTTCAAACTCCCAAAGTACGCTCTGAATTCAGGCTGGTTTGGCTTGCCTGGGTTTTGGCGGCACACTTGCGGGGCTGTAGTCACGGTAATAAAAAACCCCAGTGAAATGACTAATGCTCTGTACAGCTTTGGGAAAATAGGAAGCAGCTGTGGCTCCAGCCTTTCCAGGCTGAAAGGCCTAATTATTGGGAATAGTTGGACTGGCATTAGATGAGGTAAACCAGGGCTGTTGAATTGCTTTCATTGTCTCCATTATAGTTGGGCATCTGGGCCCAAGGAGGTGCCATTTTTTGTTTGCAGAGCAGACAGTGGTTAACTCTTGTTTTGCCCAGAGGAATGAAATTCAGTGTTGGAGTTACCTTGTGTGGCTCATCAGCTCCAGCTCAGGAACAGTGACTGTCTCTATCAAGGTACTGTCCAGAAGTACAGCACTCAGCCTGGGCAAGCTGCCTTTCATCCTTCCATTGCAAGAGGAGAAAAGGCAGCTTTTACCCCACGTGGAAATGACAGGCAGGGAGATCCAGCAATGGGGCTTGTCTTCTGTCTCATGTTATCACACACTCAGAGCCACAATACCTTCCTCCAACTCATGCTGCATGTTCTGGAATGTGGTGACAAGGCAGGGAATGGGATATGGGTTAGGGGGATGGCAGAAGAGGAAAAAGCCCAGTCGGCTCGTCCTCCTCCTTTAAGTCCAGTGAGGTCCAGGCTCAGGAGCTCAGTGTGGCTGACGTGCCAAGGAGAAAGCTCTGCACAGACATGCCTGGCTGACCACAGAAAGCACTTCACCCTCTTGGAAAGAGCTGTTGCCTGGCAGCTAAAACTACGTAAAACAGGCCTTGAAATAAGATGCTATTTCTGATCACGGTGGGCAATTAAATATTGGAACAGCTTATTAGGGAGGCTGGCTGGCAGGCTTGTCTTTACTCAATGTCTTTGAAATGAGATGGCTCTCTGGGCTCAGCTCCTCGGGGTGTGTGAGCCCCTTCAGGTTGAAGGGCTTTTTTAGACTTCTCTTAAATTGAGCTGTGTTAAAACTTGAGATGCAATATTGGATGGGATGAACTAAGATTGTGCTCACCTTGAGCTAAGAAGGGACTTCACTTGGTTCAGATGGGGCAGGTTTTCCCTTTTTCCATGAATGGCTGCCAGGGATCACCACACCACATCTCATCCAAGCAGCTACCTGACATCACAGGTGGCTGGTGTTTTCTGTTCCTTGCTCATGGGGCAAGGGCTGGGATGCTGAGGACTGAGATGATAATGTTGGTTCAGGAATAATGTGACTGAAGATTCAACAGCCTGGGATGAAAAGAACCACTGAGATGATTTTATGTTAATGGTGGGCTCTCAAACTGTAAGTGCTCTACAGCCCAAGAGAGGTTTGAATTCCCTATTCAGTAAATTCAAAGGATGCAGAGACCTGGACTCACCTAGCCAAGTAATTTCTCAGGTTCTGAAAGAGCAATAACCATTTTCCCCTGTCTGACAAAAACTGACCAGTGTTCCCTGGGCCCAGCTGCTCTCTGTGTCTTGAATCCTGGAAATCTCTGTCATCTCCATCTACCATCCAAGGCATTACCAAGAAATAGTGTGTCTTCTTATAACTTGTGCCTTCACCTCCTGTCCATTTCTGGCATCTCTGACTTAGTAGCTGATACATATTCATTCCCAGAAAGCCACTGGGGCTGCAAGCTTTACCTTTCAGCTCATTGTGAGCCACGAGGCAGGTGAACTTTACTCTAATCCTCCAATCCTTCCCTTGATCCTTACATAAAAGCAAAGAACACAAGGAAATACAAGGTTACCAGGAAATACCCACCTTCCCAGTTGCAACAGCCTTCAATCTGTATCTCATCTGCCTCTCCAAATTCCTCAGAGGACATCTGATTTAGAAGGGAAGGCAACTCATGATTTATCTCCTCTGACTATGACTAGTCCCTGCAGCTGCATTTCCACCTGCCATAAATTCGAGCTCACTCCATTCAGGAAATCTCACTCATCTCTCCACACCTCTCTTTATGATCCCCCTTGTCCCCCTCTGTTTATCTCACTGCTGGTAGCGTTCCAGCAGCCTGATCTTCAAGCAGATGGTCCTGGGAAACTGATTTGCAAGAGCAGGTTTGGTTTTTTTCCCCCAAACTGCTGCTATTTCTGAGTCCTCCCTCTGAAATTTTAACAACCGACTATTTTTTCCTGGGAACCGTAGAGCTCCATTGTCCCAGGAAACTTCTCACAATGTTAGAACAATGTACTGACAATTAAATCACGCCAGCCACAGCTCCCAAGTCATGTGGCCTGAGTTTCCACATTCATCATGCTGGATGCAGAGCCCAGTGCTCAGCAGTGACTGGCTCTGGAAAAGGGAGAGCAAATTGGCTGAAGGTGGGGGCTGCCAGTCCTTGCCTTGGTGTCCTACAGAGAAGGTCAGAGCACCCATGCAGCTCATGACTGACTCTTTTCCCGGGAAGTCCTTCTTCCCCAAGGAAGTCTTTGAAAGCACCAGGCTCTCCCAGGCAGGCAGCACCTCTGCAGGGTGAGGGCAGCCCTGATAGACTCAAAGCTCTCAGAAGCAGCAGCAGAGGCTGAGCTGCACTAACTTCTCCCTGAGATCAGTCCCTGAGACTGATAACAAAACTCTCTCAATGCAAACCCATCTCTCTCTGAAGACCCGTGAGAAAAAAAACCCACAGAGGCACAAGAAGCTGTTAAAAGCCTTCTGCACACAAGCCCCTTGCAGCAGCATTGCCCTGGTATGGTGCCAATAATAAACTGTCAAATAATAAATGGTGTCAAATAATAAACTTCAGCTTGGTGCACACCTACTTCAGGGGTATCCATTGCACCTCCCGCCCCTCTCCATGAGGTTTTTGAGTCAGTAACAGTATGGAGCCATCCCAAGGGAAAGGTGAGCAAGCAGCTTGCCAATTCATTAGGAACAAATCTCTCCTTTCTTTCAGTTCTTTCTCCCCTGGTGAAAGGGAGAGATTCCTGGCTCAGGACCAGCACTGCATCCAAAGGCAGAGCTCCGTGCCATGGGGAGGGCAGGAGATGCATGCAGAAGGAAAACAAAGCTGAAGCCATTTTCATTCCTCTTCCTGGCTTCCAGGGAAGTGGTTCAGGTTCTCTCTAAGTAACTTCTAATTAGTCGCCACTTCCAAGAAAAAAGTTATGATCCTCTCCCACATCATCATTTTAACAGAACGTTACTTAACCTCAGGGCTGCAGGTGAGTAAAACCGGAGCTCAGACACCAGGGAGGAGAGGATGTGTGTTTGTTCACCTGTGCAAGACCTTCCTGAGCCCTGGGGAGCACCTGCACTTCAGAGAAGCTTATAGGAAGGATGTGACAGCTGGAAGTTGAGGTGAAACCCTCAAAAGAAGGCATTTTCCCAGCTGAAACTGAGAAAGGACCACTGTTTTCTATGCAGAGCCTGGAGGAGGGGTAGGAGAGGGGGTTAGAGGCTGGGATTCATCCACCCTCACTTGGATGTCTTAGTTTGAGGTGCTTAAGTCCGAGGAGGTCTCCCCCTGGGGGGTTTCCCTCATTTCCATGTTTTGCCTAGGGCAGATCCAGTGAATCTTGGCAGGAGGGACTTGGTCTGTGGGGAAAACCCCTGGGTGGAGAGCCCAGCTGGCCATGCTGCCCTCCAGCTCTCTCAGAGTGTGGGGGCTCAGTCCCACCCACCATGCCCCAAGATTCTGCTCGACAGATCTGTCAGTGAGAACTGAGACAAATACCATAATTAAAAACTTGATTAAAACCAAGTACCAGTGCCCACCTGGCCTATCCTTCTCAAAAAAACACAAGTCTAAGAGTTACGATTTCTGCTGCTGCACATAACACTTTTCTATTTATGGTAAGAATCCACACATGTAAATATGTGCACATGTGTTTGTGTGCAAGATAAAGAGCACCTTTTCCCTGGTGCACAGTTTAGTGACTGCAGTTGAATAAACCCTTGCTCTCAGAGTCTTTGTTTGATGGTGATGGAGAAGGGATGCTGCTCTGGCTCCACTCAGACCAGTGGAGAACTGGTTCCCAGAGCACTGGCTTCCCAGTGGAAAGCAGCAAGATTAATATTAACTACCAAAAAGAAGGGACTGTTTCAGTTTTGTTCCAGTTCAGACTTGCAAGTGCGACATCAAATTTGGGAAGACAAACCCAGGACTTCTTGAAAAAACCCCAGGTTTCCATTTTGGATTGCAAGTGAAATGACCTGGACCCAAGCAGGGTGCTCTGTAAGCAACTCTGCATTTTCATTGCTGGGTCAGTGAGACATAAAGGATTTATTTAGGGGAAAGGTTTGTTGCTTGAGCTGCAAAGGAACACTCACTCTTTGTGTATGTTGGCTGACACACCTCTGATGAGAGACACCTGACTGGTGTCAAAACAACTGGGGACCAACCAACTCAACCCAAGCTTCCACTGGGACAGGGTGCTGAGCCAAGGTATGAGTTGCCTTATATGAGCTTTAAGGTCCTGGAAACAGAGCCAGCCCCTCACAGGATCTCCTCTCAGTGGAACACCAGCACCACATGTCTTTTTGGTAGCAGCCACCCACACTGGTGTTATTTTCTAGCCTTGTGCTCAGCACCACACACATGGTGTGTTTATCACTGTTCCATCCAGCCCTTCCAATCCAGGATGGGCTGTGAGGTCCCTCTCGGTCCTCCTGCGACTTCTGGGGTGCTACTCAGCCTCCACCTGCCTCTCCCCACCCTAAGTGACTGCTCCTTGAGGAACACCATCCTTCCCAAGTTGGCTTTCAGTGGTTCTTCCCTGTTGTTGTAGGAAAGGGGTCCAGGGAAACAAATGGGCAAATGGAGATGGGGTGGATGACTGGGAATGATGGGCAGAGGGACATGGGGCAACAAGCAGGTGTAACTTTGCCCCTGTGGTGTCATGTGCTGTGTGATGGGTGGTGTTGGTACATCCCATTTTGTGAGCTAAACCCTGTGCTGCCCAGCCCTGGGACTCCTGCAGCAAAGCTGTGGCCCATGGAGATCCTACAGTCATAGAATCATAGAATATGCTGAGTCTGAAAGTCCCCCAAGGATTCTTGCCCCCAAGATGTGCATCTGCCACTTGCCAGGCATAAAAAGTGAAACCAAGTCCACACACGACCACAGCACGTGGGCATGGGAAGGATGTGCAATCCCCTCTTGGCAGAAATGACAGCCAGCATGATGAAGTGAAACCAGAGAGAGCAGCATATCACCTGCACAAAGCCAAATGAATAAAACATCCCTGAAAATACTGCAAACAGCCTTAGAAAGAGTCATTCATCCAGGACTGCCTTTTGCACCTGGAGCTGCCAGTGGGAGTTTTCTCTGAGCACTGGGAAGGGAACCAGGCATCTGAAAGACTGGGATGGCTGAGATTAGCTCAGATCCAGACAGCTATTCCATAGCAACAAAGTACAGTAATTCAGGCTCTAGCACACTCCCAAAGGGAAGGTGGGTATTGAGGTAGACTCTATAACCCAAAAAAGAACATGATTTCTAGCACTGGCTGTTTCTTGCCCTCTTCAGCTGTTTTTGTAAGAGCAGTTTTAAATAAAGGGTCAGACACAAACCTCTTCTTTCATGCCAGGGCACGGCAAGAGGACAGTTTTAGGCAGAAGAGGTCAACTGCTCTGAATAGCTCATTCTACAGGAACTGCCCAGGATGGAGCTCAACCGTGCAATTTAGCATCCCCCACGTCTCACGTCTTTGACATGGATATAGAGTAATAACAAGTTCCACTGTTACTCTACCCAGCACTGCCTCAGATAAGCCTGAATAGGCTCAGATAAAGATGGATAACAAATGGCAGGGTTTCTGTTTCAAGCAGAGGCCCTTGGAAATCAAGGCAGCTGAATGGGATGCACATCATCCGATGCTGGAAATTAACATCACAGCGCACAGGACTTTTCAGACTGAAGGATACCAAAGACTTAGCAACAATATTCACTCCTTTTCGCATTTCTTTTACACCCAGAATGGGTGGAAATACAGTAGAAATGTATAATCACCCAGGATAAACCGTAATTAGGCCCATTTCCAGGGTTGTATACACACAGAGAGCTCATGAAAAGCGAGGTTTTAATGAGTTGTGGGAGAGTCTATCCCCTGGTGACTGAACGATCTGTTTCTCTGAGAGGCCAGCAGAAGCTGAAGAATATACATGAATAAACAAAGAGCTGGAGCTGAGATATTTTGGGTGTGGTGTGTCCACACTGGAGTCCTTCCTTGTGCAGGTGGACTTTTCATACACGGAAAGCCCAACCTGTGGGTTTGTGTCAGTCCAGAGTGAATTTCACAGGGCTGCAAAAGAGCCCATTCCCTGTGACAAAGGAGGAACCTTCAGGAGGGTCACTGGTGGCACATGCATTCCCGAGGGTGGCAAAAAGGCAATCAAGGCAGGTAGCACCAAAGCTTTGGCTGTGCCCTGAGCTCCCTTCACTGCACAGGGCATTTCAGGGCTCTGCGTCCAAGTGGACCATCATGTATTTAGCTCTATTAAAACTGAGGGAAGGCTTCTGGTCCAGTGGGATGTTCCCAGCACAGAGCAGAGCCCCAGCACAGAGCAGAGCATAGCATCAGCATCTTCCAAGCATGGGACAGGTGTTTGAGCTGGTCTCCTCCTCAGCTGGGGATAAACAAGCACAGGATGGGTGGTTCTGGAGAAGCAGGGTGCAGGACAGGTCCCTGAGGTCACAGAGCCCATGGTGCATCTCTTCTATGCCACACATCCCACACCTCCCCAAGGTGGGGGCTATAGCAGAAAAGTTAACAACCTCCATGCTTGAAGTCCAGAAAAACTTGTACATCTCCATGGAAAAGACCAGGAGGCACTGTGAACATCTTCAGCCTCCCTGGCCATGCCAGAGCAGGGATTTATTGACTCAACCTAACCAGGAGCCCCAAGATACAGGAGAAGGCAGGAGACCAAGGTGACTGTGCTTGTGGACACGGCACAAAACCTTTGCTCCCAGCTGGGAGACCTTGGCAACTGCTGCCACAAAGTCCTGCCTAGGAAATAACACCATGAGACCTACGTGCTTGCTGGTGGAAAGGGAGCTGGAGGAGGATAAGGGCATCCTGTTTGTGCAGGGAGGAGGAGGAGCTCACCTGGCTCTGCCAGGGGGAAGGTGAGGGAAGATGGTTGGGGCTGCTCTGATCTGCACCGCGCTGGCTCCTGCCTGTCCTTGCATTACCTCCCACCTGGCACTGTAAAACCCCGCGGAAGAGGAAGGCCAATGCCCTGTGAGTGTCTAATCTCTACTCTGCAGGCTCTAATGGGCCCGTTTCACTGCGGTGTGTAAAGAGCACCGGGGTGATTCACCATCTAAGTGCTGCCCTGGCGGGGCCAGTTCGCTTCAGCTGCTCTAACACTTGTTTACATCTGTGCTAGGGCAGCCTTGAATAAGCGTGAACCTCCCACAGATGCTAATTCATATCAGCTCTCCTTTGTGTTAAATATTTATGTTCCTAATAGGCACGCCTAAGAAAAATACTGGCAAGTAAACCTGCAGCTCAACTCCATTACAAGTCAATTTTACCTCGGTGCAACTTGCATCCCAAATGAGCAGGACGAGAAAACACTCTATTTACAGAGCAAAGCAGCCCAGCGACTCAGCCATTAGCAATCTATTGATTAGATGACAATAAAACCTATCAATAAGAACTTCCAAAGACTTTCTGGTCACCGCCTGGACCCATAACTGGGATGGAAAGGCAGACGAGCTTCCAGCAAATCCCCACGGCAGCAAGGCATGAAACAATCCAAGCCCCCAAAAAACGCTGTTAATTGGTCGCTGCATGAAATCAAAGCTGGTCTGTGCAGAGCTGGAGGAAAAGCATGTGTCCTCAGAGCTGATAGGGAGCCTGGACGGGTTCTTGGCAAGCCTGGCAAGCTGCTTGTTCCAACCCCAAGCGATGTAAATCAGCGTGGGCTCATTTCAGTAAAGACATCCTGGCTTACACCACGGGAGACATTTCTTTAAAAATATTACATGTATTTCTTTTTTGTTTTTCTCTTTGTTTCCTACTCTCCCACTGAACAAAAGTCATCCAACAGTCCTGGCCTTATGAAAACCAAGAGGGGTGCAGGGAGGCTGCTTACCTTGCTGCGGAGTGTCCTCGCAGGTCTCCGTTCCCCACCGAACCTCCTCTGCTCTCCGCCTAGTTTCAAGGCACTTTTGTTGGCTGTTCTGCTACCTTGTCAGCTCGGGAACAGCAGTGTTTCGGTAATTCAATCCTCTACTTAACCGCAGGGACACTCCTACTCGGAGATCACACCCATTCCCAGGCTCACGGAGGGACAAAGAGGGAGCCGGCACCGGAGAGAGTTTCAACCAACTCTCTGCTTGCATCAAGTATCCACCGGCTCTCAATTCGCACAGCAGAAATGACCAAGCGCTGCTTTCATTACAAACCTGGTTTGTCCAGATTTAAAAGGGCACAGGAGGAATCCCACCCCCCTCCTCCTTCTCTCAGTCTCCGCTGGACTAAGCAAGGTGCGGTGCTGCTCAGGGGCGCGGTAGATTTTGGGGCTGAGAGTTCCAGCTCCAGTCCCTTCCTCCGACTGCCCTGAATTTTGGCAAAGCTATTCCAAAGGGAAGAGTGCTCAGGGAAGGCTCCTGCTCCCTGCAAGGCCAAGCTGGGTCTCCCTGTGCTCGCAGGCTGGGGCTCTGAGTGCATCCAGCCCAGGGCAGTGGGGAGCAGGGGTGAGGAGGGATGTCAAGAGCAGCGACTGGAATGGGAATGTGCAGAGCACTGGAGTGTTTAATGCAGAGCACTGGGCTGCCCTCCCGGGAGAAGAGTAATGATAAACCAGACAGGCCCATCAGTGTTTGCCATAGCCACCTTCGGCAGCAGAAAGATGTGTCTGTGGGTGCTTCTAGCTTATTGCTGAGAAAATCATCTGGGAAGCATGGATGGCTATGATATGCAGCCACTGGAAGCTGCCCTGATGCCACTGGCCGTGGATGGCCTGAAGATAAACCATCTCCTGTCATTCCCAGCTGTTCCTGCCTGGCACACGCATGGTGCTGCTGGAGGAGAGGGATGGAGGCACCACTTGGTACCCTGTCATCAGCCATCAGCTCTGCCTTTGGGGGGTCCAGGACTGTCCAGCTGTGTTTGCATATCTCCAAGGATAGAGACTACACGTCCTCTCAGGACTGGGAACCATCCCAATCACTTGTTATTTCCTTAATTTTCTAGATTAACCCACACAATCTGAAAATAAATATGAATCAGCTAACCAGCTAAACCAGGTGTCTGAATAGGTTTAAACCACAGTTTCCACAAAACTCATCCACTGACCGCTCTTATACCTAAGGGACCTGTAACGTGCCCAAAATACCAATGACATTAGCAACAGACTGGTGTGCCACTAACCACAGAGAGCTGCAAACCAGGGTGGGGGCTGGACCTGCTTGTTCAGCCTGGGTGTGCCCATATCTGAGAGGAACACTGCAGAGATCTTAGTTTCATGGTTAAAGATGCAAAACTGCCTCTTAGCAAGCGGTTTCTCCCTTAATGTCTGCAGGCTACAGCTCATAAAACCTGTAACAGTCTTCACTTCTCATTTTTCATTTTACCTGAGTGTCTTCCTCCAGTCCACAGAAGGTGGGGACCTGCAACAGAGTCTGCTTTTATCTTTGGAGTCCACCCCAAGCCCACTGCTGGCCCAGTGCTGAGGCTCATACTCCAGCAGTTCTGGTGGGAGGCATTGGAAGGTGGAGTGAGGACATTTCCAAGGATCAGCACCAAGCTCCATTGTGCTCTGGTTCATTTTTTGCCACCTGAACTCATTATCCCCAGCACCAAATGTTGTGTGTCTGGGTCCTTTTTGGTGCTGATATATGCTGTTGTAAACCAACCCATTTCCATGGCTGTGGCTACATGAATTGGAGCTCTGGGGTGAAGCCTGTCATTCCTGTGCCCATAGATTTGGTGATGCACTTCAGGCTCATGCAGAGGTGATGCCTGAGCTGCCTGCCCGCACTCCTTTCCATTGCCACAGTGAAAAAAGTAGTAAATAAATCCTGATGAGCTTTTAAGGAGCCCAAAACTGTAGAAATACATGTAAAGCAGTTTAGAACAGTCAATGCCGAGGGGAAAGAAGACATTTGTCATGAAACTTGGGCTCATTTGGTGCTGAGCTGTAGGCACTTTTGCTTCCTGCTAATTCTGGTCATGCCATAAGGTTATAGAGCAGAAAACATTATTTCCAAGCAGTTTAACTCAGTACTGGTGGAAAACAGAATAGCCTGACTTTCATAACTGAAACATGATCTGAGATGTTCCTGTCCAGCTGTTCTTCCCATGTGCACAACTTGATGCACTCGCATCCTGGACCTAAGCCTTGACCTGGTATTCCCAGAGCTCAGAGACCTTGTAGTTTAGTATTTTTGTTTCATGCACACAGATGTCAGATGAGTCTGTTTTCAGTGTCCCAGTACAAGCCCAAGACACTGAAGACATTGTCACAAGTCCACACTGGGGTAAATCAGAAGCTGCTGGGAGGAAGAGTCCAGAAGAGGAAATTCAATGTTTGGCAGCATGATGTCCCATGTCTGCCTCAGCTTTGTCCTTCCCACATGCCTGTGGACAAGGTTAACATTGTACATGGGGAAACAGGCTCTGCCAAGGATGTATTTGCAAAATGACACGTTGCAAAGGTATTTCCACCCTGCTTTGGGATATGGAGCTCTGGGAGGAAGAGGGAAGGGCCAAACCCTGCAGATGAGATAACGGGAGGGATCTTACGCTTTGGAAAAGCAAGGGAAGGAGGCAAAAAACCCCCACAAGTTGTTTGAGCAGCCAATAAAGAAACCCTTTGCTAATTATATAAAGTTAAATGTCCTGACCTGTAACAGCCAGAGCATTGCATGAATTTCTGAGAAGTTTTCAGGAGAGCTCTCCTTGGCCCACAACCAAAGCATGTGTCATTTTACTGCCCATCCCTCATGTAGCCTCACTCAGGTACTTCTCTGCCTGACAACATCGTGATGTCCAAATGAAAATCTACATAGTGCCTCTTACAGATCTACCTACCAAGAGGAGGATTGGGTTATAACCTACTGCTCCCTCACCCGCTGTGCTCCTGGATGTGGGGAAAATGATGAGAAAGCAATACAAATGCATGTGTGTAAACTGTAAGATCATCTCTCAGGGAAGACCTTATCTCTCCCTGCAACCACCTGAAAGGAGGTTGTGACCAGGTGAGGGTTGGTCTCTTCTCCCAGGTAACAAGCAATAGAACAAGAGGGAATGGCTTCCAGTTGTGCCAGGGGAGGTTTAGATTGGATATTAGAAAAAGTTTCTTGACCAAAAGGGTTGTCAGGCACTGGAACAGGCTACCCAGGGAAGTGGTGGAGTCACCATCCCTGAAGGGATTTAAAAGGTGTGTAGATGTGGCACTTGGGGACTTGGTTTAGTGGTGGCTTTGGCAGTGCTGGGCTTACAGTTGGACTTGATCCTATAGGACTTTTCCAACCGAAATGATTCTGTGATTCTATTCCGTGATCCTAAGACCTGTGAGGAGCTCACTTGTTTGAACTTCTTACACCTTGCTGAGGCAAAGGATGCCTCGAGAAGCACATCTCAGCCAGCCACAGCATCTAACCTGTGAGCAAGGCAGGGATGACCAGCAGCCAAGAGGGACTGAGCACCAGCCTCAGGATTTGGCCCAGCTGCCTGCAAGGGGTGGTTTGGTGCAGGAAAGTGAGCACAGCTCTGCTCTTTGGCCTGGCAGGCTTGGTCTGGTGGAGGTCAGGATTTCACGTGGAAATGGTTTGGTAGGGCAGAGCTCTGTGGGCACCATCTGACCAGGCAGCACAGAGCTGCCCCTGACAAGTAACAGAGTGCTGGTTAATGGTTAACAGCAGCAAATGGAGACGTCTTGGAACAGGAGAACCCTCAGTCCTTCAAACAAACCCTTCCAGCACAGCTCTGGGGCATGACAGTGTGCAGAGCCCTGAGAACAGCGGATCCTGCGGGGGCAGGGGCAGGATGGGCCCCAGTTCTGAAGAAAGGAGTGGCCTTGGCAGGCCAAAGACATAAGGGTAAACACTGATTTCGGGCAGGAATAACTTTGGTGAGAGCTCTAGAGATGCAGTTTGCCTTCCCAGAGCCAAGAGCTTGCAGCAGGTTAAGGCAGGAGCAGTCTCTCCAGCACAGGGGTTACGACACTGAGGCTGATCAAACTTGTAGCTGTTGCTCCAATTTATTGCTTTGCAATCTTAGTGCAAACCCCATTTTAAGCAGCTGTGCTGGGCTATGGAGTTGGGATATGGGGCTTGTGTTTCCTTAGGCTTAATGGGAGAAGTACCCCTTGCGAAAGAAAAGGAAGGAGGTCCAGAGATGATGACATCTTGCAGCATGACAGCAAGGTCTGCCAGGGCTTCTGGTCAGTCTCAATCTTCTCGTCTATGTCCTAAAGTATCTATAGCCCCTCTCTGATGGTGGGAGGCACAAGTCCAAGTCTCTGCTAGCCAGGAGAAATACCTCAGCAAATGTGACTGACTACAATGATGTGACATGACGATACTGATGGAAAGAGTTGTACCAAGCCAGACCCCTCTTGGTCTGCCTGTGTGAGCTCTGGCTGCTACTGGAGGTTTTGCAGAGGGATGTACAGCACTGTGTTTTCCAAAATTACATTTGGGAGAATTACACTCTCCCAGGCCTCATGGAGGGGGTTTTTTCCAGACTTTTGCTGGTGAAAAACTCCTGTCCTGGAGTAAAAGAGCGGCTGTTCCCCTTTCAGGAGGTTAATCTGCAACTCGCTGGGCGCAGGTCAGTGGGGAGGTGACAGTCCCCTGGGGTGGCTGCCCATGCCTGTGTGCACTGTGGGTGTGGGTTCCTCTGCACCTCTCCCCGTTTAATCTCACCTGCCAATGCCAAGAATTAGCAGGTGCACTGAGAGAACAGGACAGCCGAGGTGGGACCGTGACGTGGCACAGGCAAACAGCCACCCTGGCTGCCTTCCAGCACAGGGGCCCCAGTGCAGAGCCGGATGTGTTCAGACCATTGTTTCATCTGGGGAAACTTCCAGAAGGACCCGAATCCCCCAGACACATCACCCCCGGATCGCTGTCAGACCCTGCTCCTAATGCAGCCACCAGAGTTTGGGCACCTGATGTTCTTCAGGTTATTGGCTGGCTACCTGCTAGGATGGAGGAGGATGAAAAGCATAGATTTGCTGCTACTTCAGAAAATTAGCCTGCTTTTCCAGAACGCCAAGAAGCTTTAGGGAAGCACTTGCTGGCAATGAAGACTCATCAGGAGCTGTTCCTTTAGGTAAAGAGATGGGGAGTCTAACAGGGTGAGCCTCACTGCAGTGGTGGCTTTCACAGAATAACCATGTGCAGGAAATCAAAACTGGGATTTTCCTGTTCCTGAGGGTTTTTCTCATGTTCACATAAGCCACAACCACCTGAGCACTTGATCTAGACTATTAGCTGCTGATACCTGCTATTAAATTACAATCTTCAGGAGATCATAAATCCTGATTCAAGACTTAATCCCAGGTAAGGCATTGTGGGAGCCTTGCACTGAGATGTTTACCTGTCTCACATCTGTGTTAAGGTGATAGCAGGGATTATTTCTTGCTGTTATAGGGATGATACCAGGGAGGGAGCACAGGAGACACACAGAGGTTTCCCAACCAGGATCACTGCAGGAACTGGGCAGTAAAGATAAGAACAAGCCCAGATAACCCAAGCATGAGCCTGGCTACTTGGTAATGGCAACCAACCTTCTCCTCAGCATCCTGTCACACTCTGTCCTCAGCTCTCAGCCACAGAATCATTAAGGTTGGAAAAGACCTCTGAGATCATTGAATCCAACCATTAACCACTTCCCTGGGCAGTCTGGTCCAATGCCTGACAACCCTTTAAGCCCATGGTATGGAGCAGATATTTCCCCCAGGTAGAACAACATGTACACCTTAAAGAGGAAGACAATGAAGAGAGGAAGGAAAAATGCAGAGAGGATCAGTGGAAACAAACATCCCTACAAACAGGACTGTTTTGCAAATAGCTGTAAGGATAGTTTAAGAGTTTCACAAAACCTCAGAGGTTCTCTTGCAGCCCTAATGAAAACCTTATGAAACCCAGCAAATTCCAGCACACTTTAGTCAGGGTCATCAAGCAGAGCCTCTGCCATTTCCAGCATCAGCTGAATCCAGAAGAAAGGAGACATTTCACAGGCAGGGGAGACTCAGCCCCGGAGCTGGTTAATGGGTGTGTGAGCCTGGCAAAGGTCATCCTGTGGCATCCTGTGGGTGGCAGAGGAGGAACTCACTTGTGCCATGGTAGTGACACCCCCTGAGGTCCAGGTTCCTTGGGACTGTCCTTTCATGGGAATCGCCCCATGAACAGGCAAGATGAGGGATTAATGCCTTGTTCTCATGGGGGAGCTGAGGCAAACAGGGGTTATTTATACCTTTTGGACAAGATTACATGGGATGTCTGTGCAAGAACCAAGAAGTCAGCTCAGGTCCCCCACAGCTCACCCCCACCCTGCAGGAGATGTGGCCTGGGTTTCTCTCCTGTGGGGTACAAGGCTGGTCCTTTAGTACTCAGTGCAGCCAGCTGGTCCCAGTGGTTTTCCTGTGGGTTGGGATCACTGAGGTAGCTGCAGAACATGCTGCCTTTTCTGGTGAAGGTGCCTGGACCTCTCACTGTTTATTTCTTCTTTTAGCACTCAGGCAGACCAGTATTTTTCACAACTGGGGGAAACCTCATTGCTCACATTGGTGACCATACCCGAGTGCCCACAAAATAACTCCACCCTCCCTTGCAAACTTAATTTTTAACCTGACTCATTTCAGGCTGCACTTATGACTACAGAAAGTCACCCTGTGCTCAGGGATGGGATGGGGGATGAAATCCTGAAGGCCTACCCCTGCCAACACACACCAGCCTCCCCCATGAAATTGTTAGTCATAGCAGATGCCAGTCTGTGGTGCCCAGACATGTGGGGGATGTCCTTGTGCTGCGCCAGACGGGAATTGTGTCCTAGGAAGGGATCTGGATTTTTCTCAGGGACTTTAAAGTTTGTTCCCCAAATCTTTCCCCAAAACAGAGCAAAGATTTCCCCAGGACAGGTAGTTTGGATTTTGAGCTGAGTTCACCACCTCCTGCTGTTCACCTCTGCTAAACAGGGTTCATGAATTTCAACTCTGAGGAAGTGTAGGGGCGAAAGGACAAATCCTACAAGCTGCTGAGCCTGGGAAACCACAGGCAGAGCTGAGCTCATGCCTGTATGACCAGGGGTACATCAGGTAGCCCTTGCTGGGGCTGGCCAGGCAAGAGCTATTGTCTGCAGGAATGCAGCCCTGCCTGTGCCAACCAGGAAGGAGCAAGAAAAATCAACCACCCTAAAGGCTGGGAAACTGTCACCCTCTGGCATGTCACCCCTCCCTGCTTTCTGTGGTCCCCAAAGGGTGCAGAGCACTCTCTGTGCCTGACGTACTTCCTTGGTCCATTAACCCCCCACATCAGATGTTGGTCACGTCATGCTGCTGGAAGGAGCTCCAGCACCACTGATACTGATCACAGCCTCGGTTCAGCTCATGAACGAAGACCAGGCACTTCTCTGGGTGCTGTAAACACCTCCCTGTGTGGCTTATGCAGTCTCCACCTCCTTCTCACAGATCAGCCCAAGGATCACAAGCAGGAAACCACATGTTGGATGGGCTGGGTTAACTAGGACCCACAAAACTTCGAAAAGATGGAAGATAGAATCATAGAATAGTTAAGGCTGGAAAAGATTTCTAAGATCATCGAGTCCAAGTGTTGACCCAGCATTGCCATGTTCACTACCAAACCATATCCCCAAGATGAAGGGCCATTGGAGGGAAACAACTTGATTCGTACTATTGCAGCTCTTCAACAACTGAAAAATTCAAGCAGCCAATATTTTAGGCAGTATCACTGTCTGCAGAGTTCAGTTGCCTTGCCAGAAATGATCTCCAGAAAGTCATAGCCAGAGCTGAAATCCATGGCTCCTGCATCCCCCACAGTACCTGCTGGGCCACGTGTCCTTCTGTGCTGCATGTGGAGCCAAAAAGCTGCCTACAAGCTTGGGTGGCAGCAAGGAATGGTATCCCCCAGCCAGCATCAGTCTCAGCATGAGAGGCTGGTGAGGAGCAGTGGTGCTGCCTGAAACCTTCTGATTATCAGGAAAAACATTGCCACGAGGCTGATACACCCAGTTCTTCCCTTGTGGTGGTTAGTCCCTGCAAACACTGGCACCACATGCCCTTAATGGGTGGGAGCAATGGCACTAAGGAGGAGCTCAGGTGAGCCAAGAGCCTTTTCCCAGGCAGTTCTGATTACCCTGTTTGAACACCAAACAAGAAATCCATGTTACTTCCGTGTCGGATGGGACTCTTTCTCATACAAGTGAGAGGTTGTGCTTGGGGCATCCCTGTGCTGCTCCCCAGGAGGAATTGGCCAATTTCTTGTTTCTTCTCCCTATTTTTCCTGGCTTTTCTGAACACCAACACTCACAGAGAGACCTTGCCTTGCAAAGGGCGGTGTTATCTTACCTATTTTTGGCACAAAAGGAAACCATCAGAAGTCACAGAACTGCCTCCCTCACACCCAGAGCTTGGCTGATTTGGGTTAAACACATTATCCAACAGAGGGAGTGGACACCAGCTCGATCCATAGGCATCCACTCAACACAAGAGGCAATTTCACTGCTTACCAAAACTGCCTGGGGACAGGCGATAATGGTGACAGTGACATCACTGCACACGTGGTGGCATCAATATGCACTCACACGTGGGCTTTGACATGTGTCTGCACGGGTTTTGCCTCGCCTGGAGACAGAAGCATCACTCCCTTTGCAAACAAGGAGGAGGAGGAGGAGGAGGAGGAGGGTGAGACTGAGGCTCACCAGCCTGGGGAGGAGGAAAGGGCAGGGCACTCACACCTGAGCAGGAAGCGAGTCCTGGCCCTTGAGGCAGGTCTGCTGCACCCACCTTGGGACTTAGGATGTTTTCTCTCCTCAGCAAGCATCTGGATGAGACTGGGGATCAGAATGAGACCGGGACTTGACTCCTCTTTGCTCAAAGATTGACTGGGGATGATTTTTCCAAACCACATTCCTTCCACACAGAAATCCAGCTCCAGAAGAGCATTTTGGGAGAGGACTGCAAATGATGCCTCCAGGGTTGCATTCCTGGGCTGGTGGATGAATCATTTTCCAGTCCCACAAGGGAAGAGCCCATCTCTAAGGCACTGAAGGCCAGGAACCAGTTGAGGGAGGGGACTGGAACAGGCTGGACTGGTTTCCAAGTTTCAGGCAGCTGAGTGAAGCTGGAGGAGAGCAGTTAGCACTGAGCAATGTGTGTTTGCACATCTCTGCTGCTCCTGGCAGCTGCAGCCTTTGCTCCTTCCGCGGGAACTATGAGGAGCACAGGGATTGCTGCTTGGATAATCTGCCTGGGGACCAAAGGAGCTGCCATTTGTAAAGGACCACCCTTCACATCGTCTGAAAAGCTGAGAAATCTGAGGTTTCTCAGGAACGCTTTCCCCTTTACACAGAAAGTGGTGATTATTCAATAAACCCCCACGCCCCATCTCTCAGCCATTTCAGCCAAAATCCAAACCACTTCAAATCTCCAGTGACGCACGCTTGAAGTTATTTCTTTCCATCCCCTTTCTTCTCTCCTAAACCAGTCCTCCCAGCTGGATTACACTTCCCAAAGTCTCCTCTAATGCTGCTTCACTGGGGTGCTTTGCACCTCACACTCCCTGAGAGCAGAGCAGCAGCAGATCTGTGTCCTGCCTGGCCACTGGGAGCTTCCACAACACTTCCTTCTGAACATGAGTCCAGATGCATTTGTGCCAGAGAATTCCAGCTGCAGATGTCCTTGTAGTCCCAGGGATGCAGGGGTGGCCAAGGGAAAGAAGCCTTGCCTGCAGCATGGTGATGGTGACAGAGTGTGTGCTCTGTTTGTCTGCATGGGGGGTGTCCCCACTTAGAAAAGGGACATAAGAAGTATGAAGGATTCTGAAGAGGCCACACAGCCTGTCCAGCCATGTTTGGAGTCTGCAGACTCATGTGCTGCTGGATTTGTGTTCAATGTTTCCACTAAAAGGAGTTCAGAGATTCTAAGAGTGGCCTGCTTTGGCATTCTTACAGGAGAAGAGGGAAGGGGAGGGGAGGGGAGGGGAGGGGAGTATTCATTTGGAAAATATCTACATCTATGCCAATGGCACCGTGCACCCTTTTACCTAGGATTTTTTTACCTAATACATTGCTGAAATCTATTTTCTTTTTTTAATTACTCCCTCTTTTCGACGACACAAATCAGACATCCTGCTGAACACCAGGCATTTATCCTGGTAACAACTTTCTCCCTCTTCTACAACCCTAGAATGGCTTGGATTGGAAGGGACCTTAAGGGCTGTCTAGTTCCAACCCCCTGGCCATGGGCAGGGAAACTAGAAGAGAGAAGAGCCCCTCTCTCTTGGTGTGCTGCGTTCCTACCACTGTGCTTTCCATTATCTTCATTCTGTGGGACTCCCAGCCCACTTTATCTCTAATTTCTGCCTTAGGGCACACTGGCACTGACCACAGCTCAGAGCAAAGTCTCTCTGGCATCCAGTAGAGCAGCAGCACTTATTTCCCAGTTTTTACAGAACTCTTCTTTTGAATATATTCCTCGAATGAGATGGGGATTTTTTTGGCAAGGGTTTGTTTTTTTAAACTTGTGGTGGTTTTTCCTTCCAAAGCCCAGTGTAAGTGATCCAGACCTTGTCGTTCATTGCATGGAATCATAGAATCAGTAGAGCTGGAAAAGACCTCTAGGATCAATGAGTACAACTGTTAACCCAGCACTGCTGTGTTCACCACTAAGCCACAACTCCAAGTGCCACATCCACACTTTTTTTGAGCACTTTCAGGGATGGCGACTCCACCACTTCCCTGGGCAGCCTGTGCCAATGGCTGAAAACTCTTTCAGTGAAGAATTTTTCCCTAATACCCAATCTAAACCTTCCCTGGCACAACTTGAGGACATTTCCTCGTCCTGTTGTTTGTTACTTGGGAGAGGAAACTGACCCTACCTCTTTACCACCTCCTTTCATCTGCCCGCCCTCCTTCTGGTCTCTGTTCCTATATTTGATCTGCTTGGATTTATCACACAGGGAGATCTCCTTGTTCAGATCCCTAGTTTTAATCATCACTGGGAAAACTCCCCTCTGCTCCTCATGGAGTTTGTACTGCAGATTGTTCCTCCATGGCTTCAGAGACACACCACCAACAGCAGTTTCCTGGTTCAGCTGAAAGACCATCAGCCAGGTGTGGCCATACCCACAAGCCCCACTGATAACAATGTGATTTTGCATGGAGCTTCCCCAAAATAACAGTGGTTTAACATAGTGCCTTGCTTTTATCTTCCTCCAGCACAATAATTCCATTCACTCAAGGCAGTAACCAAAACCACACAGGGAAGTCTTCTCCCTGGGGAGACTGCATTAAGAAATGATCTTTGTAAAGCCCCTCCAAGCCCACCGAGCTTAAGTAGCTGAGGTTGAGACAGGAGGGTTTAGTTCTTTCCATGGGGCTTTGGGCGTGACTAAAGCAATTTTGGCTCAGATTTCCTGGAAGCAGCACACTTCCCATGAGGCTGGGAGAGCTGAAGGATGAGCAGAGCTACATTACAAACCCCTGGACAGGCAACTGGTGGAGACAAACAGCACCTGGAGCAGGTAATGGCAATGAAAACACTGACCTCAACCTGGTCTAGTGGAAAGTGTCCCTGTGCATGGCAGGAGGGTTGGAAATAGATGGTCTTTAAGGCCCCTTTTGGCCCAAATCATTCTGTGATTCTGTGATGCCACTTTTTGGCCATTGCCACCCAGTGCCTTGGGCTGACCCGGGATGAGGGAGGCCTCTCCCATGACTGTTTTTCCCAGCAAAAAGGCATCTGATGCTATTTCCCCCAATTTTGCATGTTTTCCAACACAGACAGCTAGTGTTTGATGACGTGCTTTGAAGCTGCTGCCTCGGTTGTAGATCTGAAGGCAGCTCCAGTACCTGACAGCTTGTGCTTCCCATCCTCACTCCTACCTTAGCCTCATACAGTCATTCTCCCCTCCTACTTTGCCACGGTGCAATTTTAAATAGAGCACTGGGATAAGCTCTGAAGAGACATTTAGGAAAACAGAACTGTGCCTTCACACAGTTTACGGACTTGGATTTGGACCATTTAGGATTCAGCATCTCTCTCTACTGCTTTTCCTTGAAGAAGTTACCTGCAAGTTAAAATTGAATGGTCAGAGGCCATATGGAGCTCACTGGTACTGTAGCAGCCTTAGTTTCCCCATATCTGTTTTTCTTTCATTCCAGCAGTGCAGCTTTTTTATAACAGCCCTTAACCAGCTCTCGAGGCTGTTAGTTGATAAAAGCAGTAAGGCTATAGTTGCTGCTCATTTAAGTTAAAAAAGAAGGGGGGAGGGAATAATAATGACAGAACTGTTCTGAATTTTGAAAGTACTATTTAAAAAATTGACATTTTGCCATTGCTCCAGAGCTGCCAGAGAACAGGAGAGGGGAGCAGAAAGTTCGTAGAAATAACAACTTTACAATTTGTTTTGATAAAATATGGGCATTGAAAAAAAGCAACTCAGAGCACTTTCACCCATCTCTAATTGCTGTCATTACAGAAGAACCAGCTCTCCAGAGCATGGTGGGAGGTCACAGCACAGAAAATCCTGCTCCATGCCACACCTTTCCTGGCAGGGTTTTCTCAGCAGGACCATGGAAGGTGGGATCTCATCATGACAGAGTGGTTTGGGCTGGAAGGGCCCTTAAAGATCATCCAGTTCCACCCCCTGCAATGGGCAGAGACACCTTCCACTAGCCCAGGTTGCTCAGAGCCCCATCCAACCTGGTCTTGCACACTTCCAGGGATGGAGCATCCACAGCTTGTCTGGGCAAGCTGTGCCAGGGCCTGCCCACCCTCAAAGTGAAAAATTTCTTCCTAATATCTAATCTAACCCTGCCCTTTTTCACTCCCCTTTTTCTTGTCACCCCAGCTCCTTGTCCCAAGTCCCTTTCCAGCTCTCCTGTAGCCTCTGCAGGCACTGGAAAGGGCTCTCAGGTCTCCCTGAATTCTTCTCTTCTCCAGGTGAGCACCCCCAGCTCTCCCAGCCTGGCTCCAGCCCTTGGAGCATCTTTGTGGCTTCCTCAGGACTTTTTCCAACAGCAACATGTCCTTCTTGTGCTGGGGCCCAGAGGTGGACACAGCTCTGCAGGTGGGGTCTCACAGGGGCAGAGCAGAGGAGGAGAATCCCCTCCCTCGACCTGCTGGTCACGCTCCTTCTGCTGAGTTTGTCCTGCTGGAGGATGAGCTGCCTCTCTCTTTATTTGCAGAGGTTCATAATGGTCTGATTTCTGCTTCCCTACTTCTCAGGAGGTATCTGCTCCAAAACACAGAAAGATCCCACTATTATGACTAATCAGTCACTCTGCTTCAGCACTTGTAACTGTCTCCAGGATGGAGCCAATCCCTATTTTGGTGGTGAGATCCCTAAAAATGGGTGACAGCACACAAACCCAGTGCCTGTGAGATCCAGCCTGTCAGCGAGCACATCAAATCCATTATTTTAAAAAAAAACCATCACAGCAAAGTGTCACAGCTGACAACCTGGTTACCAAGAAGTTAAAAGAAGAACTTGATTTTCTGTATAGTTGAAATTTAGAGTATCTAAAGCAGCCAGAAAATCTGGTTCCTTTTTCTGCCTGGAGCTGACTCACTGCAGGCAGATAAAAAAACATTTATCTCCCATTTCCCAAAAATTTTCAGGACTGCCAGAGTGATGTGGAATCAAATGAGATGAGGCTGCAGCCTTTACGGAAGAAATAAGAAAATATATTATTTGTGGAATTGTTTTACCCCTTGGACAGTGGGATGTAGATAATTTCCTTCCTTTTCATCACAGTGAAGGTGAGAAATGCCTGTGCCCCAACAGCATCCAAGAAACTGGAGGGATTAAAGGAGAAACAGGATCTTGGAGAGATCAGAGCCACATTTAACATCAAGTCATTAACTGGAGTCTCTGACTGGAGCCTGACCTTTTCCCTGGCACACAGTGTATCGATGGAAAGGCTGGGAGATGCCTGTCAAGGAATATTTCTCCTTTAAATTTAAACTCTCCATATTGGCTGGGTTACATTAATCAAGTCACACCTTCATTCTGCATCTCATAGGGAATAGGCATTTGCAGATAATCTGATTTTTGCAGCAGATAATGTCTTTGTTTTGCTAACAGAGATGCAGGTGTTACTTGCAGCAGCATCCCCACAGCTCCAACACCCCCATGCCCCTGTGTGGCTGGAGCTGCCTGTGACAGGCCAAGCTGTCACCTAGAAAAGCCAGGAATTGGGCCCAGGCAGGGATCTCAGCCTGAGATTTAACTTTCAAGGCTGTCTCCCCATCACGAATTAACCTTCAGGTTCAACACAAGCCATTCACCTCACAGGGCATCCTGTTCCCTGGAGCAGCCAGACAGGGTTTGCTTCTTCCATACACCCCTGGAACACTCCAGAGCATCTCTTGGCCCCATGTTGTGTCATTGGTGTCACCTTCCCTTCTAGCAACAGTTTCACTAATCAAATAGCAGCATGGACACAATACAAATGGCAATGCATGCTAAGTGGAAATATTCTGACTGAATGAGAAGAGTGGTTTTGCACCCCACAACTAACGAGGACCAGGATTGCAAGGGGTTTAGTGGCACCTCCAATCAAGATGTTTTGCACTTGGAGAAGTAAAACAACCAACACACAACAAATCTGTTCTTCCCTCTAAAAGAAGGGGCAAAGGAGAAGGGGAACCACAGAACCAGAAGCAAACAGCCTGTCCAAGGTAAGCTGGAGGGTTCGTGGCAGAGCTGGGGGTGATATCCTGGTTGTATGAAACAATGAATGCCAGAGATGCAGAGCTCTCCTTCACCAGGACAAGTGGCCATCCCATTCCTGGGGACAGTGAGCCAGGAGGTGGAAAAAAGATACATGGGACTTGTAGAATCCCAGAACAACCCAGGTTGGAAGATTGAGTCTGACAAATCTTTACAGCCAAGAGAGAGAGCAGGACACGTCCAGCAACTGATTTGCATGACCAACCTTGGGTGTCTAAGAGATGAATCTCCCCCTGGGGGTGACTCTTCTCCCCCTTGGCCACAAAGCAAGCCTGGGCTGACTGATTTGGACCTTTAGAGGTGAAAATTAGGGCTGATGAAATTGCAAGCCTCACCTCAAATTGGCAGGAACATCAGCTGTGAGGTAGAACATAGGAAAAGTATAAAAAAGTACAACTTCTGCGGAAAGGAGCCTAGATGAGACTATCCATCACCCTGTCCAGTCTCATCTTAAAATCCTTCAGTGATGGGGACTCCACCACATCCCTGGGGAAGTTGTTTCCATGACAGACTGTTCTCACTGTAAAAACTTTCTGTCTCATGCCAAGCCAAAACCTCTTCTGGGGCAATTTGTACCCATTGCCTGTTGTTTCCCCCATGAATCCGTGGGAAGAGAGAGCCTCCACACTCTGTAGCCTACTGAGCACTGGAATGCTGTGATGAGGTCCTGCCTGAGCCTTCTCATCTCCAGGCAGGAGGGACCCAACTCCTTCAGCCTTTCCTCTCAGGGCAGGTGCCCCCAGGTGAGAAGGAGCAGGAAGCCAAGGAGATGGGCTGCAGAGAGCGCTGACAGGTTGGAAAAACAAATCTCTTCAGAAAACGAGCTCGTTGAGCACACGAAACCAGACGATGCTGTCCCTAAGAGGCAGGGGCAGCCCTGCAGGTGTGGTGTGGTCCATTCCCTGGTGGATGCAGCATTCCTGGCCCAGCCTTGCCCCCCCCTCACTCCCATGCTCTGGCTCAGCACACACGGCAGGGAAGCGGAATTGGCACAGGGAGAGGTGCTTTGTACACCTGCCAGCTTGGCACCACAGTGCTTTCTTCTTTTTTTTATCCTCCCCCTCCTGGAGACTCAACATTTGTCCACGGTTCTCCTGATGTACTTCGGCCAAATCCCAATTTAAAACGATGTTGCTTTAGAAACAACATCCTTCCTTTTGGAGGAAAAAAAAAAGGTTTATCACACTAGGGAAGGTGTAAGGATGTAATTTAGAACTCAGCTATTCCAGAAATGCTGATTTCCTTCTTCACTTTTCATGGGCTGACCATATGCTTTTGCATTTTCACGGAAGGAAAAATAATCAGAGACTAAAATGATCATAAATACTCACCTGTGTTCAGGTGTGGAGCCACAGGTTCCTTTTGCAAAGGAAACTCAGCATTCAATGGGCAAACGAAGAAACTGCCTCTGAAAGTACCTGAAGGAAGATGTTACCCGTGGACCTGTGGAGTCCAACCCTGGCAGGGGATTCAGAAATTGAGAGTTGTGGTGATGCTTTTACTGGAGATAATGTCTTTTAAAAATCCTCTACGGTGCCTTTAAAAGCCAGCACTGCACAGCTGCACCATCTCGTGGTGTGACAGAGCCCTGCATGGCCCGAGCCTTTAAAACCCTCCTCATTTTCCTGAAACTTGGATCATGGATGCATCACAGCCAAGTGCATCCAATACTAGACCGTGCCAGAGCTTGGCCCACCACAGTTCAGAGCCACCAAGTCCCTCCAGACCTCCCCCAGCTCCCATCCTTCCCACCTGTTCATCCTCCTCCCTGGGGTCCAACCATTTTCCAACCACAGCCATCATCATTATTCCAAGTATTTGCCCTGATCCCTCCAGCTATTATTTCAAGATTCAACAGATTAGAGATCAGGCCAGTGGGTGATTATTCATGTGAACCTGCTCCGAGTTACTAAGATGCCTTACTGAGGGTTCCGAGGAGATAAAGGCTCTGCTCACTATTTAGAGAAAATATTTAAAGGAATTTTAAGGGTCAGAGCTACAGCCCCATGATGCAGAGCCAAGGGCAAGACCTGTATGTGCTCAGTCTCAGCCCTACTCCTACACAGCATCTGGTCCCACTCAGCTTTAAGTATTTTCCAACCTAAATGATTCCATAATTCTGTGATTAAATGGGCTCAGGTCTTGACAAAAATCTTCCTCTCTTCTTTTAAATGCTTTTGCTTGTGAAAGAACAGAACGGCCCAAGACATCAGATTTTATGGCTGAATATTTCAGATGCATAAAAAAAAACCCACAACCCAGATAAATTTTACATGAATCTGTGTTCTCAACCTCTCAGGGTTGAGAGCATATAGGCACCCGGCATATCTCTACCAGCCTATTAGGTAGAGATTAGGAAAAATATCCTAAAAGCATTAAAAAAACCCAAACACACATGAAAATATCAGTTTTATATTTCTGTGGGTTCAGCACGTTCTTAACCTACACCCAACTTCTTCAGCATGACCTTTCCACGCTACTGCTGCCTGCAGACCTAACTTGGAGACACGTGCAGGATGAAAAGCTGCCTCATGTGGGCACCTTGAACCAATCCAGCTCCATCAGGAGGCATCTCCCCCAGGTCTTCCTCATCCCTTAGGGGGTGAATGTTGTTTGCACACAGACTGGTTGACCCAAAACCAGTGCCAGGTCACCTGCTCAACATCACCATGGATGGATCAGTGCTGACAAGAGGCACTGCCAAAGTTAGGGACACAGAAGCCACTGCAGCCCGGAGGGGAGGCAGGGATGTATCTCCTGATCCACTCTCAGGCCTTGTTTATCCCTACAAACCCAGGACAGGCAGGTGAGGAACAAACCAACAACTTCAGGGGGGCTGTGAGCACCTAAGGGGGGTGCTGCACACAGGAATTGGACAGGGGTTGTAGAGGGAACCCCACCAGTCACCATCAGTTTTCTCCCACTTCCTCATCCCTTCCCAGAATCCAGGATATTCCTCCTTTTTTCCCCATCCCCAGCTTATGTACAAGCTACAGCAGCTTTGGAAGCAGCAAGATGGCTTTATTCAAACCTCAGCAGGTTAACCAAAAAGAACAGGAACTGAACCCACCTGCCAAATATGCTGCTAGAGGAAGGAGCCCTTGATGCTCAGCAGTCAAGGCTTTCATCTTTATTAAAGCCCAGCAAGTCCAAAGAGTTGTGAGAGGAATGGAATGAGAACTCTCTGGCCTCATTCTGTGAAGTCTTTGCTTCCCCCTCCCAGTATTTCCCCTGTGGAGAATGGCATGTGGGTGCAGAGGGGCATTCCTGGGAGCAGCCCTCAACTGTATGCATTATCAGACATGAAGAGGATGAAAAAAATAACACAGATAGTTTATTGTCAAACTGAATCAAAGCATGGGAGAAAAAAAAAAAATAAATCACAAGGTTACACAGTAAAGAAATTTGGTTTTCATCACAAAAGCTCATTAAAATCAGACAAAAGAAAACAACCCATTGTCAAGCCAGCACCTCCTCCGAGCCTTGGAGTGCAACATTTATTGAATCGCTGGGAATTCTGAGGCGGTGACATGGCATTTGTACGGACGAAACGATCGTCCCTCATTATCTGGGAGAGCAGAGGATCTGCGAGGGGGTGATGCTGATGTGCTCCTGGCTTGGGGTGACTCCTCTGCCCGCCTTCAAGCAGCCCAGCCTTGCCCTAGCTGGAGCGCAGCCCGAGACGGGGGCCGAGGCTGCCGGGTGCCAGCTGCGCTGCGTGTCCTCCTCCAGCACTGTCCTGCAGTCTCCATCCTGACCAAGCGTGCTTGCATCACTGACCCAAAGGGCTGCTGCAAAATGAAACGCTGCCGGGTGCGCAGGGAAGGGCCGTGGGAGCTACGGCGGGTCCACCGAGGTCTGGGGGGACACGGACACAGCCACGGCCCCCCAAAGTGCTGCCCAAATCTAACCTTCGAACACTGCAGCCTGGGAAGGGGTGGCATTGCAGAGACCTGCCCTACAGAGTCAAACCCATCTCCGTGGGTCAGAAATGCCCATTAAGTGGGATCGGGAATTACGGACAACCCGCTCCTTGGCACAGCTCCTTCCAAACAACACACTCCTGGAAGCTTCCCAAGTCTGAATCTGCCAACCTGTCCAAACCAATCCATTACCCACAGATCCTTTATCCACCAGTAGCTCCAGCAGAACCAGGAGTCCAGCAGAGCTTTGCCTGGTCTCCTGCCAGCGTGGCTGGGCTGGGAGGAGATCTGGATGGCGAAGGTAAGACTGCTGGAGACTGCAGGATGCCCTGGAGCTGCAGCCCACCAGGAAGAGCCCTATCCCACCCTGCAGGGAATTCCAGAGCAGTTGGTTTTCCTTCTGAGTCAAAACACAACCAATAAAATGGGGGAAGGAACACTGGAAGGGATGTAAGGATGGAGACCATTGTGTGTTTGGTTTGGCAGACACTTGGTTTCGATCAGTCAGGACAGAACAACAGGATCTTTCTCACCGCTATAAATGAGCTGTTTTATGAATTTTGAAACACTTGTTTTACTGAGTGAAAATAAAGGCATCTTTATGCTAAGTAGCAGCTAAGGAGATTGGTAAAACTAAAAAAAAAACCACCAAAAAAACCACCAAAAAACAACCTAAAAAAAAATATAATTAAAAAAATCACAACCCTGACCCACCAGTACAAAGTAAAGGCAGTCTAGTAATTCCAACTGATCATAGGACTAACTAAAAAATATTTTTAATTGCAACTAATGTGCTATCTTGAGCCAGCTGCTTATTCCAACAGGCCTGAGGTTTTTTGCTCATAAAGCATCAATAATATGTGCCTTTTCCTAGAAAGGAAGGCTCTGCCTAAGTCTTACTGTGTCAGATAAAAAGTCCCAAAATAGATTTTCCAACCAAATAAAGTGTTTTATTCAGATATTCATGTGGATATGGCAGTGATGTTAAGAACAGCTATTCAAGTAGCTGAAGTAAGCCCTTCAAAAGAAGTTACACAGCTTTGAGACTTGAACAAATTATTGTATGATCTCATCCAAGAGATCTAAATAGCTGGAACATCTGCAAGAGTCGCCACCAATTTATTTAGCAGAGTTCATCAGTAGTTCATCAGCTCTGTTTGCACAAGCAGGTGCCAGGGCAGTCACTGAGGAGTCCTGCACAAGACTTAAAAGAGGAGAGGGGGAAGAGGGTTGGACAGAGATGGATGATTTTATGATTTAACATGGATGTGCATTAGCAGGAATAAAATCCCTGACAAATTAGGTGCAGTGCCTATTACTGTAGAAGTGCAGAAACTAATTTTTTTCCCAGAGAAGTATTACATGCACAAGTAACTATATTGTTAAAATTTTTTATTTGTGACAGTAAAGAAACCATTCAATACCTGATTGACAACACTTCTCTCTCCTGCAAACACTCATATGGTATCTGTAGTGTTTCTCAAGTATTGCTGGATTGTTCATTGCATCAAAGTGTAAACAGCTCCATCATTAGGAAAAAAAAAGGAAAAAAAGGAAGAAAGAAACATTTCCATTGCTTACTCCTCCGTTCAGGAGCTCCCAACAGATCTTTAACAAGAAATAAAAAGAGAGTCAGCTGGGATTTTACAATACCATGTGAAACAGAAACCTGACAGCTGGTTTTGCATAGTTACCCAGAGATTTTGAAGCAATTGCCCCACGCCAGTCTCACCTGCCCCTCCTCGCCCCACAAAGGCAAAACATCACAGCACCTTGGAAATCAGAGGCACAAACTTGTTTTTGTTTTACAAATAGGGCTGTGCGGTACTGCGGTTTATTAGGTTAAAAACAATCTGTAAAACAGAGGATTACGTCTCCAGAACTTATAGAGCTACTTTTTTTTTTTCTGAACACTGAGATTTCAAAAGCTGCAACATCAGCACACACCAGTGTCATTTAGATACTTTATTGTCCCCAACCAGTCTAATCAAAATCATGCTGTAAGAAAGTGATTTGCGTACACTGACAACCAAATGCCTCCAGGTGTTGAGTTTCCTCCGTGTAGAACTTCGCTGTTTAATAAAGATCAAAGGGCGAAACAAAGAGACAAATTATTCTTCCAAAGCTACCTAAATGAACACAGCAATATTGTACATTTGCTACCATCTCCCACTCCAAGCCTGCCACGCTTCCTGGTGGTTCACAAGGACTCTGCGCACAGCCCTAGTTTACAAATGGCAATTGAATCGTTAACACCTCAAGTTGAATTTAAAGAATCTAAGGCATTCCGCCTTACAGCTTAATTCAAAAATACCTATACAGGCAAAGAACCGTTTGTAACCCAACATAAAAAGGACAACAGAACTTCAGGCCAGGCAGCATCTCTTTAGCTGAACAGAATGACCAACTGGAAAAGACTTTTTAATAATACTTCTGTAATACCCAGAAATAAAATCGAAACCCAGGGTTTATAACAGCCCTGGTGACCTGCATGCACTAACTGCACTTCTAAAGATGCAAGAGATTTAGGAAACAAGTATTTTTTTTTTTTTTCCTATTTTAATTTTTAAACTCTTGTATTTAAAATACAATCAAATACCCGTATTGCAAATTTTACAAACATTCCATTCGTTATCTGACTTTATGGACAGAACTCTATTGCTTTGTTACAAACTAGAAACTAAAGGTAGAGCGTATGTATATCCACGCAAACTCAACACTTGAAATTTCAAGTACAATGATAGTGTCAAGATAACCAACTGGGACAGTTTGATCCCTTTGGCCAAATCTGAGTAGGTAGGGGAGTCCAAACCTGATTGCAGAGTACTCTGAGTGGGTTAAAAAACCAATAAAATGACCCAGAACTTACAGAAAATACCCTCAATACTAGCAGAGATCAAAGCTCTGGCTACGTTTTTTTTCTTTGTATTGTCATCAGGTGTCATTTTAGTGCTGTACTAAGGGAAAATATGTTGGCTTTTTCTTACAGGTGTGGATTTTAAGAGCCAAAATAATAAAGTATGGTCGTACAGAACACCATCAGAACCGTTCCTCCAGAAGCTGGTGCAGAAGTTCAGTTGCCCATTCTATGTGGATTTTGAAACAATACAAGACACTTTAATAGTCAACATTCATTCACAGACTTAAGGCAACTGGTTCATGAAATCGCTGCTTTCAGAGATGCAAACTCTTGACATGGTTTGTCTCACGTCCAACAGGTCACCACGGTGGGTTATTCATTGTCTGACTGTTTGGTCTAACGCTTGCGAGAAAGTCTTTGAATTTTTTCAGCCATTCCTCTCATACCTGCACGACTAACTACAACCTGAATACTTCCCTGCAAACTGCATTTGAAGCCCAGAAGCCACAAGTGCAGTTGAAAATACTGCTCAGAGAACAACTCTATTTTTTTTTTTTTTTTGGCAGCTTACAGTTTTCATTACTCTGAAGTCAAATACAAAATTAAACCATCTTAAACTGAAAGTAAACGTTAATGGACTAACCAGAATCCATATGTCTTTTCCTTTTTTTTTTTAATTTTTTTTTTTTTAAACAAAGTAGGCCTTTTTTTTTTTGTTTGTTTTTTTTTTTTTTGTTTAAATTTTAGGTTTGACAAGTTTGTCTTTTTGTTGTGGCACAGAATTGTACAGTACTAAGGTAATGCCAGCTGGTAAGAAACAAAACGGTGATGCCGTACAGACTCACGAGTGTGACGGGACTGCCTCCAACACCCCTGGGAGCAGCCACAGCTGGAGCACAGCTGCTCATTTTATACTGTACCTACAGACCTCCTCACTGCCTGCCCTTCTATGAACGTTGTTAAGCTGCTTCACCAATGTTTTTAGACAAGGATCACAAGCCAAGTCCATCGCAAAAAGTTGGGGGGGTGTTTTTTTTGTTTTTTTTTTTTTTTTTTACCCCCTCCAAGTCTTCAAGACTGTTCGAGAGAAATAGAAAAGGCAAAAGGGGATCTACGATTCAGAATTTAGCACGAGGCTAAGAAGAAGCACCAAATAGTCCATTTAGTCTTCTCTGATGACAGCCAAACACAGCTGCACTTTTTATGTTTGCAGATTTCTGGTGTGGAGGACAATTAAAAGGTGACGCTGGAAAGGAGAAAAGAAAAAAAAAGAAAAAGGAAAGGTGTGCCTTTTCTTCAAAGGCTTAAAATACTTAGAAGTTTTTCAACTGGAAGAGCACCTCTGACACTGCAGAAGATGCTAAGCAGGTTCTCAGGCTCAGAGATGAGTGTAACTCAACTCCAAAGCCAAAGGACCAATTTTAGCCTAGGCTGGTAACTTGTGTCCTTCTAGAAAAGCTTGATACAGCTCCCAAATCTGAGCCTTACAACTTGGGGAGAAAGAAATACAAATCAGAGATGTGAGCAAAATAACTTTTTGCATTTTTATACACCAAAGCAAGGTGAGGGCTTCATCCCAATTGGAAAAAAGATTTAAAAAAAAATATTAAATTCTCCTTTACAGGTCACCTTTAACTGAGTTCTCTGGTATATCAGATACCATTGGATTAATCCATGGGGGTGGGTTACGAAGCCTGCATTTTATTTATTGCCCAAGTTTGCAGCTTACAGAAAATGTTTCATAGCACAGGCACAGTGGCAAAAACAGTATAACAGCCGATGGTCAACTCCATTTGGTGAGTATACAGTAGCAGCAATTAAAAGAAAAAAGTACTCCAAACAGCTCAATACAGATCCAGCTTACCCAGATGGGTTGTTTTAAGAAAAGAATCTCAAACTAATAAATAGATCTCCTCCCCATTCTCCCAAGATAATGGTTTTCCTAAAAACGAGAGGCATGGCAGTTGTGCGTAAGCAGAGACAACAGAACTTCATCTGTCTACAACAGAAGGTGCTTTAGGTCTAGTAGCCACCTTGTTTTCTCAATTCCATCCTTCCCTAATACTCAAACAACTGCAGATATGTTCCAAACTGTGCCCAAAATCATGATCAGTGAAACAACCATGTAATTAACCCAATTCACCCCTCCCACAAAACGCCTGAACCTTCTGAGCATGACAAAATGTAATACAACTTAATGTCACTGTGGAGACAGGAACCCAGCATCTTGGTTTCAACTTTTTCCTTTGTTATATATTACAGTGCTCTATAAAATTTTTCCTTTTTCCTTTTAAAGCATTTAGACAATACAAGACTAAAAGATGTCTGGAAATACGTCTTATACAAAAATGAATTTTTATCTTAAAATAACATTCAAAAAGGCACTTCATTCTGTAAGAAAAATTTCAGAGTCAGGTCAACTGCTCTAAGCAGGGGGGTAAAATTGTCTGCATAGTGGGAGGGGAAGAAAGGGAGAGAAATTCAACTGCTGAAATACAAGCTTCTTTTTTTTTTTTTTGGCATGTTTTAAGAAAAGCTGATCCAGTAAAAGATGTCCATTTATGAAATTAATTAAAAGAGTCCCATTTAAAATAGCTTCTTTTTTTTTTTTTTTTTTTTTTTTCCTTTAAAAAAGTAGTCTGAACACATGACCTTAGGAGTCAGGCTTCTGAAGGCTTAAAGAGCATCACTCATGATTGTCCTTCGTGTCCAATGTAACAGGAAGATCAAGAGTAGCACTTCTGACAGGGGTGACCTCCCCAAAGCTTACATTTGAAAGAGCTGAAAAAGATGGAGACAGCCTCTAGCAACTGCAATCTAGTAGCAGAAGTCAGTCAAAGTTAAGGGCTACCTGTTGCAGAGTTTATGAAGCATACTGTAAACTTCTTCCTCTTTGCTTAGTCCTTCAAAGAAAGGAATAAGATCTAGCAGCTCTGTGTCTGTCATGTCATCAAACCAGGACTGCACAGGCACCTGAAACAAAGCAACCAACAAACACTAAGAGGGTTTCATGATGTGAAGGACACGTGAGTTTTGCCTGCGTGGGTGTCCTGTAACACCCATCATCATCACCACAATAATGCAAACTGCTCATCACCACCACCATCCAGGTGGAGCACCAGGTTCAAGCCCATGTTTTCTTGTACCCAACATCAACCCCAAAGCCAACCCCACCACAGCTGACCTTCACCTGCACTCCAGGTGACCTGTGTGACCCCACAGTGGGCACCTCAATTCTCTCTGCCTCCTTAACACTCAGAACAGACTGGAAGGAAGCCACAGGTTATAAAGCTGCACTGACACTTTATTTACAGGCAAGTATTTTTTTTTTCCCCCTCTAAGAATTATCAGTGTGAGTCACCAGGCACAGGAATGCAGCAACAAGCCCTTCTGGCAAGGGGTTTGGAGGAAATATTTAACAGCGAGTACAGAACAGCGCTCAGATTAAAATATTAGACCTCGAGAGCAGGTTCAGAGAACAATGCATGCAATAACCCTCCTTAAATATGTGGGCTGGATTTGGGGAAGGAGCTCTGTGTATCTTCACTATGGAAGGGCACTGAGGTCTTTTAAAGACTATCTTGGATCTTGTTACAAGCTCTGGTTTCTGCAGAGACTCGAGTATCAGTTCGCTAGCAGCACTTTTCTATACATGATTAAACCACTCTGACAAGGCCCTTAACTTCATCTCCCAAATTTCTACAGCTCATTATTTTCTTGGCACTGATTTCCGAGATACCAAACGATGATCTGGATCAGGTTTTTAATTTTAACCACGAGCATAAATTATGAGCTTCAGCTCCTGGTTATTATAAATGGCAACTTTAAACCACGTGTGGCACCAACTAGAAAAATGTTTTCACCACATCACTGAAGGCATCACAGCATTAGGATCTAAACTTAAAAGCTGCCTGCTGCAAGATAAACAGCTCATGTTATTAAAAATGCTGCTCTGGAGAGGCAGGACCATGCAGAACAGTGTCCTGGATAAAAAATCTCCTACACCAATTTTAACAGTTCACAAAGAAGACAGCCCTAAAACATCAAAGAAAGCATTGCACAGCCTGGTTGTTTAAAAGTCAGTAGATGTAAGGGAGCTCCAGCTTCTACCCTGGCAGCTCCAGAGCAGCTGTGAGCATCTGTGCTGACTGCAGCACAGGATGGAGCAAGTGCCAGACCATTCCACCGGAGCTCCTGGAGCCACCAAACACACAGTGAAAATGCACACTGCTCCTAATTACTCTTCCCTAAAGTACTGCTGCCTCTTATCCTTGTTCCTAGAACTTGATGAACTTGCTGGCTAATATTTCTAATTATGAAGGGAGTTATCACAAAAACACTTGAAGGAGAAGTGTAACAACACAACAGGATGTTGATTTTTTTTCCTTTCCCTTACCCACAAATAAAGATTTCAGATAGCAACCAGTACAGCATTAATCCTCTTGTCTAATAAAGTATTTTCATTCACACAATGAAATAAGATGGGATTACAAGACGTTCAAGCAGTTTTATCTGTAATCACCACCCCAAAGAACAAAAACTCTGCTGCAGAGCAGCTCTGGTTTTTAGAGCTAGGTGAGTTGCTCAGGTTCCACATCACTTGGTATTTCTCAAAACTGCTGGACTTCATGCCAAAAGCTAAAGGCACATGAACAGTCATGGCTATGACATGCTGTCAAGATCAGTTTGCCCGTGCCCCTCACCACTTGGCAGTGAACCCCAGAGCCTACCTGCAATCTAAGAAAACACAGAAACTCATACAAGTCAGCGCTCTGAAAGGTTATTCTCTGAATCACAAAGTCTGGGCAAGGACCAGAAAGAGAAAGTTACGCTCGAGTGCTTCGAATACTTACTGCATTTTCAGGATGGAAGATGTAAGATGCAGGAGAATTATCTACTATAATAACTTTACTCAGCTCACGTCCCAGTCGACTCAGATCCTTCACATAATTTCCCCGGTGGAAAACACAGGATTCTCTAAAGAGCCTTGCCCTGAACACACCCCAGCGATCCAGTAAGTCGGCTACTGGGTCTGCATACTTAAAAATAGAAGTCAGAAACATGAAGTTAGCAGCGTGCAGACGAGGCTGGTTCACAGAGCCAGACAAAGGAGGGCCACGAAATAATTTCAGATAAAACGCCCTTTTCTCCATTTTCTTCCCTGCTCCTTGTTAATTAACTTACTCGCCTGCAAACCTGAAGTGATTAATAAAGAGATAATGCTAAAGTAGGACGATTATCTTTCTATAGAAGGCTAACTTGCACTTTAATGTTTTCTGTGACTTACTGATTAGGTTTCATTCTTGGGGCCAACTCACAGTCACCATTAAGAGTTTTCTAGAGGCTGACAGACCTGGAGATCTCACCTAAGACTGCCATAAAACCAGCCAGTGCTAACAGAAAATCTATAGGAAGCATTTCCACAGCTGATTTGTTTTCATATGCCTCTAAAGATAAACTGCAATGAACACATTTGAGCCTCATGTGGCTTTTCCAAGTGATGCCCTCGGAGTGACTGGGTCATTAGGGCTCTTAAGGTTACCCAACTGCATAATTGGGCCATAGAAGATCAGAGAAGGATGTTATTAGGAAAAATACCCATGTACAGTACTAGGGAAATTCTCATTTTATACATAAGATGATGCTTTAATTGAGGCACAACTCAGAATCCAACAATTGGTATAAACTGACCAAGGAGAATTATCCAAATAAACCAAAACATGAATAACCATGTACTTGAAAAAGGTAGTTAAAGCTTATTATTGCAGGATAGGAGTTACCATTTTCCTATATTTTAAACTGAGGAACAGAACTGATGTTGAAATCAATCATCTTTTGACTATGAAAAATTAAACAGACACCTAACTCCAGTATGAAATTGTTGCAGTGTTCAGGAGTTTTATAACATGACTGAACAGAATATGGTGAAGAGAATGCAGGGAAGAATCCTCGGATAGGAAGGCTAGGAAGGCACTACAGATCAGGGCCCTGTCCCCTTCCACCATCACTAGGTCAGAGTAAAAGCTTCCCATGCTAGAGCATTACTTAGCAATAACCAATACAATTTTACAAACAAGACACCACAAATACAATACACTGAAAGTGAGGAATTTAAGACCAGTCCACTACTGTAACATCTACCACAAAACTACCTACGAACTACTACTGCTACTGCAGACCAGAGGGCACAAAATATTCCTGTTGGTGCTTCAAGCTTTGCCAAACGCCTCATTTTCTAACTCCAGATTGCAATTGCACCTTGACAGAACAAAGAGCCGTGTTCCCAATTCTCAGCAAATTTCTGAGTCACTGGTTGGTCGTGTAGATGGCGTTTAGTTCGGTGTGTTTTATTTCATGCCCAGCTTTAATGTGCTGCTTTACTTGCACGCTATTTGTTCTAATTTCTCACTATAACCATGGTAACTTGTGAGCCTTTCATATTGGCATCATGAGCAATGCATGGAGGCTACATTATGAGACAAGCCCATATGTGATGGTGTTACCATGGAAACACTTACCCACACACTAGCAGACAAAGTACACACTGTCAGACAAAGAAGCAGAAAAGAAGGGGAAAAATTAAGATAGTACCAACTGTGGAAATAATTATCCATAGAAAACCCAACCAAAAAGTTCACTGATCAGCACCGAAAAGGTTAATGAGATGAAGAGAGGAACAAACCTTGGCTAGACTGGCTGTGAAGAGTACACATTCAAAGAGCTCTCCCATCCTCTGAAGAAACTCATCCACATGTGGTCGTTTCAAAACATAAACCTGGAATGATAATGACATTTAGGTCAGATGGTGCTCCAGGAAAGAAAAAAAAAAAAGAAGAATCCAACCTAAACCCACTCCTGCAATCCTACCACTTGAAGACACAAAAGTTAACAGGGAAGCAGTTCAAACGAAACGCTGAAAATAAAAAAAAGAAGTACACAAGATAAAAGTAGAGATCCAATAATGAGAGACTGGCACGCACAGGCTGCCAAGCCCCATGCTGATTATGCCATTGCAAGCTCTGTGCATCATCTGGAGTGATGCTTCTGGAAAAATCTCATTAAAGGCAGAGAGAGACAGGAGGGCTCCTCAAGGAACGAGGCCTCGGATCTCTCAACCAAAACCATTTTTGGTGCTGGTGCCTTTGGTGCCGAAGAGCTTCAGAAACAGAATAAATTTGATGAGAACTCTGCGATGACAGGAATTGCACAACAGGGAGCTGTTCTCTCTCTGTGGCTAATTCTTTCATTTTCTAAATTCCAGGTGCTAAGGACCATCTCTCACTGTGGAGAGTTATCAGTCACCCAGCCTTGCAGAGCTTCTTTTCACCAGCAGCTTTCACAGCACTGTGCAGAACGTCTAAAAAATGCTGTTTTCAAAACTCACTGACAAAGTCTACAGCATCTTCTATGAGGACCTTGCCATAAAAATGGCAAATACTCAGGATCTCTCCTCCTGAGCATCCTGCTTTCAGCAATGCTGTACTGCCTTTTTTGCATTGACATCCACACAGGCAGCTTGGCTGCCTACTGTCAACAACCTGATTAACAGATATTCGAGCCTCCCTGCCTCTTTTCAGAGCAAGCAAGATGATTCTGCATTCACAGAAAATACCAAGATAAGATAACTGCTGCTCACAAAGCTTGGAAGTAGCTCACAACATATTGGGAAGCTGAAGAGGGGAGTCTGCTTAAAAAAATATTTATCTATCTTGTTTGCAGTTAGATTAGAAGTTTGAGAGAAAACACTGGCAGCATTTTATCTTCTTTGTTTGGCAAATAATCCCTAATACTGGAAATTTCAAGTGGAGATGGCTGGCGTAGAACTGACTGCAATTTCAGGAATTTCATTCTTTGATATGCAAAACTACATTAATTTTATGTGTTTTACTAGCTTCATGTTAGTAAGAGGTAAAAAAATGGAGGTAGCCAGAGAAAAAGCCTGAAGGAGAAAAATACAGAGACAGCAGCTTGAACTGAAGTGTAACAATTAAAGCCTTCAGCAAAAGGGAAAAAAAAAAAAAAGTGTGTAATTGGAAACTGAAAACCACCATTTGAAAGCAAAGTTTTATTAAAAACAAGTATGATGGAGCTGTACCTTAATGACTAAAGCAGAAATGTTAATTACTCTTCCACTTTATGTAGCATACTGACAGATCATCCCATGAAGACTTGACCTGCTTTAAGTTATCCCTATGAAATTCATCTAAACTATTTCTGGCCTCACAGACATTACATTCAAACTTTGAGACAGATAACAATTTATAACCCAGATTATTTTTTTTAAACAACCACAGCAGGGCCTAACCCATCAAATAAATGTGACATTGTATGAATTAAAGACAGTTAACAGATGTACTTCAACACCACTTTTTCCAGATAATTACAGCAATGTTTCCTGTATTCCACCAGGCATAAACCAAGTAATTTCCTCCCCTCTAACAATGCAATTAATTTTTCATTAATTCTTACTACACAAAGTTGTTCTGTAGTATTTCCTCTCCAAATTCTACCTCTGAATGTTTTAAGGACACAGGTAGAAAGTCAGCTGCAGTCCCTCTGCTTTTGGGTACCCAGAGACCATCCAACTTCCCAGTCGTAAGAGCACAGAGGGCAGGATACAAGTTACTCCTTAACAATGAAGTTTTTGATTCTTTAGCCTTAAATTCTATTTTTCAGGGCACAAAAGGAGCACCCCAGAGCCTTCACTTCATAGTTGGTGCTGGAATTTAACACTAATTCCCCTTTTAAAGCCCAGTGTTTTCAGCCACAGCAAAAGAAGTCTCCTCTTTGCTCCCCATCCCTATCTGTGCCCATGCCGGCCAAGTTATTTCCACTTGGAATGTAATTACAAACTCCCTGCCAAGGATATGAACTTTGCTGCTTGCAACATAACCCACCTCCTCCATCAGGAGAGCACACAGTAAATCCACCCTGGAGCTGCAGCCCCAGGCCTCCCAAACCACAGGCTTGTGGTGCATTTTAGAGGTAAGTCTTCGCAGCGAGTGCTCCTTTGGCTGTTGGGAGTTCTCCTAATGCTCATCTAGCCAGTGTTAGCTGTAAATACACAGCATTTTAAGTTGTGCTGTCTCCCTTCTGCAGTTCAGATCTCCTCATCCACCACAGGGCACCCACAACCTCCTCTGCTTGAGTTTCTTGCTGTTTTGCCTTTAATCTTCCCTACTGGGATCTGGCCAGCAGATTTGCTTCTCATGTTAAATGGCTGATCAATAATAAGTGTCATCTCTTAGCATGAAGTCTCACTCATTTTTCTCTTAAATTATTTCCCTCTGTAAAAAGCCTTAATCTCTCTTCACTCCCTTTTTAAACAACACTGATTTATTGATTTTTTTTTTTTGGCAAACCAACATATCTTAATACTTTGGATAGTTAGTCTCCTTCAAGTTGTCTTTGAGAAGTCCTACTTAGCCCCTGGAAGTAACTCCAAGTGTACTGGTATCCTGGGCTACAAAATCTCTTTGGTTTACTCCACATAAAAAGCTTTCTTCAGCTGACAGTGCAGCTCTTTTCTCCTCTTCCTCCTCATTTGGAATTTTTTTCCCTTTACTTTCTTAGTGGCTGGACTTGAATCTCAATGCTGCCTGGTTATTTGTGGCTTGGCTTTTTCCTCCACTGCCTGATGTCTTCAGTTTAAGTCTCTAGACTAACTGGCTCCTGGCATTTTTCTGAGATTTATATACTGTCTTCAAGGCATTAAAAAAAATAAATCCCTCCATTTCTTTTGTATAGTGTGTTAACGAATTTCTTCCTTATCACAGCGAGAAATTTGGAGGAATACAGTCTTTTATTTTTATTATTTAAAATGAACCCCTACTCCTAACATGTTAAGCACAAATCAGGCATTAGGCATGTTTTCACAGGATTCTTCCAGCTGCTAATGGCAGAACACAAGTAATTATCTTTAATTGTTTCCAAGCATTTCGTATTTCCACGTAAATTTGCTATACCTCAAAGCAGTCTTAACCTAAAGACACTCAGCATTTGTGCAGCCAAAAGAGAAACCCAGCTCCATTTTAATCAATTAAACAGCACACAAAGAATTGCCTTTCAAAACCTGCTTTACAGTAACAAAATCTTCAAGTAATGACCAAAAGAAATCTGCCCAAGACAAGTCAAACTCCTGTGATGTCCCATTTCGTGGGGTGGTGCATCTTCTGAGCAGGAAAGAACGCAGGTCCTTGAGCCTCCTGGTGCTGGGTCCCACAGTTGTGGTTGCCTCCCAGTGCAAGTAACCAAGAATAGGCCAGTTGGAATGGATACAGCCTATCCTGGATTACTTGAACCAGGCCACAGCCTTGTGTAAGGAAATCCATGGACTTGGTGCTTTACAGGAAGAAGTTTGTTATTCAAGCAGCGTTTTCCCCCCACCATTAAAAAACATTTCGCATGTTACATTCAAAGTACACTCGCCAAGTATTTATTTAGCTTTCAACAACTAAAAATAAGCAATTGTTAATTGAAGAAAAAACCCATAGACTAACAGCCAGTTAAGACTCAACAAACAAATTAAATTTAAGAATGAAATTCCAGGTAACACCAAATCAAATTCTTCCCTGCTGCCTCCTTTACTCTTTGACATTGGCAGCAAGGCACAAAGGCACTGCAAGTCATTTGGATAAAAGACAAAGGACAACCATACCCTAAAAATCTTCCCTCACTGGGGATTAAAGCTACATTTAACATGCAGTTTCTGGTCTGGGGGCTGTGCTCACTCTGCCCTTCTTCAATGGGAAGCAGGTCCAAAGGAGAGGATGTGTTCCTGCAGAAATTACACCAAGGGTACCAAACAGGCTGAACATCTTTCTCCAGGCACTACTTTCACCCCCAATGAGCCTCCTCTCAGCTGCAGCACATTTCACTGGGTTTCCCATCGATTATTCCATGTAATTCGGTAGAGTGGGAAGCCAGTTCTGAATTCCTTTAATCCAGAGAAGCAGAGTGACATGAGAGCACTGGCCAGAGAGGGTCTGCTTGCACCAGAACTGCCCTGTTGTGCCTGTGCCATCATTCCCAACACGCAGTGTGGGATTCTCCTCCTGGAATTTCAGCTGCCCTCAGATGGGCAAAGCCTCTGCAGGCATCTAAAGGCCCACAACAGAAAGAAGGGGAGCTACTTTCACACATGATTTGTTTCCTTTCCAAAATAAAATGACAAATCCTTCCTTAAGATAAGGTAATTTAGGCTAGAGTAAGAAAGATCTAAGAGGGAAAAAGGATGTTCAGAAAAGCTATTTTTTAATCTAGGGAAGCTTGTTTACTCAAGCACCCTTTAATATGATGAATTATCCTTCCCATAAAACAAAACAAAAAAAGGAGTCTCTCTGACCTTTAGATTATAAATTATGTAAGCAAAAACAAACTCTCCCCAAACTAAAGACAGTATTTTTTTAATACCTCTGTTGAACAGCAAAAAAAACCCCAAAAAAACCAAAACCCCCCCAGCATTTACCATGAAAACCCCCCACTTTTTAGATAAGACAACCTCAAAATTCTTTCAAGTGTACAGCAACTGAATTTGCCACAACTTGTATTTTTGGTGTATGAGATCTGAACAATCCCATGTAATTTCAAACTTCTCTTCTGAAATGGTTGTTTCTCTGTTTTCATCGGGGTTTTGTCCAAGGCAGAGTTTGAGTACAACAACAATAATCTGTCAGCCCATCTCCTGCCTGATGGTAAAGCAGGTAGGGCTATTTCCTACACCACATTTCACATATCCCGTGGTATTTCACACAGGTGCAAGTTTTTCCCAAAGTCAATGATTAACCTTTGAGCATATAAACTGCTTAAGAAAATGGTAAAGCACTGTACAGATGACAAATTCTGATAAATAACAAAAATTGCTTATGTTTATGCTCTAAGTGACTAAGGAATGACAGGTTTGAAGCCAGAATAGGTTGTCAAAGCTCCACAGCCTGTGTTAATTCACATCAGACTCAGCCAGAATAGCCCCTTTTCCCCTTCAGTTTATCACAGTGTGAAAAAAAATCAAAGTTTCCTGAATGACAGGGCATTACTTTGCATACAGAGACGTTACAAACTCTGCCTCTTCTGTGTGCAATATAAATTACCTTTATTTCAAGAATCACAAATTCCTGACAATGAACTTCATTTTTACCCCCCAAATGTAACCGAGCTGTTTACCTATTTTAGAGGTTAAGAACTGGAAATACAAAGGGATTAAGCAATTTCCTTGAAAATTACCCAGGAAGTCTCCAGCAAAGCACACTCAGAGACTAATTTCACTTGATCTTCTCTGTCAAGGAGGAGGAGATGAACAATTCACTCCCTTTGGCCAGTTGTGGGTTGTTTGTTTGGGTTTTTTTCTTTTTCCCCCCATGCAGCCACCGTGAGTGCCAAACTGCCTCATATTTGGTGAAGAATCTGAGAGTTTGCAGCAGGGAATGGAAAAACAACTGGCTTTTGAAGTGCTTGACTGTAAAGCCCAAAGAGTCTTTTATTGGGATTTGTTTCAAAATGTAAATATATCATCTTGACAAGCTAAGTGATGAGAATTCTAAGCCGCTCAAGTATTCACTTTCAAAAGCATTCTGCAGAGTTTTAGGAGAGAAAATGTCTGTTTTACAGCACCAAACACAACTAAAG
Organism: Margarornis squamiger; assembly: GCA_035222235.1. Lineage (NCBI taxonomy): Eukaryota > Metazoa > Chordata > Aves > Passeriformes > Furnariidae > Margarornis > Margarornis squamiger. Next base: position 3,753,814 of record JAWWTY010000077.1, on the reverse strand, counting down.
CCCCCATCAAACCAGGACTGACAGTATCACAAATCTCCCAAAACATCACTTATATGTTTTAAGCATCAGCTCTGGAGAACATTACAGGTGTAAGTAACCTAGATATTGAGTTTTTCTACATAAAACAGGCACAGTGTAAAAACTGTCAAAGCAACTATTACTTTAAAGCACCTTTTAGTCCACTGACTCCTATTTAGTAATTATTTTAACAGTGACAATTACGTGGATGGTTTTGTAACAGGAAATCAAACAAAGCAATGAGCTAGCTTTGTGATCTATCAGTCCAAGATTAAAATACAAAACTTTCTGTCCCCATAAAAATAATCTATATAAAAAAACCCCAGCATTTCAGCAATTAAAGTATTAAAAAATCTCCATTAAATCACATCCAAGATTTGCAACTCAGTAAGTGCTTTATCTGTAACCTACAACACCCAACAGAAGAGATTTCAAGCAATTTGCAAGGTTCATGTATCAGAAAGGCTCAACTTCACATTAACCTGTTTAACTCGTCTCCAGCAACAACTTAAATGTCTGTCTGAAGAGGCAAATTTATGGCACTGTAATTTCTTTCATTCAGGGGTTTCAGAAATGACTACTGATTAAAGACCAAGCTAAGATACAGGAAGGGATTGATGTTCAAATTATGGGTGTTTTGCATTTACTGGAAACCATTTCTCAGAGCCTTAAGTGAAGTTCTTAGAGGAAGACATAAAAATTAGTCTCCTCACAATTCTGTCCAGACCTTTTAAATATGCTGAAGCATATAAAGAACTCCTATCAGAAGAACTTATATTACTTACAGGAATAACAGGGGACAGAAATTAAACACAGATTGCCACAAAAACCTGAGGAATGTCTGTTCTTACTTACTACCTTTATAAAATTTTGTCCATATGAGCTACCAACATACATTAAGGCCAACTTTTGTCCTGTTAGTCTTGGAAGGAATGAGAAATGCAGTACTCAAGTAGCTTTTTCTGGGTCTAGCCATGTTTGAAAACCCATTCTTAGATAATTTCCTGTTTGAAAACGTTTTAAAATTGATAAAGAGTCAAGCATTGAAGTGCTAAGAGAGATTTTCTACCCGATCAAACAGGGATGCCTTTCTGGATGGTACATTCCAGAATACACAGCTGCCATGTTCTGCAAAACTGAATGTGAAGCAGCAAATGGAGCAAGAGTACACTCTGGGACACTCAGGACACAACAGGGACAACAGCACTTACCTGATGTATGGTTCCATCAATCTCAACAGGAACGATGAAATCAGCATTGCTAATTGGCTAGAAAGAATGACAAGGAAATGATAAATGTTAAAGATACGATCATTAGAGGGAAAAATTCAGAGGTTTAAAAGGGAAGAGGACCTACTTCTCAGGAACAAGTTAATAAGCGTTATTGACTGTACAGACCTGTTCTCTGTGTGCTCTTTACACACACCAGCCAGAAGCCTCACAGTTGTATTCCCAGATGCTGCACTTCCCTCTTCTCTCATATTTTTAAGCTTCATACAACGTAATACACTTCACTGTCTGAATAACCCCCACTGCCACTGAATGGATTTATTTGGATAAACTCCTCCATCAAGTCTGTGTGGATACCTGATAATCAAGAAAATCAGCTATGTGCTTCACCTACTCTACTCTGGGTCATGAAGCAGTAATTAATTACGAGTAAGGACAGTGGCAGAAGTAATACCTTATGGTTATATTTGAATGCAGTAAGACTTAAGCTGTATAGCTAATTGATTCTCAAGATGCCATACTTCAAGGACCAATAGCAATCAATTTAATCATGTAAAATTGCATTTTAATTCCAAAGGGAAGAGCAGACACACTCTGCCCAAGTCCTCAAATCCACTTTTTTAGCCTGTTGAACACAACTCATTTCTTAAGGCTTACTGTGAGAAACTGCTGGTCAAGTAAAATTGCTTTGGAAAGCAGGAAAGTGGCCTTGTAGACAGTTTGAGAGTACATAATCTAATCTTGGCTAGACAGCAGTGGTAGTTGGGAACACGCTGCTAACAATGTTTACTAGTTCAAATGGACACCAAGCTTGGCAGAAGCCTTTGGGTACAGCTCATGCTTTATGTCCATGATAAAAAAATAGCCATGTAAACATGCCCAGCTGAAGACTGTAACTCATTCCATCATGTACAGCTTGGAAATGGCTGAGACAGAGCTGCCAAATACAATTTTAACATGACTGATTAACAGACAATATGCTCCATGGACAAGAGCCTAGAATGAAGGGCTGGGAGCAGTCTGGTAACTGGTATTACCAAGCTAAGGCTGGAGAACATCTTCACTCAGCTCTACTACACTTGTAAAGAGCTCCCCACCTGGTTTACTGGATCAGACTGACCTTGGGAACCACCAAGAAGGTGCCCCTGAAGAATCTGTGAGACCAGAGACAGACTTCAGGCCCATTCAGGGGGTGCCAAGAAAGAGATGCAGTCACGGTAAAAGAGCCTAAAGAGGTGCTATGAAAAATGGTGGGAAAAGAGAATCCTGCAGCATGAGCTTGACAGCATCACTTTGATCCCATTCCCTGGAGAAACGAGATTCTAATTCCAGTGTGAATAAGCCTTCCTGTGGGGAGAGCAAAATGACAGCAGGAATTTCTATGGAGGGCAACACCCTCTCTCAGGAGCAAAGTCAGGAGGAGGATGGTTTGATCCCACACCTGCAAGTGCTGGGGCAGAGGGCAAAGGAGAGGCTACATGGGATCTGCTCGTCCTGACCAACCAGTATTGGCACCCAGACCTGCAGAGCACATGATGCTGGAAAACTCCACCCTGTCGATGACCCCTGCATGAGTATGACCTGAAGAATTCCTCAAATACACAGTTCAATCCAGATTTTATTTTTTTTTTAGCTGCCACTGAGCAATTTCCCCTTTCTGCTCCATTAAAAGACAGAGGGGAGGCTTCCATCTGTTCCCTGAATGAAGCCCCTCAGACACAAAAGGTACTCTGCAGCATCTCCAACAGCTGCAGAAGAGGCACACAAAAATGTTCAGAAGCTTCACCCTAAAAGGAAACCCAAATGAACTGTCAATAAGCCTCAGCCACCAGTTTTCCAGTGGGTGCCAGCTCCCTGCAGACTTTGAAGAGGCTTGCACACACTTGAAGAATTTATATATGCATGACTCCCTTAAGCAAGAGAAATACTCTGCAGCAGCAGAAAGAGAAGAGGTCACTGCAAGCTACTGAGGTTTTGAAATCCACTGATAAAACTACAGCTCTTACAGAATGTAATCTTAACAGGAGCAACACCAACGAGACGTCAGAGAAAAGCACGCTCTGTTTAAACAACTTCATTTTTTTCCTAGCAAATAAAGCTTCACCCTTAGACTTTGTAACACTGACCAAACTACTCTTAAGCACATATTTGCTTCCCCCACTTAGACTGCAGGTACTACATGGCTTTCTTGTTGGCACAAGTGATAAGGAAAGGGGTTCTGTGCTTTGTCACGGTGGGAAGAGAGGAGGAAAGTCCGCAGCGATTTGCTGGGTGAAGGTTTCTGGGGCTGTGCACGTGAAGCACGTACATGCCTCCAGTGGGAAGCACAGAGACAGAGCCTGAAAGAAGACAATGTATTTCCACTGAAAATCTCCACTTAGAACTGTTTCTGTTTAATACAAAAAGTCAGCATTTTAAACCTCCTGAAAGCGTTTCACGGCCGGTTTTGAATGCGACTACATTCCAGACTTGCATGTGGTTTTAATGCATTTTATAAAAAAAGCCATGTTTACATCTCCTTGATTTAAAAATTTATTATTTTTGCTTCTATTGTTGTTTTTATGATGGGAATGATAACTATCCTGTCTATCTATTCCTTTTTTACTCTTGCCAAAGAACCCCAAACTTTATTCCTTTAATATGCACCTAACATGAAAGACTAGTACCTCCTTAAAGCTTCACAAATATGCAGGGGCATAAAGAAGGCGAGAATTACCCTCCTTCAGATGTTGCTGCTTTCATAAAAGAGCACTTTAAATATTCTGCCTCTCTGGTTGCGTTAAAAAAACATGTAATCTGCATTTGAAATATGAAGCCTATTTCATAACAGAATTACGAATTCTAAAGTATCAGGTGTTTTAAATAAACCCTTTTTGCACTAAAAATCACAAATTTATGTATGCTTTTCCAGCTTTTAAGGGGGGACCTGCTTGGTTACAGGAGACGTGTTTTAATGAAAAAAAAACCCAACAAAAATACCCCCAAAACCCCACAAACTAAAAGAAATTGCAGAAATAACATAATTATCCAGGCAGAGCAGGGTGCACAGAGGTGTTCGAACCCCTGCTCTGCTAGGACACATTATTTTTGAGGACAACTGCTGGTCTTAATTCAGCTGAAGTATTTCCCTTTATGAAACAAAACCCAAGCAGCACCACTGGACAGTGGCAGCCACTAAACAACTAAAGCCATTTCCTCCAGCACTTGTTTTTTTCTTACATGCCCCCATCACAGGGTTTTATATGAAGGTAACACCATTAGCCATAAGACTGATACTGCAGAAACTCCAACATCTGCCTACCATGACTGACCTCACATAGAAAAGGACTGGTTTTCTTTTCCTAACACAAAATACTGTTCAGTGCTCGTCATTAAGAATAGCACTTTGTTTTTTCTTAAATATCTAATATAATTTAAATATCACTTAAATATCATTTGAGTGTTACCCAGAACATTCAGAAAGCAAACTTGTACTTTTCACCTTTCAGATAACTTTAGCCTAATACTTCATTATTATATAAATTTAGGTTTTTAAATTCAGCTTTCCCTCCCTACTTTTGAGTCTTCTTAAAATAGGAAGGCATGGTTCCTCCTTTCCCAACCCAGCTGTGTTTCTCATCCCCCTGAAAAACTCCCCAGTGCAAACTCAGTCTGGGCACAGAAGACATATCTGGCACTGAGGTTGAGGGGTTTCTATACACCATAAATCCTTATATACCACCAGGAACAATAAAGACAGAGAAAAATCTCCATTTCAGTTTCAGGCACAGGAATATTTTGCTCTAATATCTCCATATAAGGTTTCCTTTAAGCCAACAAAGACAGGCTGTTGCCAAATTCTAACCATAATATGAATTACAGTTTGCATTTTAAATGCTGGCAAATAACTAGTGAAGAATTAAAAAGTGGTGTTTCAACTAGCAGTGAAAAATGGAGTGCAACAACTAGAAGACTGTGAAGGTGGTAACTAGTTTGCCAGTAGGGAGGTAACTATTCATTCTTGTAAATTCTCCAATCAATGTATAAAACCAGCAGATGCTTTATCATGTATGAGATTTGCTAATCAGAAATGCTGTCAGCACCCTGAGCCAATAGATCATTTGTATTTCTGAAGTCTCTTAATTTCAGCCCTACTTAAATAATAGAAAAACACCATTACTTCCCCCACAGGCTGAAATCTGAAGGGTTCTAAAAGTTGCTTGTCAAAGATGACTGACCCATCAGAACAGCTGAATGGTATTTGCCTTCCTGCTCTGAAAACTATAAATACATAAAAACACTTACTGTGATCAGGACAGCAGCCTCAAACAAAAAACCATGTCCTCCAGCAAGACAGAAGAGCCACCACTGGTGCCTAAAATCTACTGGTTGAAGGTACATCTACCTAGCAAAAAGCTGTGCTGAGTTTCCAATCTCCCCCACTAACTATGGCATCATTTAAACTGCAAAAACAAACCCGTATTCTCAAGGCAACAAATCCTGTAGCTGTTAAAATACAGGTTCTGACTGAAATATTTAAAGCCATGCAGTCAATACCTATTCCAGGCCTTGTTGCAGCCAAAGTGACTTTCTCAGAATAAAAAAAAAAAAAAAGGCAATATGTGTGTTACTCCCCTGCCAGTTAAATTAGGATGAATAATCATAGGAGTAGCAATGAGAACTCTCAGGCATCCTGGGAGAGCCTGTAAGACGAGTTCAAGTGTTAAGAGGCTTAACAGTTCCTGCAGCATTCACTGACAGATTAAAGCTGCAAGAGATCACTTTTGAATTTACTTACCTTAAATGAACTGTGCACTAAAGTTTCATCTAAATCAATGACCACACACTTCTTCCCATAGTCTGATGCTGTCAGTTCTGGCAGGAGGTATTTAGCTGGTGGCTAAAAACACAAAGAAGAGAGGAAGACAACAAAAAAAGAAGTAAAACCTCTATTGAAGGGGCACTCTTCTGTCAACATTACTATTCTAGCAATTATTGGGAGCTGGAATACATGACTCCAATGCTTTTCTGGGATCATCTCAAGTACACGTATGGAAATTAATGTCTCATGCAATTGCAATACCCATACAGACTTTTTTTATATTATTTTTTAAATGAGAGCGTTGTTTGCAATGACCTCCAAAGCACTGGAAATGAAAGTGGCAAAACATCATCACTAGTTAAGAAAACCCAGAGAAAAATGAGACATTTGATAAAAGAGTATCTTTTTGCAGTGACCCTTTTCTTAATGCCTGGTTTTGGTTGTTGTTATCCTATTCCCAACAATGTCATTTCCAGCCATATCAGGCTGATGAACATTTACACCAATCATTATTTGTGTTTGCCATGGAAGATGCTAAAGTGGAGGAATCCACCCTGAAGGAAGTCAGCATTATTAATTTTATCTTCCAGGACATGTCTTCACTTTCACCACTTGTGAGGGCACTGACCAAATTTCACGTGGATTATGCTCCCAGTCAAGGCATTAAAATTGCAGTAAAGAACCTAAATGAGGCTCTTGTGCAACACCCTGTCCCTACTAAAAATGGCACCAATTCAATGGATTGACAATTCTTCTGAAAGCAATGCAGGCAATTTCATATTCTTTGGATTGCTCATTTCCCACTTTAACACCCCAGTTTGCAATAAAATAATGTTACTTTAGATTTTGGTACTGGATACTTCCTGAAATAAGAGAAACGGGAGAGAACACTTCCATTTGGAGCTGAAACACTGCTGCCACTCAAAGAGGGTTTGGGTTTTTTTGATGAAGGACTACCTTTATGGAAAATTGTCAGTAGGGAGAAGCTCAAGACCGAGAGGAAATGAAATTAATTTAGAATTGGGTACAGATTTCTAAATTCATTCTTTTGCTATCTTTTTATCTGTTCAGACAATGTAAGGATGCATCTACCATGGTTCTGTTCTTTTCAACAGCCCTTTGCAGAGGTGCTTGCAGAGATCTGAGGCCACCCCTGTGCAGGTGACACACAGGTGAGTCAGACACCTCCAAACACCCTCGGGCTGCCAGGGCAGATTATCAACCACTGACTGAATTCAGGCTTTGTCTTACATTGATAGATACTGGCCAATGATGCCTAATAAGTTCTTGTTTAAACAAAGCACTTAACAAATGAGATTCAGGACTTAAATAAGTGTCTTCATCTAGAGCAGAAGTTCTTGGGGCGATTTTAGGAGTGCTCACTGAAATTGATTTAGTTCCTCACAATTAACATGGACAACAGTTCCTTCAGCTACCAGACTGGAAGCTGCCTTGCTTACAAGCCACTTGTCTCAACACATTTTCTCTCAGCACAAATGTAACAACACCCTTCAAGAAAAAACAGCTTCTGGTTAATGCCTGTAATGGATCCAATCCATCACAGTCACCCAACCAGACTAGAATTTATAGGACACCCTTTCCAGGTTATAGACAGTCCCATAATAGCTTCAGCTCTACCTCTGCTTGTTGGCAACTAGGGCCAAACCTAAACAATTTTGGTTTCTCACTTCTATTTCAAAGCCTAAAAAGGTTTAGCACCCCACCTCAATTTTTCATAGTAAGAACGATCCAGACTTGCAATCTAAATAGACCAAAAGCTTATTGAAAGAAAAATCCAACCTATTTAAAGATGATAATAATTGTCAGAACCCACGTTCTGATACTGATTTCTTATCTTTGAAGATGAGAAAAAGGCAGGAACAACCCAAGAAACCTTAAACATACTTTTTAAAAAATTAGCGTTCATTTTTGTACTCTTAAAACTGTATCTAGTTCAAATTTTTGACTATGATAATCTGCACAAGCAGTTCAAAGCCAGAAATTCCTTCTGCTATGTGAATTCTCTATCAAATTGAAAAAATCCCTATCTATGAAAAATACATGGCAATAGATATTCTTCCATATAAAAATATGCTTATGAAAAATAGAACTGCCTTATTACAGATATCTTTAGGTTTTTTTAATCTGGAAACTGTTATGCTTGTCATCAAGAAAAGGATGGACATGTACCAGGGACTACAAAATTTGAGAACCTTCAACTCTGAGAACCTGAATTCCTTGACTGCACAGTGAGACAACCCATGCCCATCTTCCCCAACCACCTACAGCTCTGCTTTCCCAAAAGCAGAGTCTGGGAGAAGGGACAAGCTCATCTGAGGCATCTACACAGAGGTGCTGGTTATTGGTAAGTTTCTCTCCCTTTTCAGGATTGCATTAAGAAATAATGTGCAGTTATTGACCTAACTTTACCTAACAAGACTGCACCTCAAGGGTTTTCCTGGGGAAACACCAACCTTCCTAAAAGCTTTGGCATCTTGAGTTTAATCTGATCCACAACCCACAGCTCTGTTGCCCTCAATTGTGAAAACACATTTGCATCCCTGATAAACTAACAGGGATAAGGAAAATGTTCTGGAGCTGAAGTCACTACAAGTTGTGAAGCTGCTAAATAGGTGGTGTAGGACTTTGGAGCAAGGATGGCATTTTTGAGGCTTTAGGAACTTAAAGGATTTATAAAAAAAACATCTGTCCATTTGTTTTGCTGTTCAAGCTTTCTGATCTAAAGCAATTTCCATGTGCCAAGAGCAGCAAAGCTTTTAGGCAGAAACAAGCATTACTCAACATTTCATTTTAATTTCCTCATTAATAGAGACATATCCAAGAAGAGTTCTAATTTACATAGTTCCATCATAGCTAATAGCAAATGGTTATGGATCTCTTATAATTTTTTACACACAGAAGCTTTAAAGATATCTAAGATGATTAAGAATATTTAACAGTGGCTAACAGCAATTCATATTTACTAGGCAATCCTCTCTAAAAGGCTGCAGACTTCCACAGAACTCAGCTGAAAAATAACACGTGGTCTCTCAGTACTGTAAGTCCTAGCTTGGTCTTCAATTCCAACAAGACATAAATTGTATACAAGTTAAACTAGTCACTGTTTGGGATTTATGCATTCCAGCCAGGTCTCATGGCTGATCAGCTTAACAGACCTTGTAGTGAAACGACTGCTGCACTGCTTCAGTCCCGTGGAAATAGTATATTCCCTAAGAAAAAAAAAAAAAAAAGGGGGTGGTGGTGGCAAGAGAACAGGACTTTTGGTTGAAGCATAAACAGCTGGTCAACACAAATCTTTCAGAAATTTACTGTATAAAACAATCAGCTTTCTTCCCTGTAGGCCCGTATTTCCCACAGAGGCAAGTATCAGAATTAATAAGCCCTTCTTTTTATTCCCTGCACTGGCAATGCTGTCGAGTCTCAGTGCAGCACACTAATTTACTGTGCATGTTCCCTTCAGCTCCCACTTTGGGTTGCACTCTACAGGGCTAACAGCTTCTCCCAGCACTTACACAGAGCAGTGTGCATCTCTCTTACAGGAGATAAATGATTTTTACTTAGAACAGCTTCTGTCAGAAGATGCCAGCTCCTGTTATGGAACAGGCAGTTCCCAAAATTTCTTTCAGAATAAGTTATAACAGCAAATTAGCTAAATGAACGTGAGGACAAGTGAAAAAAAACAATATCCCAGTGCTAAGATTTAACTTCTGCAGGGATTCGGAGGGATAATTTTGGTACCACTCCTTAACAGTGGGATTTTATACTGGGCAACTATTTAAGATGCTGCATGAGCATGGCTTTGTATTTCCAACTATTTAAAATGCTGCATGAGCATGGCTTTGTATTTCCATCTACCTCTTTGTTCAAAAGAATAAAAACCAGTGAAGTTGCTATGGGTCTACTTTGATTTGGGGGTTGGAACTAGATCACCTTAAAGTCCGTTCCAACCCGAATTATTGTATGATTATATAAGATAGAAGGAGGATAAAATTCATATTTTAAATGCCCCTCAAGTAACACTGGGTCTATTTTCTGAAGAACCTAACTTGAAGCTGGAATGTTTCTTCCTTAGCAGTTATCTCTATCAATAACTAAGCGAAAATTCATATCAACTCAATTAACTTGAAATTCAGTGCAATTAATACAGGACACATCTGATTAGCAGAAGATCTGTTTCACTGAACTGCACATAGAAATGCATAGAAAAGCAACGCAAAACGCACACAAAGCAATGGAAGTTTTCAAACAGGTGATCTCAGCAGACAGCCAGGTTTTATATGGGCATTTAAAGCTCCAAAAATCCTCATACTGTGAATGGAGGCTTCCACTTGGAAGTTTAACTGGTGGGGAGCAGGCAGAGCTCTTTCCAGAGCCACTGAGGGATTTTCTAAACACTTGGAGTGATGACATTTGCAACGAGCCCTATAAAAAGGTAAATGCCCACTTAATTGTGACCAGGCTCACTTTGTGTTTAGGAGATTTTTCTCCTGGTTTGTACAAGACACACAGTTCAAACAGCCCAGTTCTCATCCCTGTGTAGCAGAGCATCAAGAATTTCTTCCTTAATGGGTCTTAAAACACACAGTTCAGAGCTGTCTGAGTGACCCTCTGGGCTCCAGCACTCAGGACAAACAGCCCTTGTAAAACTGGCAGGGGAACACTTTAAATTCAGGTGGTTTTGTTTCGTTTTCTTTTCTAATATAACATTGCATTTTCTTCCCTACCCCTTTCTCCATGTGCAGCTCCCCTGTGCCTTTATTTAGATGGTGACATACTAATGCTGGCTGGTTCCTGTCTGCCAGCCAGGAGGACTCTGATCCTGGAGAGTGAATGTCACACCATTGCCTGCGGGCCATGGTTGCCTGACAACACTCCCAGGTCCTGCTGGAAGGAGCATCAGATGGCACCAGAGAAGGGGACTGTGTCTAAAGTCACCTGCTTGCTGAGAACTCCACGTCATGACTGCAGGGTTAAGTTAATTTTCCTGCCTTATTAAAGTGCTGGGAATATAGGTCAGCAAAATTACAGTTGAGCTTAAGGAAAAAAAAAAAGAAGAAATCCCTTCTTGAATCATTCATTTCCCTACCAGTACCCAAATCTAACAGAGCACTGCTTTAACATTGCAAAGACAGTGTTCTAACAAAGCATCTCGTTTCACTGCTGCACCTGTCAGAGCTCTACTCATTTATCATTTCAAAATTTTGTCCTGTTTGAATTCTTATTAATACCTACACTCACTCTTAGCAAAGGTTTTATTCCAGGTCACAGCACAGCCAGAATATGTTTCATGTTCAAAGAACTAATAGCAGAGCAACTACAGTCGCCTAACAGAATTTGGCAGGCATGGAAAAAGAAAACTGATTTAGAAATCCTATTTTCATCCATCCAAAGTTTTCTATTCCTAGAACTTGCTCGTATCCAAATTCCATGCATGTACATGTGTGTGTATTCATACACACAAATACATGCATGAGCCACAGTAGAAATATCAGGGGAGCAATAAAGAGTAATTCCCAACAGTTCTTAAATCCAAGAAAAACTGGCAAAAGAGGGAAGATCTGCATAGTCATAGTGATCTCCTGACACGGACAGGGCACTTGGAGGAGGTTTTGTCATGTTGGGCCATGTGAGAAGGAAGGGAAAGAAGAAAAAAATGGTATCCTGGGCAATATCCAGGTCTTTAAAGGCTACCAAATACCTCAAACAAGAGGGCTGTGTCAGTAACTCCACACATTAGCACTGATATTTTCTGGAAAACTTTGCATAATAAAGTATTATAAACAGCAAAGGAGCTCAGAAAAAAAAAAGGGAAAGTATTTTCAGCTTTACAAAGCCTAAGCCTTCATCCTCATGAACAAAAAAGTAAAAAAATGAGCAGCTTTTTGACCAAAAAAGGTTAAAACTAATTAAATGAAAAGCTTTAGTTTGAGGAATTTTTTTTTCCTTCCTTTTATTTAGCTTTGAAAAAATAATTCAGATGCCAAACAGCATTCCAAGTTTAATCCAGGGAGGATAAACAGAAATATTAAGGCCCATAAAACAGCAGCTGATACCAAGAGCATCATCTCAAACAAGGGTAGTAATGCAAGCTCTAGTCACTGTACTCTGTTTTCCTAAAATGACTTGTTTCATATAAATTATGGAGTTTCCAACTCTTCCTTTCAACAGGAATATGGGGAAAAATGAGAGAAAAAGGGGTTTGTAAGTGTGTCTCACATAGTGATGATGAGTCACCTTTGGCCTCTATTAAAATAAGTAACTTCAACTTTCAGACTACTTCAAGCATTTCCAAAATGACAAAATTCAGATGAAATCCACATAAAACCCAAACTC
>JAWWTY010000077.1:3687638-3733108 GCA_035222235.1 Margarornis squamiger | reverse complement strand
GGCCAGGTTGGATGGGGCTTGGAGCAACCTGGGCTGGTGGAAGGTGTCCCTGCCCATGGCAGGGGGTGGAACTGGATTGTCTTTAAGGTCCCTTCCAACCCGAACCATTCTAGGATTCTGTGATTTCCATATTTGCCAAAATATTTTTCATCCTTAAGGCCAGCATCAAAAACTAAATTGGTTTTATAGACTTTCAGCATTCATAAAACACTCAGATAAGAGAATGAAGTGAGAACTGTGCACAGATTTGTGCGTCTGTGAGCTTAAAGAAGTGTTTCATTACTTTAGAAGGCATTTGTAAACTGGAACTGACCTAACACCGCTCATCAATACCCCAGTCAAGCAGCAAACACACATGGAACTCTGGCCACTGGTGGCACAAGTACAGTAGAAGACATTCCCACAATGTCACATTCTGTTTGCAACAACAGGGGTTCAGAAACCCCCCAAGGATGCCTGGGCAGCTGGGAAGGACTTTTTAAAAACAGCACTCAAGAAAACTGGTATTGCAAGCACAAGCAAGTTTGTTGCAATATAATCCCAGGCAAAGAGAACTCCTTTTCGACATTAAAAATTGAAATATGCTGAAATTAGAACGGGAAGAACAATGCTGTGTGCCCTGTCCCCTACAGCTCGTGTCACAGAAACCTTCCTAATAATTTCTATTTTGTTTTCAGCCTCTACTCAAGAATATGAGGGCAAATAGTGCCATTTGAATGCAGGTATAAATTACAGCATTAAAATGGTGTTTAAAATTTCTAATTCACAGCCTCAGCTGCGCAACAGATCAATGGGAATACCACAACCATTTCATGGCTAATATTTGTACCTTTGTAACTTAGCATAGAAAGAAGCAGTAAACAGTGAATTGCCTAAATAAGCATTCAAGAATCTCAGACAAAAAAAATACTGTTCGGTCCTAACCTTCTAAGAACACTTGGATCAAATCATGTATTTGAAATCTGGCCACTCCCTTTCACTTTACTGAAATACTTGTCCTAGGAAAAATAATCCTTCATGTTGGTTTTAGTCTCGACAATTTTGCCATTCATAACACGGTGGTGTTTCAAGTAGGTCTTTCCACTAATTTAGATGTTATTTTAAAGGAATATTCTTTTAAAAATAATGTATTATAGAGGCTTTACTGTGACTTAATAAACAATAAATTCTGGATGCAGTACGGGAGTGAAGATCTCAAGTGGCCTTATGTGCTGTGCTGTATTAACACACACAGGTATTAACATATGCAGAAAAAATTTGCACTGTAGCTCATTTTTAGCATCTATGACACTGTTGTGCATCATGGAAAATATTTTCTCCTTCCTTGGTTACACTGAACCACCTGCAATCCATGTGCTGTTTGCTGGATTGGCTTTTCTTAAAGCAGTGAGAGTGCCAATAGAACAACTACAAAGGTGAAAAGAAGCATTAATATTGAATCACTACCATAAATTTAGGTATTCTGGATGCCAGAAAATTTTAAACAGAAAAACCTGCAGAGGACAAAACCTGGCATTCCTTAAAAGCTTATAGTTAACACCAGGCAGGAATGATACTGGAAGGGTAAACTGAATCAGCCAAAGTCCAAGTCTGAGCAGCATCCAGCACATGGAATTTGGGGGGCATTTTCTTCCCCCTCCCCCCAATCTTTTGAAAGTTGCAACTTGAATTTCTGCAAGAGTTCTCAACAAATTCCTCTTCCATGGCTTTGTCCCACCACATTTTGAACCTACACCAACTTTCAGTGCCCAAAGCATCCTGTGGCAGAAGGTCCATAGGTCAGCCAAGAGTTCAGCTGCTTCCTTACTCTGACCCTCGTTTCTTACCTTTCTACAGTCTCTAATTCACCTTTCTGAGCAGGAAGACAGGGACTAGAACCACACACAATATGCAAGATGAAAGGAGAGCACCATGAGTTTATACACCCACACAACGCTTTGTTCTCTTACTTTTCTAATCATTCCTAATACCTAATTTCAGTTTTACAACAAGTGAGCACTGGGCTAATGTGATTTTTCAGATCTGATTATAACACCAAGATCTCTTCATTAGTAGGTATTTCAGGCATCACTGCAAATGTAGATCAAGAATTCTTATTTCTTCCCATGCAGAAAATGTCACATGTATCTACACTTAATTCCATCTGCTATTTTAAAGGCCAGTCATTCAAAATCAAGCTGCCTTCCTACAACTCTTCACAGTCAAGTTTTAGATCTATATAAAGGTGCACGTGTATGCACACACATCTATATAAAGGCACAAACAAATACTCAAGCCTTTCCCTTACAAATTTTGCCACCTTATTTCCTTTCCCATATGGTTTGAGGCCAGGCTGAGGAGCAGACTGCACAGACCCCTGTGTGACTGCTTCCCCAGGGATCTCCTGGAGGTCTGCAAGAGCCTCCAGTGGAGCACTCTGTCAAGTTATCTGAATCTGCAAAAACTTATTTGCAGTCAGGTCAGACAAAAAGAGCACAGCTCTCCCTGTGTTGAAGGGAAGTACCTCTGGTACAGAATTCCCCTAATTTAAAACTACAGGGTCTCACCTGTAATTTTCAGGTGTCATTTCTAAGCCTCTTTGATCATAACCCATGGGCTATCCACTGCTTGTGGGTATGTTAATTCCTGAATTGGGAAGCCTGGAAGCTTCTGGAATCCAAAGATGGTCCACAGAACTGTGCTTATCAAGGTCTTCTGGCAAGTCCTAATAAACCCACAGCACTACTAAGCCTGGGGAGGGGTTCGAGGAAAGATAAAAGGCAAGTTTAAAATAAATCACTGCAGTACATACGCTTAAATGGAAGGTTGGAACCATACTGGGTGTTTGGACAAAGACAACAGGAAATAAAAAAAACCCCACAAGACACCCCATATATTACAGGCAAATATTAGAATAGAAATTAACACCCAGGGCATGCTAACAGAAGTCATCTCCAGCATCTTCTCCAATGTCCTGTTACACAAACCACACTTTGGAGGCAGGAGGGTTGTGCTGCTGTTCTCCCACCAGGAGCAGCACAGGCTACACAGCAAAAAGAAAAAGCTTTTCCCTCATGCACTGTATTCTTAAAAACTTTGGTTCAGGGCTTCTCCCATCAAATTTTGCTGTAGTGGTGTGAAATTAGTAAGCCAGGCTGTGGTGCAGCCTCGTGCAACCAAGCCCTCACTGCTGCAGGAAGCCACCATGGGATGACTGCAAGGCTCCAGCCCATCCCTCTGCAGCCACCAGCGAGCTAATTACTGCTGAGTTTTTTCCTAATTAAATGAATGCAATATCCAGTTCTCCCAAATAATATAAACTGGGTAATGAAGAGACTTTCCGCTTACAGATGAACTCGCTAAATGCAATAAAATGAACAGCTGGGTAGGGTGAGCTCTCCACTAACAAGTTTGTTTATAACAGAGGATGGAAAGAGGAGAGTCAGAATTAAGTGGTATTACACAAAGCCTTTCTTCAAAGGAAGCAGTTTTGAAATCTATACACGATTAGAAATGCCTAATTTCTCAAACTCCTTTAGAGGCTATATCTGATGTTATTAGAAAAATAAGATTTTATATCCTACATGCCTCAAGATAGAAACAGTTAAGTAGAAAACCATTAACTTGCTTATACAGCTCTTCACTGGCCAGGATAGAAATTGTTTTACAATACTTGGTGCCAAATCTCCATGCAATGCCCACGTAACTTTGGTTTTAAATGGCATTTGCAGTTTATCATGGAAAGTTTTAATCTTCTTTGCAGAAAATATATCAATAACAGCACTGTCACACACCTGAAACAACCACCCACAACTAGTTTAACCTTTAAAACATGTATAGCCCAAGCTAATTGCTCTGCTTAAATCCAGCATTATATACCCCAGAATTATCTTAATTTCAGCTGAAGCTGGCAACCTTTCCACCCCCAACAGCATAATTAAATGAATGTAAGGGTTTGGTTTCTCCACTGAAATGATTACTTTGAAGGGAGGAATCACAGACCAGTGTAGTGAAATACAAATCTTTCCAAACCCTCCCCACCAGCCCCTTTTCCCAAGCAATGCATTAGTAGTTTGCTCTGGGTGGAGATGATCGCATAGTTATGGACAAGAAAAAAAAGCTTAAATATGTCAGACAGGTGGGGAAAAATAACAAAGTAACTTGCTTTTATTTCTGATGTTATTTCTTTAGGTCACTGCACTTGCACCTGAAAAAATGTCACTATGATTTAGGTACTTTTAGGTACTTTTAAGAAAATCTGAACATTAGTCTCATTAACCCATTCCATGGTGCTTTGGAGAACAAGCTCGGAAGTCACACTTGTGTGCTAAGATGAAATGGGTACAGAAAAACAGCTTATCCCATTCAAAGAAAACTTATCTAGTGGGTATCAGAACACTACAGTTTGCTTCCCATACCTCCAAAAGTCCTACAAAAATATAACTTCACTTAGTGCCTAGGACAAAATTCATAGGGATGGATGTTAACTCGAGACAGCTAAAGATGTACAAAGAAAAAACCACCTCTACAGAGCCAAACAACACTTTGAAAACATTTCTGTTGCAGCAGCTTAAAGCTAAAAAACCTTCTTTTGCCCTACATAAATTATTTATTACACTCCTCAAATCTGGGTGGGTTAAATACCTGCCATTGGTTATTGGATGCTCATATTTTAAGGATCAAAAAGCAGTGAAATTCTGAAGTCACTTTTTTGAGACACGACTGGGAACTCAGCACTGCTGTCTCTGTACAGGCTGTGATGCCTCATGAAATGCAGCCAGTAAATGTTAAAAACAGCAACTGACTGTACACAGAAGCCTCTTAGCTGACAAGGAGGGATAAGAAACCATGAAAAGGCTCAAAACATCACAAAAACCTCATAGATCTCAAGGCAAATTCCAAAACCTTAAAGCTGTTGCTACACTTCAGTCTGCACACTGCGGTTTGCTAGGACACATATATATATATGATGGTATAACCTTCCTATGTGTCAGCTTCTCATATAAGCCATGAGTTAAACACCTCTTGCAGTATTCAGAAAGTCAGGAGGGTTGCTACTGGGAAAGACCACGTTAAAAGAAATGCATTTGTCAGAGCCCAACTCTTGCATTTATTCAGCCCAAAAACTGAAGGCAGATCCGCTGCTTCAGGGGCGCCCACGTTTCATAATGAAGCTGGAAAGTTAAATACTGTTTTAACAACCCAATTAACCTGCTGAACTACGTTCTGAGTGAAATACCTTCAAGTTCAAATTAGAGAGTGCGGATTTTGTCCGCCTCCTCTCCTGCTCTAGTGCTTGACAAGCTGACAGGGCTGCACTGAGACCACTTCCAACTTCAAGAAGCAGCACACCTAGAGCTCTATTTCCAAAGGACTCATAACAAGGTCTCCCATGATACAGGAAGGAACTAATTAACACAAAGCACTTTCATTTTTGTGCCTATGTCCCTTGCCACTGGAATAGATAGGGAGAGAAGATGGATGAGAATACAAAGCTGAAGCTGGGAGATGTCCACCTCCAGTAACTCCTCCAGCAACATGAGCCAGGGGAGCTGCTGTGCCTTTGCCTTCTACCTAAACAGCTGGACAGTGTTTAAAGAGGAGCTGAATGTGCCCATCCAGCCTTGCCTGCTTTCTCCTTGGACTAAAGAAGAATCCAAGCTGTGCTCAGTACCTGTCCTGCCGTGGCATCCATCCACCTGGTCCATCCTGCGAGAGAGCATCCAGGAGGGATGTGCCCTGCTCCTCAAGGCTGGCCCATGCACACCCACTGCCTGTTCACATAGGGCTAAGTAGCTGCTGAAATCACTAAGAAAGGTTCTACAAGGATATATAACATTTTTTACTGGGTGTGTATGCATATATATGCAGTTCACAGTCATTATCTTTTCCTACTATTTGCCTTTGTTTCTGGGGAAGGACCACAGCACTTGGTTCCAGAGGATCCTATGGATATAAATTTCCAAAATACACATTTCCTTTAAAAAAAATTAAAATAAATAAATAACTAGCTATGCCCCAGCCTTCCATCAGCTGATAGCCTGAAACATGTACAAAGGACCAGAACCACTGGGGGAGGAGAAAACATAAAAAACCAGAAGAAATAACCCCCCTCATCTCACTTTCACACTACACACAAGGCCAGGTTGCAGCATTGGAGTTTGGTGCTCATTGGCAGAAGTGATCAAACCCCAAACTTTTTTTTTTACCCTTTCCTGAACCAAAATATTTCACTTCTGGAGTGATACTCACGCAATGCCAAAGCGATGCTCCAAACCAGTTTTAAGAGCAGAATAAAATACAGCAAATACTGAAAAAGTAGCTCCAGTGCCACGGGATTACTACTGTTTGTAACTGGGTGGTAAACCAAGCTCACTGAAGTATGCAGGCCATGCTGTGGAGATGTATTGTGATACAAAATAAACATCTCACAGTGACATTATGGAGCCATCCCCCTGTCCCTACAGGAGGCTCAGTGCTTTGTCTCAGTCCACAGCTATAAATATTACAGAAGCAACATCCGTGGACTGGGATAATTTACAGCAGCATGAAGGCTCCCTTTAAAACCTGTGTTTTCTGCAAAGAACTGAAGCTGCAGCATTTCTTGGTTGTTTGGGCAAGGGCTGAGCTGCTGGCCCTGGAGACTTTCCCAGCGCCGAGGTTTGGAGCGGCAGTGGAACAGGAAATACTGCGCAGTCTGTGCATGCATTACATTCCTGTCCCGCCCCGAGCAGCCGCCAACAAACAAACCTTTCTTCTAGTAAAAGAGAGAGAGAGAAAAATAAATAATTAAATTAAAAAAAATAGACTGCACAAAGTTCACCAGCAGATGTGGCCTGTGAATCCAAGCCGGGCTTTTTCTGCTGATAACGAGAATCCGATGTGTTTGCAGTGCTGGGGTAATGTCATGGTTTGGTGAAGCTGGATCAGCAAAGACCTGGGAGTTCAGAGCTGCAAAATCTGCAGGGCTGAGGTTCCACGGGGTGCTGCAAACACTGTGGGGTGTTTATTTTAAGGCAATTTTGCCAAATATTATCAGCAGCTGTAGGAGTCAATCAGGACTGATTTTTGCCCAGCAGAAAAGACCTATTTGGAAAAAAAAAAAGGGGCTTTTTACTCAGCACTTGTCTTCGACCATAAAGCAACACAGAGCTTTACACAGATCACATGTTTGTGTATCCCAGCTCTTTCCAATTGCTCCAAGGTTGGCCTCTTTAATAAAAAAAATAAAGTAATTCTGGAAGACATTTAATAACAATTTGTTAAATACTCGGGAGGGAAGGCAAGGAGAAACAAACAAATGGGAACAGGAGCAGCACACGGGGTCGAAACGGCCGGATCTCCACATTTGTTAGTCACGGCTGATCCCCTCTGGGAGCGGGAGAGGATCCCAGTCAGGAGGACAGGGAAGCAAATGTAAACAAGTGTGTGTTTATAGAGCAGAAATATGTACAGTATCAGCCCCAGTGGTGCTGACGTGGGACACGGTGGGAAAGGCAGAGGAGAACAACTTGCTCAATCCCGAGCAGATCCAGCTCAGGAAAGGCAGATACGGGAGAGGAACAGGCGGCACCCGGAGCCATCACACCACCAAAGCACTCAGCTGTCTGCCCATCAGTTGTTTGAGTCACAGCTGCCTTAACAATAATAATAATAATAATAATAATAATAATAATAATAATAATATAAAAAGCAGCCTTTGAACCAGCGCTGATGGAACAAAAAAGTGATAAACAAGCTGCTTGGGAGTGCGTTTTCTTGTTGGTCTGAATGGACAGACGGACACTTGGACAGGGACTCTGTAGCCCAAGGCTGCATTTTCCTTAAGAAGTTATGTCAGGAAATCAGTATGGAGTTACTGAAAAGCTGTAAAAAGCCCTTTTTCTGTGCTCCACGGGCACCACACAGCGTGTAAAACATCAAGCTACCCACCTGCCATGCAGCTTTTACCCAATCCATTAGCTTTTCAAGACAAAGGGAGACCCAAACCTCAAGAATACTGCAATACCAGACTTAAAATCAGCTCATTTCCTTATCAAGTTTGTTCAGTTTGACAAACAGATGTTTTATACGGTTTTTAAAGGGTTTTCTTTCCCGCCAATGTCCAAATTCACAACCTCAAGTTGTGAAATTAAGCTTTATCCTCCTCCTGCCACACACAGGTTGAGTCAAACATAGGTGGCAGTTTTAGTTCTTTTTTTGACTTGAAAAGCGTAAGACAAGTGGTTCACCAAACCCAAAGGTACAGGGAATTCCTCTAACCTCTCTCCCCAAACCCAAAAAACCCACGACACCTCCAATTAAAGCCTTAGCAAAACCTTGCTCATCTGAGGAGAACAAGCTTAATTTAATTTTCCTAAATATAGCCATAAGATGTTCCCATAGAGACAGCAACATTCTCTACAGTGCTTCTTGCAGCAAATACTTCAGTAAGACATCAAATCCAAAGCATTAGTCTATTTTGGTAAGCCTTCTCCTCTCTTTCTTAGGAACAGCTCTTCTCTAACAAATTCATGTTGCAAAAATGTGTTAAAGGGTGCTCCTTTGCAAGGAAGAGTTTTGTTCCTCCATTTCGCCTCATGAATTTTTCATTCACTCCCTGGGGATATTTTGGGACAGGCTACAATTCTAATTCCTGCCAGGGAAATCGCTCATCCAAAGTTTGCTCCCCAAAAGATACATCCCTAATAGCAAAAAACAAACTAGGACACCTTTTTTCTCCGCAGCTCCTTTGATGCCTCTTTCCAATTCCCACTTCCTTCTCCAAACCCATTGCTATTTTGTGGATATTCAGTGCAGATCTCATAAATCATTCACCCTGTGAGAAGTACCCGTGTAAAACAAAGGTGTTTCTGCTAACGTGTTTTACAGAACCAAAGCCATTTCCATCACGTAATTTCTGGAAAAGTCTTTGTCTTGAAGGAGTAAGGAACATTCATGACTACCTATGAAACATTTACCTTCTTTCTTTCTTCAGAAGAAAAATAGAAGAGCCTTAACTTCAAAGGCATTGACTTTAAGAGAGCTGTAGTTACTTGGTGTGATTACTGTTTTTCTCCATCCCTACCTGCCCCTTCCCAAATTTCTCTATATTATGAAACCCAGATACAAAGGAATTTGGAAGAGGAAACTCCCTGAATCACTGTATTGTCTGTGCTTCAGTCACTATTATAATTTAAAAGTAAGAGCTGTTTCTAACAACTAAAAACGCTCTTAAAATCAATTTACAGGCATCATACAGCAAGTATAATTTAGCAGGTTACTTGAAGCCAGCACTTCTGGGAGCAAAATAAACACATCTGGTTTTGATTAGAAACTTATTTGTTGCACCTTTAGTTGCAGGGATTTCTCCAGGAGCAGTCCAGGTTACACTGGAGTATCCCCTGGGACAGAACCTGACCTGGAGAAATTTTTGCCAATGGAATTTCCAGCTTTAGCTTCCACGGAGCAGATTTTACCCAATCTTGGACTACTCTTCATAAATTCATTTTTATTTTTTTTTTTAAATACTTGCAATGTAATACAAGTGCCTATTACAGAGAAAAAAAAAAAGTAATTTTTTTTTTGCTGCCTTTTTTTTACTTCAAGTCGTTGCATCCGCCCTCACCAGCTAAGCTGGAAAGAATTTTGATCAATTTTTCAGTAAAACCTACACATATTCTGCAACTATTTTAAATCTAAAGTAATTACAATATCAACCACTGCGGGTTTTCAGTTCAATGGAAGTGTCACCTGCAGAACAGAAGCTCTGCCAGGTATCTCTGACAAAAATTTGAAGCTGTAACAGAGCATCTATTGTTACACACTAAATAAAGAAGAGAGGAAAAAACCCCACAGAAGCACATTGTAAAGTCTCATTAATAATTTGCTAAAATATCTCACTGGTGCTGCATAAGGCCTCTCTTCTTGGCTTTCAGACTACTTTTTTTCTTCTTTTTTTTTTTTTTAATATTAACTGTATTTTCAACTGATCCCAAGAAATAAGTTGGAAAATATTCAGTCCCACCTCTTCTGACCTTGTACTTTGGACTCAAGATAAGTTTATCCATTCAGCATTCCCAGACCAGTAAAAGCAGCACATTCCCACCTGGAAATATGATATTCAGAAAGCTAAAACTAGATTAAGAATGAAACAAAAGATACAGGAAACTGCAAACTCTGTATGATAAAGTGACTACAGTTTTGACCAGAATTAAAAAAAAAAAAAAAAAAAAAAGGCAGCAAAACTTGATGAACTTCCAGCAATTCCTTCCTAGAACAAAGACACAGTTTATTGCCCACTGAGAAATTCAGCTAATAAAAAAAATTATTTTATTTTTATAAAGGAGGGGATTTTTTAAAAAAAAGCATTTTGGTGCCTTAAACAAGTACTCAGATGCCTCAACCAAGCTGACAATTCAGCTGCAGGTTGGAACAGCTGCAGACACGTTTAATTGCTTCTCCAAATACCCAGGACATCAAGTACTTTTGACCTATTTGAAATATCCTAAACTTTGTACTAAAGGAATGCACCAGATTTAATACCCACGCTTTAACTTCTAACAATCCTGTGATGCTGAAAGCAACCCACTTGCTGTTTTACAGGGAAGTCATGGGAAAGCCTGGATAACTGAGTGCTGTATGTTAAAAGATGTAAAGATGTTAAATAAGCAGTGTCTTCAGGACTACAAGTTTGGAAAAGTTAAAAATAAACTGTTTCCTTAATTACATCAGGAAAAAATGCAACAAAAAAAGTACAGCAATTTGTTGTTTATCAGAGTGAAAAAGATATTTGTAATTCCATGGATACATTCTACAACCCCCACTCCTGTTATCCCCACACAAAGGCCATATATTGACCTTATCAATGATAGTCTAAAAGAAAGTAAAAACAGCACTGAGCTCATTAACAAAATTATAACTGTTCCCTGGCTTATTTCTTCTGGATGTGCTTTTGTGCTGATTTTAAGAGCGACCCAAGGCATGAAGCAACAGAAATTAATTTTGCATCTTGCCCAAGTCGCAACCTCTCTTAGCCTACATTCCTGCTCAAGCTGTTTATGCAGAATACTTCACATCAGCTGGTCTCTGACCAATCTGGCAAGAAAAGAAAAAAAAAGAAAAGAAAGAAAAAAGGCTCTTTTCATCAGCACTGATGCAGTGGCAAAGGTGAGCAGTGTAGTTGGTATGCAATGATGCAATACCATCCCCACCACTTTGCATCCTTTCCTTCCATGGGATAAAAGAGCCAGATTTTCACTATTTACATGAAACAGATTATGGAATCACAGAATGGTTTGGGTTGGAAGACAGCTTAAGAATCATCTCATTCCAAGCTCCCTGCCATGGGCAGGGACACCTTCCACAAGACCAAGTCACTCCAAGCCCTGTCCGACCTGGCCTTGGACACTTGCAGGGATGGGGCAAGAGATCTTACAGTCCTGTTGTTCTCAGAGCTGAAGAAAGCCAGGTCTTGCCAGGTCATCTCTTCAGGAGGAAGGAGCCTTCTCTCATTACCAGCACTTCTATTAGCAGAGGTCCCAATTCTGCTCAGGGGAAAGAAGCAACCAATGAGCTCATGCAGGAGGCCAGCCCAGATGATGGATCCAGTCCATTTACTGCACTTAGCTTAGATGGGAAACCCCATGCATGAGGACCCATAAATGTGAAATCCTATTAAGTCTGTGCCTACCCAAGCACTTAAAAAGCCATCCTGAGGATTTGCCCCTTCTCCTCTCCCACAAATAACAGGCTCTCATCTTAGAGAGCCCCAGCCAGCAGCAACACTCAGCATCACTCTTCAGCTGTGCTGCTGTCACTGACTCAGCCCTTGCCCCTCTCCAGTTCAGGTGGCTGCACTGACTCAACCAGCAGGTGTTCACACAACCACCCCCTGGTAACTCAGACTGAGGGGAAAAGGGGCACAGCAACAACAATTTCTAACCAAAACCCCTCCCAGCACCTCCGGGACCTCCCAGCTGTGTGCAGCAAACCTGCACTGAGCAAAGCAGCGCCTGAGACGGTCCCACCTGCACAGCTGGGTGTGTTGTTTACCCTGATAACTTTACAAATCCCTTCTGGCCCGAATAATAGGTATTATGTCCTGTACTGTGTGGCACAGGCAATTTTAAAGGCGTTTGGCTGAGCGCTATCAGTTTGGGCAGAGCCTCTCCCAGCCCATTTGGCTCCTTCTGCCCAGACCCAGCATATTCAATGAATTACTAAAATCTAAACAGACTCTGCATTTGAATTGATCTCCCAAAGCTACAGAGAGCTCCAGCAGGAAAGCTCTGTATGCACTGGCACGCCTGCTGCAAAGCAAGATAAATACCTGGCACCCCTCCCGCTCCTCCATAACCAAAACGAGGACAAATAGCTGCATTATTGGCTTCATTAGTGCCTGCCTTGGAAGATCTTATTTTTCTTGGGAACACAGGAAAAAATCCCAAGAGAGACACTGAAAAAGGCTGCCCAGAGGAGCTGGGAAACACTTCCACAATGCCACATCCCTGGAAGTGTTCCAGGCCAGGTTGGACGGCGCTTGGAGCAACCTGGTCTAGTGGAAGGTGTCCCTGCCCACGGTAAGTGGTCTTTAAGATCCCTTCCAGCACAAACCATTCTGTGATTCTATGAAATCCATGAACAAACAGGATTTTCCCAGGACAAAAATTTAACAGAGATCCAGAGTACAACTTTGGATGTAATTCTTGCAGTTACAGAGACATTCTCCTTTCTGCTGAAGAACTCTACTCCAGTGACACGTGAGCACAAACAAAGGTGTGAGTTCCCTCCCGTAGTCCCCACACCAGCAAGGAACTCCAGCCCTACAAAATAAACAAAGTAAGGTCCAGTGTGTCTTAGACACACTGCCAAAAATCTCCAGCCAGCTGGTGGTGGGAAATCTCGGGGTGGTAATGGGTCTTAACACTGAACAAAACTATTATTTTTTTTGTTCTAATGACATCATTGTAGCTCCAAAGCAATTTCTGTGGATATTCTCCTTTAACCTCCTGGTAGCTCAGCCCTGAGCCCAGCTGACCGCAGCAAACCCAAGCTGATAAGCACTTGTAGGGCACAATTCGTCTGATTTGCTCACACCAGAACCCACCCTAAAAAATGCCAGTCTTTTTTCTTCTCTCCGCTGGGAGCCCCTGATGAACAGCTCAGCTGTTTATATTCCAAACATTTACAGTTTAGGGGAAAGATCACCATCCCCCACAGCGCCACTTCAGTCTTTCCTGTAAGTCACTGGAGTTGGCCAAGACCAGAAACAATCCAGCGAAGTTGTTTATCCTAAAAATGCTGCAAAATAACCCCTTCATTTAATCCTCCTGCTCCTCCATGCAACGCTGCTATTTCCTAACTATAACTCCACGCTGCTAACCTGCAGATCCAAAATGCTAATGGAAAATGTTGTTCCTAAGAAAAACAGAACACAGGAATAGGGCTTGATTCCTCCACAAGGCTGAATTGGGAACACTGGTCACCAAACAGAGCTTCCTGCACCTCCCAGGTGGACGCCCAGCTTCCAGGATTCTTGGGGAATCCTGTGAGTTGGCCACGACACCCTGCAAGAAAAACACCACTGTACAGAAAATTCTGATGACTGAACATTTCAGGGGAGATTATTTGTTCAAAACACTTTGTGAGGCAGCTGAAAGACCACAGCACAATTCCCAAGGGAAAGGCTTACACAAACAGGGCAAAGCTTCTGGATGGGCTTTCACAGCAGTTTTTTTTTAACACTCTTCCTTCCTCCTTTCACCCAGAGGTGAAAGTGGAAAGTTTTCTCATACAGAGGATGACTTGGCCACTGAGTGCTTAAACAAACATGCTATTCACAAAACTTGGGGTTTTTTCCTCATCTGAGAATGTTCAGTGTTTCAAAGGCCTTATTTAATCAGCTGGTGCACATGTACAGGTGAGCCCAAGCACTGAAGAGGATGTTTCACTCCTTCCTTTAATGAAGGATGAGCACAATTTCCAAATACCTTTCAGAAGGCACATGTTAAAACACGCTTCACCCAACCTGATAACAACACGAGGTGATTACAACACTCCTGTAATGTTTGTACCTGCTTTCCAGCCACAGGTTTTAAGTTTCCCACCACTATCTCACATCTTCTCTTCAATTCCAAAGAAAAGCGTATTCAGAGATAACATTAAAAAATTGCAAGTTCTACCAATCTGAGACATTCCTCCTGATCTTCTGCTTATGGTACAAACCACTGCATCAGCTGGTGCTTTATGCCATTAGAAATTTCATAGTAAACATTAAGGATTATGGCCGGAAGGGAATATGGAAGAAACGTGCAGTTTCTCTTGGAACCACAAGTTCGGGATACTCCCATGAAAAGGAAAGAACACAAAAATCCAGCTAGTGCCAGAAGGAACTAACTGCTCCCAGTGACAACTGGGGACATGGAATTAAGTTTTCCTGAGCTCTGGATCAAGTGACAAAAGACAACACTGCACTGTGCTCCTTAATGGGATGTACGTACTGCAAAGCACACAGAAAAGGGTCAACCCTACCCATGAAAACATCCAGTTCAGGCCTAAAGAGAACTAGATCCACTTTTCTGCTCCATTCCAAATTTCCATTTTTTTTGGATAAGCAGCTTCCTAAGTTTTGTGCCATGGTTCCTTGCCTGTAAGAACAACTTTTTAAACCCAGGATAAAAAACACCTGCAGAACATTTCCTGCTTCATTTTTATTCTTAAGTAAGGCACACAGCCTTTCAGTAGGAGCTTGGGGGTGAATATATATTAGAAATTGAGAGGTGATCATATAATTTAATAGTAAGTTCTAGAGGAGTATTTAGCTTATTACATTCTAACTTTATTCCCTTATCACAGGTAGCAAAAATTCCTGTTTTATCCAATGTCTAGAAATGACATTAACCGTATCTAGGAGACCCTGCTAGGTGAGGTCTTAGCATTTAAGTAACAATTAAGTTATGCCTCCCATAAAATATAATTGTGGGGTTTGGGTATTATTAATTCCAGATATTTCTCCTATTAATGAACTAATTGTTGCATAAGTTTCTAGTAACAGGCAATGGAAAAACATATCTGGAGAGCTCTTGTCTAAACATGCAACTTGCTAATTTTTTTTCTTGAGTCATTTCAGGCAACTAAACCAAGCATGATCAAGGAATGGGAAAGTACAGAGGAAAAAGATCACTAAAAATTATGTCACTTGGCTTATATTTCTTGTTTATAGCGATACTACAGCAGAAAATATAATTATAAACATCAGGTTGTACCAGGTATAAGATACTCCCTATTGAAAAGATGTGTTGTATTACATAATGCTAAATAGCTTTGAAGGCTTTTCCAAATTCCAAAGCTCACATACATTTTTCCTGCTTTAATAAACCCACAGCACACACAGATCTGCAGGACCACCTGAGGTGCAAATGGTCACATCTGGAAGAGCCAGCTTCAAAGTGGGATGAGTAACAAAAACAGACAGCCCAACCCTGTATCCAAACCAGAGAGGTAACAATTCCTAGACATGGAGTTTAAAGCAACTTCAATAGACACTCACTCTTGTCATCCTAAAAAGCACATTTTAACTGGAGTTACCCTGATTTTATTTTTTTTTTAGGAATTGAATTCCAGTAATGTTGTACAAATTATTCAATGATTCTATGAGCTTATTTTCAACCAAATTCTGTGTTCCTTTCCCTGAGGAAATTCCAGCAGTACTTGCATGCACCACTCCAGTATTAGCAAGAGTTAGATGCCTTTACTTTCTTTTTTTTCTATACAGATAATGTATTCTTCAAGCTCATTTCCACTGAGGGGAGAAAAAAAGCTTTCAGCTTGGCTTTCCTCATGAATAATACATTAAAAATTTAATATTGGAGAACAAATCTTCTTTTTAAGCCTCCAGAAACAGTACTATATTTGCCCTATTACTTTGAAAAGATTCATGTACATATTTAAACACGGGTAAGCCATAAGCTCCTGTTCTCCGTAATTAAGCTGCAACAAAATATTCCACCATTTATCAGGCCAATTCTAAAACAATTCCTTATAGCTTTATAACTGTCATTAAGAAAAGATAATACCTTACCGTATCCACAACAAGGAGTGTAATACATTTTGTTCCATAAATCAGTGTTATAATCTGAAGTGGAACAGATTTTTCTCAGGCATTCATGATAAACCAGTTTGTTTACATGGAGGAGACAGGAGAACCCTGACTTCAAGTAGGAAACCGAAATCCACAACAAAACCCATTTACAGCAGCAAAAACTACGTCAGAGAGCAGAAAGGGGGAGAAAAAAACTGGCTGGTAAAAGGATGAAAACTTCTAGGAAGAGAAAAGCCCTTCTAAGAACAGCAGCCGCATCGATCTCGTGCCACTTGTCCAAGCCGTGGCTCTGCGGGCTGATGGCTCCACTACGGCCTCAGCCTTCCCATTCCTCCCCAGGCTTGTGCAAAAATAAACAAACTGCTCAATACGAACCCAGATGTTTCAGAAATCAGAAAGCAAAGAGTCCAATTACGCTGCTACGAGAGGAGTATTTTTAAGTGTTCGCGTCTGGCAAGGCTGTGCTGAGAGAGGCGGTATCATCGCCGAGTTCAGCTCCCTGGAGGCTCCCAGCATCTTTTCCAGGAAGCCACCAGGAAGTTCATGACACTGAAGGAACTGGACAAGGTGTCCTTTGAGCAAGGAGCACGCACACTGCAATCTGCAGAGCAAAGGACAAATACAGCCAAGAGAGACTTTGCCTTCCCCGCTCAGGGCTGGGTCACCAGCACAGCCTCAGCACAGAGAGGGACTCATGGCTGGACTCAATGATCTGAAAGGTTTTTTTCCAACCTCAACATATCTGCCATTTCCATGCATTGCCCCTGGTGGATGGATGAGCCACATGGGACAGGGAAAAAAAAAAAGGGGGGAAAAGAGTAATTTTTATTAAGGTGACTAGAAGAAATGCTTTGGACTCAACAGGATGGCTGCAATTAGAGGTTTCAGCCAACCATAAGCCCAATTACCTGTTCAAGATAACTTTTAATTTCTCTTTAAGGTACCACATTCCACATGAGTTGGAATACTCTGCTCATTATCACAGCAAAACAAGCAAAGTTTTCTTCTTTACCTCATTTGTTACAAATCCTTTTAAAACTATCATTAAGTTACTGGCATTCAATGACTTTAACTTGGACTTTTAGGGGACTCTTCACATTCCATATAGAAAGGCAAGACATGGGAATCAGAGACTCTCTCGTGCCTGGTCTGCAGAGAACTATCTAGCAAACACTGTTGATCTGTTCCCAGATCCCAGGTCGTGGAATTGAGCTGCAAACCCTGTCACAAACACATTTCTAACCCAGCTTCCAAAGGGAAGTGAGGGCCCACCAAAGCCTGGAATCAGCACTGTCAAGTCACTTGGCTTTACAGTGACCATGAAAAAGGCTCCTACAAATCCGTGGCTCTTTCACTAAAGACCAGCGAATCCCTCGCATTACTTTTTTCCACCAAGTTCTATTTTCCTACTTCTCAATATTTGCTTTGGTCTTGACTATAAAATTCACGAGGAGCTCTTGTGTCTAAACCCTCTGAGAAATGAACCCTCTTCTTTCTACCTGTTAAATCAAGGGGCTGCCCTTGTCCAGCTCCTGTGCTCGGCTCTGCAGGGACAGTGACTGCCCCCAATGCCCCCGTGTCCCAGTGCAGGAAGCCCATCCAGCAGCAGCTGGCAGGCAGCAGGATGATCCACACAGCCTATGTTTGTCCATTACCCTTTTCCTTTTGGCTGCTGCCTCGGCTTCGTGAGCTCCTCTCCCCTTATACAGGAAGCTGGGGCCTCAAGCTTAATCCTGCACATTCAGTTCTCTGCTCTTCCAGCTACCACTACAAATGCACACTCCCAGAAAAGAAAAAAAAAAAAGAAAAAAAAAGGGAAGCATGGAAAGCTCTCGCAATCAAATCTTTGCTAAACTTCTCCACGGTGAGATTATTTCTTTTCTTTTTTTTTTTTTTTTTCTCTGGGAGAAAACTGAAGGAAAGATTAACAAATTCCTGCAGCTGAACAAACACACTAAACGTTATTCATCACGACAGAGAGCAGATAATCCAAATCTAAACGGTACAAACAAACTTTGCAACACCACCACGGCCAGAAAAGCACCAAAGTCCCAGGATCTTTATTCATGTTCCAGTGTTACACGTCAGGCACTCCGTGTGAGTGGGATGAGCTGCACCCGAGCACTTTCACTGGCTTGTGTGCAGGGCTGGGGAAGTGGCAGCAGGGAGAGAACTTGTGGGAGGATGGGGAGGAAGCCTGGGAAGATGTGGCTGCAAGCAGAAGAGCTTGGCCACAGCAGCCGGAGAACCCAGTGAGGCAGAGCGAGGGAGTCAGACAAGGAAGGAGGAGCCTACAGCCCTAATTTCTCCTCTTTTAGTCTGAGATCTGTTAAGTTTCTCTGCACTAAGGCATTTATCCCATCTACAGCTCTGTCTGCTCACTCCATGCCAGGCTCTGGACTCCACCACCAGCCCTCTCCATCCTCAAAACAGCTGGTTGCCTTCTCAGCCTAACAGGGTGAATATCTCCTTTTCCTTTCTCTTGACCATTACAACATTGCCAGGACCACTCCAGTACAGTCCAGGGGGAAAATAACCCAACCAAGCAAGCAAGCATCAATTTTCTGGATCTTGAAACATGTTTTGCAATGTTATTTGTGTGTCCCCTCCCAGCAGCTTCCTCAATTCCTTCTTCCTGAACCTCACGCCCTAAAATAGAGTAAAAAACCCTTCCTGTCATCCTTTCCAATTATTTTGGCAACTTCCTCAATTATTAACTGTAGGTAAAACTCCTACACATAAAGACATCTGCTAAATACATGGCACTTTGGGAAGGGCAGGACTGCCCAGATCCCAGACTAATCATTCCTTCAGCTGCTGACTAAGATTTACTCTAAATAATGTTACAATATTTAAGATGTAGACAGCACAGCAGCAAATTACTGTTGACTTAAACCCTGACTTGTATCCAGAGCCTCATCCAAAGGAGCTGATGTATCTCCTAATGCCTGTGGTTGGCTGAGTAATGGCAGCTATTCATGGAAGCACCATGGGATGTGCAAAGGGCACCACAAATCCAGGATGCCTCAGAGCACCCTCCCTACCACCAGTCCTTCGAGGTATTCTGCAAAAAGCATCTGACAGGGCAAAGAGAAGAGCTGGTTTCTGAAAAGGGAGGGAAGAAGAGCTTGAAGTTCCAGCTGAATCCATTTATTTCAGGTTGCTTGACCTGCTGATTCAAGGTGCTTCCAGTGGTATGAACAGACCTGATGCTTCCAAACACTCATCCTTTATTTCATGTTCAGCTACAGATATAATGGTTAATAATCCAATAGCAAGAAGAGGTGAGAAAAAAGGAAAACTGACTATACATGGATTAACTACATGCAGAATGAGCCACACCAACACACCTTTTCTGCATGAAAACCTGTATGCCACTATCAGCACTACTGGGATTTCTGCTGGCAGTCTAGCTGCTGAAATCCTGCTGTCACATCAGTCATAGAAACTAGGGGCAGATAGAGAAATTAATAAAAATCAGGATTCCCTTCCACAGAATTAAAAAAAATAAATAAATTTCTCCATTTGTTCAGCCTTTCACTTCAGGTCAGCTTTTCTACTCTGACTGCTTTCTCCCTGCCCCTTGGAAAGCTCTCAACTCCAAATGCAGCACTCAAAGCTTTACACAGCAGCTCAGAAGAAGTCTTTCCAAAACAGGGTACAGCAGGAGGACTTCACTGCTCTTACGAATCAGCTGTCACGTTGGAATGTGTAAACAGACAGATATCTCCTTTTTTTTTTTTACTGCTACGTGTCAGATCTGACTACTACAAATACCTCAGGACTTTCTAAGGTCTAGCAACACAACTGGTTGTCTTCTCTTCTCAGTTTTCACAGTGGTTTATTCCACAAAATCTTGAAAGGGTCTGATCAAGTAACATGAAAAACACAGGATATGCATTTAGCTCACCCAGGCCCTTTCTATTTTTAGTGGAAACACCCAGTGTGGCTCCTATTTCAGTACCTGCAGACTCAGTGTCTTCTGCATTGCATCATCCAGGTCATCAGTGACCACTGACAGACCTGAACACCCCACCACACTGTCCCATCTGCCACATCCCTCTGAAGTCCCTGGACTATTAACACATTATGCAAAGATTTCTGCACCCATTTTATAGCAGCTGATATGCAAGACCATATTTTTCTAGTTTATTCTTAAAAGCTTCCTTTCAATGTGGTAATCTACTAATTTTTCCTTCCCTTGTTACCAAGTTACAGAAGTAAGTTCAGTTTCTGTGACATGGTTTATTTTTGAAAAAGAAAAATCTGCTGGGTATTCTTGGCTTCCTTGGGTTTCTTGCAGTATTTCTCAAGTTTCTGTGTTCCTTTCTGAAAACTGAAATTAGAAATTATGAATAAGGCAGCCTAAGCATTATTTTAATTCTTATGGGGTTTTCTTAGAAGCTTATTTACTCTTCCCAAGGTGTCAAAGGTAACAGCTCACAGTTCTGAAGCTGCACAGTTTCACACCAGCCACCAGGCACCCAGTGATTTAATTTGCCATCTGCTCCCAATTAAAGTCTTAGCCAAAGACTGATACAAGCTTCCCTTCCCCCATTTTAATACAATATTTTAGTGTCAGAAGTTGGTGACTTCCCTTTCCTGCTGAGCACCAAACCAAACCCCTTGTCTTCCTTTCATTACTACAATACTCACTGATACTCTGCCTTCCCACAGCCACTGCCAGGTGCATGTTCTGGCAAGCACAAGTCAGAGAACATAAAAAATTAATTAAAAATAATTTAAAAACAACGTCCAAAAATATCAGGGAAGCAAAAATACTCTTTATATTTATCCCTGCTCAAATCATCCCCATTGGAAACTAGGGCAGACTTTTTGCAGGCTTCCTTCCTTCCTTCTTGTGCTGGAAAAACTTATCAACTCAGTGAGTTACTATATTTTCTATCCTTCATTTGAACTGGGACAGCCTGTGCCCATCTCCATAATAAAAAATTCTGTTACACTGCTACTTCATCTTAAATCCTCTCTTTCTTTCCAGTCTGCATCTGAAAGAACTGAGTCATGTCTCCAACTTCTCAGAGATTACTGAAGTTTGCCACCTTGTAGCTCGCAGATTTTAATGTTTTTGCTCTTTCCCTCTCTTCCCCCTTGAACCCTCTTATAAATGGCACCTTCTGCTTCTGTGCCCTTGGTGCCTCCTTACTTGTGATGCCTTTAGGGATGAGTCTCAGCTGCCCTTCCTGCATCAAAGCCTGTTAGAACACGGGGAGGATGTGCCCCTGCTCTGCCCCTTCCTCCAGTGTTTAGTTGCAAAAATCACCTCACCAGCATCTTTTGTGGTTTAAATCGCTCCAGCACTCACACAACACAGGCCACATGCTGACTGCAGGCACTGAGGGAAAGCACAGTCAGGGTTTATAAAGCTGTCCAAGAAAAACTCTCCACTGCAACGTGACAGTAAGTGCTCATTTTACAACCTATTCTGCTGAGAGACATGTTGTTTTCATGAAACTTGCCCACTACAGCAGCCTTCTGGTTGCTACCATTTTACAGTCAGTTTTACTATTTCTATCATTTTGTATCGGTGAAGTTCAAATATCAATTACTATGTCACAGAGACCCTTTGAACCCGAAGGTGACACTCTAGTGAGCAAGGAGAGCACAATGGCACATTGTTATGATGTACCACAGCAGAGGGAAGCAGCTTTCAAACAGCAAATGGAAATGTTATTGACGTGCTCTGGATCATCTTCAAGGCTCCTCTTCATGCCAAGAACATCTCAGTCCCCTCCACAACACGCACATGCAGAATGAACACAGACCAGAGGCTGTCTCTGCATCTCCAGAGTTCTTATGTGGCTAAGGCATCAGGCTAAGAACTACAAGGACCTGCTGGAATGAGTCCAGAGGAGGCCATGAAGATGCTCCAGGGGGTGGAACCCCTCTGCTCTGGAGACAGGCTGAGTTTGGGTTTTCAGCCTGGAGAAGAGAAGGGTAGGAGAAGATCTTAGAGCCCCTTCCAGTGCCGAAAGGGGCTTTGGAAGAGGGCATGGAGTGACAGGAAAAGGGGGAATGGCTCTAAACTGACAGAAGGTAGGGTTACAATAGATAGAAAGAAGAAACTCTTTACGGGGAGGGTGAGGATACCCTGGCACAGGTTGCCCAGAGAAGCTGTGGCTGCCCCTGGATCCCTGGAAGTGTCCAAGGCCAGGTTGGATGGGGCTTGGAGCAGCCTGGGATGGTTGAAGGTGTCCCTGCCCATGGCAGGGGGTGGAACAGGATTATCTCCCAGGTTTCTTCCAACCCAAATAACTCTATGATTAAAGATGTCATCTGTCACAGGTGAAGGACTCTGCCCACACCAAAATCCCCTCCTGTGACATCCCCTGCATCTTCCTGCCCTTTGCAGATCCCCTCCTTTCACAATCACAGCTTTTACATCTGCCACGTGTGGCTCACACTGATCCTTTTCCACAAAAGCACAATTCAACTTAGATATTTTTAAAAAAAAGTAACAAATTTTTGTGTCTAGATGAAATATAAAAGCCATTTTGAAAGAGGGATATTAATCCTTAAGGGACGAATCTTACTTTCTTATCAAGGCAATTTCAGGTTGTATTTTCAGAGTTTAAGAATTGCTAGAAAGGCAGTAACACACAAAGTGATCTCTAATTCTGCTCAGGTCCCCATAAAAACACCCCTCTGATCAAACACGGTCCTGACTACAGCCTGTTCTGCCCAAATTGCAAAGCTGACCAGCTTTTAAGAAAGCTGCCAGAGAGCCCAAGGCTTCCCCTCTGTGACTAACCACAAACTATTTGTGCTTGGCGAGTGGTTTTTTTAGGGCTTTCCTTTGGTTGTTTGTTTTTAGCATTTTTCTAAATGAATTCTGAACTCAAATGCCTGTGAGAGAGGAATAAAAACAACAGCAAAAACAAACTTTGTGCAATTTTGTATTGTTTCTACATTAATCTTTGAGGACACTGTGGTAAAAAACACAGGTCTACAGGCACAGTGGCCAGTACAACACTTATGTATTTCCTTAATTTTTTACTTATAGGGAGGATATAAACTGACCACCAACACTTTAATCAGTATTAAACACCCTCAGAAGAACAGATAAAAATTATAATGTGGTTTCCCCAGGTTGATCTGGTTTTTTTAAACACACTACTTCTGAACAACATTGTGTATGTTCAGATATTTGTAACGCTAAAGAATTAAGACCTGCAGAATTCAAGGAGTGCAAATAAAAGAGGAAATGGAACATTCAAGACCAAGGATGCCGACAACTCAGAGGGACACCAAGAGATTCCCATCACGTTTCAAGCAATAACCAGAGTCACCACACAGCAGGGCTGACAGAGGAGCTCCTCAAACTTAGAACAATCTCTTGTGACAACAAACGTCTCTCCCACCACACAATCTACACTATCATTTGACACAGGAATGCGTCAATCTGTTCTGCTTGTACATCCACACCAAGCAGATGAAGAGAAACCCATTTGTAGTGATGAATGAAATGACTAGAGGCACATTTGTCATGTTTCATGTCGTCGGTGACATGTTCATCCATCAGGTTTTCAGCGTGAACAACCACCTTTCCATCATGTCTTATTACACACTCCAGCAAAAGCAACCACAACAATTAACAGTCTGTTTGGCAAATTTGCCTTTGCAGGTGGGTCACGAAGTCAAAAAGAGAGTGGAGAGGAGGGAAAGGAAAACCAGTGTCATTTATGAAGATGACAGTAAGAGGTCAGACTCGATAAAATGCCAGAGCTGGTCTGACGATCCCTTTCTTTAAGCAATAGGGCTGTAACCTTGTTTAAATAAAAAGAAGGTGCACATTAAGAACAGTAATGTAAAAATAAACATTAATCACACTCCAAACATATTTGTTTTAGGAAATGAGAAGCCACCAATTACCAGTGGCAGACCAGGATGTACAGCTACCAGGGACTGCACAAGTCTCCATGCTGAGAGACCCCCACATGGTTTCAAGAACTTCTGAAGGAACTTTTCTGAAATAATTTAGAGTACAGGATTTCTAAATGCTTTTACATTGACCTTTCTGTGTAGCACCAGTAGTAGACAACCCAGTTTTTAGGTACTAGTCAATACAGTAATTGAAGATAATACACCACTGATGAAAGGCCAGAAGAGAAACAACCATGATCTGTTCCACGCATTTTAAAGGCAAAGCCCATGAAGTGTACAGAAAAAAAGCCAAAGACAAACCTAAACCACACAAACTTTCTTCCACCTAACACACCTCCTGTTTAAACTTACATCCAGAAAGGGAGCCAAACACACATGTGGCATCAGCAGCTTGTCACATCACAGAATCACTGAACCACAGACCCATTCAGGTTAGAAAAGACCTCCAAGACAATTGAGTCCAACCATTAACCCAGCACTGCCAAGGTCACCACTAAACCAAGTCCCCAAGTGCCACATCTTTTAAACACTTCCAGGGATGGTGACTCCACCACTTCCCTGGGCAGCCTGTTCCAGTGCCTGACAACCCCTCTGGTGAAGAACTTTTCCCCAATAGCAAATCTAAACCTTCCCTTGTTTAACTTGAGGCCATTCCTCTTTTGTTATCACTTGCTGCTTGGGAGAAGAGACTGACCCCCACCTGGCTACAACCTTTCAGGTGCTTGTAGAGAGCAACAAAGTCCTCCCTGAGCCTCCTTTTCTCCAGGCTGAGCCTCCCCAGTTGCTCCTCATCATATTTGTGCTCCAGACCCTTCACCACCTCCATTCCCTTCTCTGGACACTTTCCAGCACCTCAATGTCTTTCTTGTATCAAGGGGCCCAAAATTCAACACAGGATTCAAGGAGCAGCATCACATTAGAGAGAAAATTTGTTTTTATATGCAATTCTTTGTTCCATTTCAGTTAAGCACTTAACTCCATGGATACAACCACACATGGATTAGCTGCTGTTTTTGCTTCCACAGGGCTCTCATTGACAGCAGTTTTGCTGAAAAGAGCCCCACAACAAATGCTGAAAATAGCAGCAGAGCAAGTGCACAGAATGATTTCCAGCAACATGTCAAAAATACGCTGTCAAAGATTAACTTCTTGTCTCCAAAAGCAAAGACTCTTTTAACTGTTAATCTCCCAAACTGTATTTATTCAAGAGATCTCTATTAATCCACACCAGAGACACAGAGCACAGTGTATTATAAAATGTACCAGACGCTGCTGATAAATCAGAGAAGACTTTTCCCCAAACTTTGCAAAAAATAGCTATATGGATTAATTTGGAACTAACATGCTGTGTTTTGCAACATTTGATAAAAATGGAAAAAAAAAATCCACCTCCACGAACATGAGTTTTACTGTAAATGCTTCAGTTTGGGTCTTGATACCCCATAACAGAGTGCCAAGTCACTGACTAATCCACTTTCAGAGATTTTTATTTAATTTTTTTCTTAACTTCCCTTGAATAAAGTGCAAAACTATGCCCTGCCTTCCCCTGCCATTTCACTGCACGAGAATAAAGACTGTGTCTTATTATGCAGCTTAATGATATGTTAATCTTAAAGCAAAACACTGAAGGGGAACACTAATACTTTCACCAAACAAACAAACAATCAGAAAATGTGCTATTCAGTGTAATGGAGCTGTTTGCCCGAATAATAACGTGAGAAACCAAAGCAGTAATTAACACAAATTGTTTTGTTTGAGAGAATTAACAGAATATAAGCAACCTGCCATCATGACACAGTTTAGAGTTGGCTTCTTGTGGACTAGTTGGTGTTATGGCAATAAAACAAAGGGCAGTGCAAAACGTAAAGCTGAAGCTAAAAAAAGGATGTGTCAGAATTTTATTGTGAGATATGAAAAGGTAATTGTATATATTTCTCTTTTCTTTGAAGACACGATTCACAAGGATTTTTTAAATGAGGTACAGATTTTCTATAGGAATATCTACCCTGTAATTTTTCTGGATCTTCTGCACTGAAAATTAATGTTCATGATGTTCTGATGAAATGCTAAGATAATAATAACATAACAATGAAGTATATACATTCTTCCTGAGGCTGTGTGAACAGCAGGTTGTATGAAACATTAAACTGTTTCACCTCTGCAGGGTCTGTGCTAAAAGAAGAAGTTGGTGTGAAAAGTAGTACATAAAACACTGTTGTCCTGCCTGTCCTGGGAAAGGTAAACTCAAGCAGCAGGTAAAGATTAACCTCTCCACAACAGCTGAAAAACAAACAAACAAACAAAAAAAAGAAATACAAAGAACCCCCAGAACAAATACCACACCCACACAAAAAAATCCCTTAGCAGTTGGGTTTTGGAACCTCAGAAGAGCCTTTTGCAAGGGGTAATTTGTCCTTGTTGAAGTCCTGAGCCCCTGCTCTTCCTGCAGCTCTGGGCAGAGACACAACTGTCAGTGGCTCATTTTTACAGGTGAGGAAAATCAGGGAAGCACAGGCAGGATTTACATCAGCTGCAAATACTAATAATAGTTTATTGGGGTAAAGATGTCTGTTTTGAAGGGTACAAACTCCAGCCTGACATCACCTCTCTTCTGTGACCTGCAGTGACATGAAATGTGACCGGCACAGAAAACAGAACAGGGAGAAGGAAAGTAAGACTGAAAAATCTCCACAAACCACTACGGTCTCACATGTTGCTGTTCTCTCAGAGCCCAACCTTCTCTACAAGAAGCCCACAGATGTTATCACCTTGCAGTACAATCTCAAATTCTATTTTAAACCATTATACATTTGGAAAAAAAAGCCACAAAAAAAGTAAAACCTTGTCAGATGTCAATTTATTTGGAAGCAAGCCATTATTCAAGCATCTCGTTAAGGAACACTGAGTTGTTTATGGATCATCATGTCATTTCTGGGGGGAGACTGTTACTACCTGGTCCCATTAAAGACCTCACTCTAGATTTTGGTAGGGCAGTGACACTTGTGCCCAAAGCTTCCTTACATTCATTCTACTCTATGTAAGAGCAATTCTCATAACTGCTACTTGTTGAGATTATAAAGGCTCAGTTTCTCTGTGTTTTACAGAAAATACATCCAACTGCCATGCAAAATTGCTGCAGGTTACTATGAACCTCCAAATTCTAAAACAGAGAAAGCTGAATTTTAGAGGTAAGGAATCTCATATAAATTTTAAATCCAGACAAACTTGACTTCAAGATTGAGTATGAATATACACTGCGTAGCAACAGCAAACTATTCAGGAGTGAGAGCACCATGTAGTTAGGAACACGTTTGTCAAGGAGTGAAAGCCACATGGAACTTAATAATAGCAATAATAATACCACCACCACCATCTCATGATTTCCCTTTCCATCTCTGAAAAGGTGAGCTGGTACCACCTTCACGTAAATATAGACCCAGAAAAACAAGTTTGTTACAACCAGTGCTGAGCAGCTCTAGGTATTCTGTAGGATGATCTCAAAAGTGGATAAATAAAGCCATGGAAATGTTCAAGACCAGGCTGGACAGAGCTTGGAGCAACCTGGGCTAGTGAAAGGTGTTCCTGCCCAAGGCAGAGAGACTGGAATGACATTTAAAGGTTCCTTCCAACCCAAACCATTCTGGGATTCTATGATTTTATGCTGCATCACCCTAACACACAACATTCCTACCATAACACACTGGAGACACAAACCCACAATTACACAATCTGCTAAAACTGGCAGAACTCTTTGCCACTGACCATACATTCCCACCTTCTCCTTTGTGAGAAAATTAACCCAATTAAAAGGGTGTGTAGGCG
The DNA here is from genome assembly GCA_035222235.1 of Margarornis squamiger. Lineage (NCBI taxonomy): Eukaryota > Metazoa > Chordata > Aves > Passeriformes > Furnariidae > Margarornis > Margarornis squamiger. Next base: position 3,705,324 of record JAWWTY010000077.1, on the reverse strand, counting down.
TGGTAACTATAACCCAGGCATACAACATATGGGCATAAAAGCACTGATGTTTGTCAGTCTGAATTTTCCTTTTGTCTTTACCCTCATACAAATCATTTTCCTGGATATGTCACTGGGCAAATAAAAAGAAAAAGCTCATGATTAACCAGCATGGATTTACTCAAACACTCAGTAACTTGGGTACAGTGTCTCAAAACCCAACACATTAAATCTTCCAGGAGTGCTGGAAAAGAGGAGCATTCCTTTCAAATGAAGTGACTGAATTCTGAGGGGGTTTTGACACATAGCATGACTTGGTTGGAAGTGGGATTTTTATTTATTCTAGAAAATTTTTAAAGCTGTGCATGAACAATAGGATAAGTACTTTCAACAGGTGATTCTGCTAAACCAAAAAACGGGTTAGAAGAGTATATGAGAGCATGAAAAAAAATCTGTATTACTGTATAAGGAAGAATCTATAGCACAGCACCTTCCTGTCCTCAGTAAAAAAATACAGCCAAGGCAAGTGCAAGAAGAGAATGAAACACTGGCTTTAAACTGAAAATCACTACAAACATAATGGAAGAGAAGGATCTTTGTAGATGAATTATGTTTAAGTGAACAGAGAACTGCCCCAGGAAGAGGGAAACATGGGACAAACAAGCATTTTATTATCCATTTGCACATCTAGGTTAACATCTTAAGCAGACAGGGCTACAGAGGAGGAGGTTACAGAAAACATGGAGTGAGATTCTTGGACATACATACCCAGGAATTGTAGAAGAGGCAACAGATCCCAGCTGCAGCAGGATAAATGCCTCCTAAATATCTAGAATTACTGTGGTCAAACACTAGAGGAGGGGCCCAGCCAGGCTGTGAAATCTCCATCCTTGGAGATACTCAAAACTTGATTGGGGAATGCTCAGAGCATCCTCAGCCCTGCATTGGGAAAGGACCTGCAGAAATCCCTTCCAACCCAAACTTGTGTACAGTTCCACAGGCCTGGAACCTTCTCTCAAAGTAACAAACCCAAAGGTGAGCATCAGCTATTTACCTATAGTTGTTACATATGAAAACACTAAAAACTAACTCTCATTTATTTAAAGATTTACACACATGAGCTAAAATGCTACTAATGGGTTAAAAGAAAACACTAGTTTAAAAACAAAAAGAATCCCTTTCTAACATTAGCCTTGTAGGAACAACAAGCCTTTTTTCAAAAACTCTTTTCTGCAGCAGAAAATTAAAGCTTACTACTTTTATCTTGGAAACTTACATTGCCAAATAAAAAACCCTGAAAAGGGCTTGTGTGATACCTGAAAGGTGACTTATTTAACTGACGTTTACATCACAATGAATTCTTTCAAAGCTTTCATCCATCTTCCCCCCAGTTTTCTGTTAGCTACCTTACTCTCCTTTTTCTCAGTTTTCTATTTACTGCAGAAATATTGGCCTACCTTCTTTTTTCCAGATCGTTACTATTTAGGCATCCTCATTCCCTTAAATTACTTCTTGGGACATTAACAGCAGGGGTAGAGCAGACAATACCACAGTCTGCCAGTGGAAATAAAATACCACCTTGCTAATCATTGATCACAGAAAAAGGGTGAACAGTGTTAGCATTTCACCAACTGCTAAATGCCCTGTAAATATTTCCTAAATTGCAAACTTTCATCATGATTCTTACCCTGTCAAGCTCCAGCAGCGAGCTAAATTTTACCCTTAGTGTCACAGACCAGCCCCATTAAAATCACACCACCGAGCATAGAGCTGAGTTTGCAGAATGATTTAAATCTAGTCCTAAGGGAGAATTTCAGGACAGGAGTTTAAAGTTGGCTGTGCATTCAACCCCCTCCCAACCCAAAACACACAGCTAGTACCTGTGTTAATGCCTCCCCTTGAACTAGAGCTTAAGCTCACACAAAGTCCTGTCCAGGTGCCAAGCCGTGCATACCTGTGGCATGACACAAGGCTCCAAAATATCACAGCTTTGAGTTCACAGGAGGAGAAAGATGGGTATGAGGAAGAGAGAAACCTTAGAGCAGCTTTGCCAAGGCTTCTCCATTTCAGCCTCTTTCCCTCCACTGACAAGAGCACCCAAATCAGCCAAGACCCAAAGTGTAAGTCAGACGAAAAGCACTAAAAGCGATATAAAAATCTTAGTTCTAAACAGCTCTGAAAATTTCATTTTGCTGTGAGTGCAGCAAATTTATGCTTCCCAAACATGTTAAAAGAGAAGTACAGTAGTTCTTCTAATGGGTGTGCAGACTTTGGGCTTCTTTTTTTTCCCCTCCAGCAGCGCCCTGGACTATGAATGAGATGAATGCAGTCAGAATCCACTAAAATCACTCACGTACATGTGATCTCTCCCCCTCACTCCCCAACAGCCCCCTATTACCTGCTACAGCCAGCATTAGGGATCACCCCAGATGAAACTCCCTCCCTTTCCAGAGATGAGCAGTGATTTCCCTTCAATGCACCTTCAGAAGAGCAGGAACTGGAAAGTTTCTTACAAAGACTTTTCATACATAATTATGCAAAGCACCCTGATCTTGCAAATACACTTTCAAAAATCAGAAACAGGCAATTAAAACAGATTCCACGGCGATGCTGAAGGATAAATATATACAAATGTTGGTGGTACTCACTCAGGAAGGCATCTGATGAAATCCATCAGAGAAGGAATTAGAAGAGGTGATATTTTATGGAATTCAGTTGCAGCCTTTTGCAATGGGGGATTTGTCAACATCCTATAGAAACTGTGCAAACAGTCCAAAAGGCCCCTGGAATAATGCAGCCTTTCCATAACCCTCTATATTGTTCTCCTGGCTGCGTAGCAGACACAAGAAGTTTCTCTACAGTGGCAAAACAACGAGCCCCTGCTGATGCTGAGATCAGGTTTGCTTCTGTGGAGTAGAGCGACAGGACTTCGCTGTGACATGGAACTTCCACAACCCACAATTTCAACGTGCTGCCTCGAGCCTGTCTGTGAGCAAACCACACAGTTCTTGCCTGCAACAGGGGAAGCTTTAAAACCCCTTCCATTTTCACTGGGTTCCTGGTTAAATTCAGCCAGGTGTTTGGGCTCTGGCAGCACTGATGGACTTCCAGCATTACCTAACGCTGCTCCCAACAGAGGGGTTTCAAAACCCAAAAGCCTGTTTTAACAACCACCCCCAGCGCTGCTAAACTTAGAGCAGCAGAACACCACCACCAACCACTGAATTGCTCCTGCCAAGTTCTCCCTCTTCTTCTTCTTCTCCTCCTCTGAAGGGGAGCTAAAGATAAATGGTGGGACTCGGCGAGTCCATATCCCTGGTTACGTTGCAATGCAGCCAAACACCAGCACGGCACATACAGCGTGAGGAGCTGATGACAAAGGTGTCAGATTAGGATTTTGAACTCCCTTTCACTCAGCTTCGCACAGAGGCAAGCACAGAAGTCAGTGAAAAACTGTGCAGGCTTCCTTTACTGTTAACAGAGCCTCCAAGACATGACTTGTGACATCCTAAAGCAGACACCTACAGCAGTGGGATCAACTGCATCCTACAAGCCCCCGTGTTTCTTGCATCAATTACTAAAACAAACCCACTTTATTTACACGCACACATGACAAAACCACGTGGAAAATTCTCCCATGCTGACCACCTGGTAAGACACAGCAATATCTCCTTTTCTCACACATGAAAACATTTCCAGCACTGCCAGCAACAGTACTTGACTTTTTCAGTCAAGTCAACTACTTGACTGAGGAAGTCCTACCAGGTGTCTAAATACTGCTTTATTTAGGACTTCTCCAAGCAAGACTGAAAACACTCATGATGGCAGAAAGGCTTGTTTAGAAGACAGTATTGCCACACTAAGAGGATCAGAGATGAGCAGGGCACTGTCTCTTCCAGTCCTGCATCCCCAGCTGAGACACAACAGAACATCTGGCTCAGCTTTTCCTCAAAAAGGATGGAAAGGCTGAAATGGATACACAACACAGTGGTGTTTGTGAGCAAACACAGGAAAAACCTCCAAACCAAACCAACCAGCTAGTGGAGAGGGGAGTTAGTGATGGGCAGTGGGACATCTGGCACCTCCAGGCTCCACACAGGGCAGGAATAATGATACATGGTCATCCCAGTCATCCAAAGTGGTGTACTTGGGCACTTGGACCAAAAGGCAGGTCACAGTTTAGAGGCACACTGATATTATTTCCTGTGACTGTTCCAAGGGCTGCATTTAACCTCTGGGAAGTGATATAAATAGATGGGATGTTTTCCAGGGGGGAGGGTGTTAGTGGTCAGTTTTACCCAAACATTGCCAAAGGCATATCTTCAGGTTAAACATTCGAGTCCTCCATCCAGCTGATATGTTTTAATTTTTTTCTGGAAGAATAAAGTAGTAACTTCTCTAGTAAATACTTGCTGCTCCCTTTCACTAGAACACAAATCAAAAATTGAACATGTCCATATTCAATTCTCTTCTAAATACATTTTTGCTATTATTCAACATGCAAGACAACTCATTCCAGAGTTGTTAATCCACACAGACTTTGCAAAGAAAACAACAATTTACACGTGTTTTGTTGCTTAGTAAACTTGAAATTTATTTTTTTTAAAAACATGTTTCTGGATACTGAGTCCAAACAGCTACTTTATCACCTTGGGAAAAATTCAGTGTTTATTTTGTTACAGCACAAGAGCATCAAACCTCGTGATATGTTTGACTGCTTTAAGGACTAAATAGAAAGCAAAATTAAAACTGCTTTCAAAGATATCTGCCTACTGGACTTGGTAGTCATTTCTAAGACTGCAATATTTTATCAGTTATTTAACTGAAAATACAGCATACAGCTTCCCAGACAACCACAGTTCCTGTACACTTAGAGGCTTAATTAAAGCAAAAAAACCTGGTTACTCCAGTAAAATACTCTGTAGCCACAGCCAGCTGCCCACCACCTGAGCAGGTATTAAAAAGGTGAAAAGTGTGAACCCGTTTTCCACTCGGGATTCTTATGCCTTCAAAACTGTGTTACTATTATCCAAGAGAGAACCCTCTGCTGACCTTATTAGCAGAAGAGAAGATAAAGCCATTTGTTACTTGAAGGCTTTAATACAAAGACCACCTACAGTGGGATTTAAGAAATCATCCTCACAATAAAAACTGCAGAGTATTTTTTTTTTAAAGAGCAGCATGTATTGGGCTGAGAATTACTGGAAAACAGTTTAAAAACGCTACCTTAAATTTTTGTTCTCCCACCTGACTCCAGCTGGTATTTAGAGTGGCTGATAGAAATATTTTACTTCAACCTTGCACCATCAAGTGTTTTTTAGGTAAGGTAAGTACTACATGCATTACTGTTAGTTGAAAAATAATGAATTTTCACCTTTTTGGGTTTCCAAAATTATTTCAAGTGAATTCCAACATCCCTCCCATCCACAGCACAAGGATAAACAAAGTCTCAACCAAACATTAACCTTAACAAGCCGAATTTAGGACTATCTCAGAATACACTGTGATGAGTCAGTGCAGACTTATTTTACCCTTATCTGTCTTTGGTGCCCATCGAAGACATTTCCAAAACAAACCCAGGGTTACTTCTGTGTTTTAGTACAAACACTACTCACACAAACACACACCCTTGTCCACCAGTGTGATTTGTACAGTCTGAGTGCCAGGTTACCCTGCTGGAAGCTGCACTGCTGTGTCCCCCTGGTCACCTCCACAAGGTCACCTTAGAGACTTCCGTCATTAGTTTCACATTCACAGTTTATATCCCTCCTAATATTACCAAGAATTTTTTGCTTGCTTTGCTTTGGTTTCCTCCATTTTATTTTTAGGTGTGTTGGGTTTTGGTTTTCCTTGGATTTAGGAGCACGGGGAATTATTTTTTTATGTTGCAAAGCTTCAATCAATATTTTTAAATTTACAATTGAAGAAGACTGCAGGTGTCATTTGAACAGAGTTTGGTGAAACAAATACTTTTGGGTCACGGGGGGAAGGATCAGAACCGTTTTGTGGAAACTGCATTTGAACAGACCCACAAAGTACAAGGTCAACATTAAATTTTGCACTTCAGGGTTTAATCCAACATATTACACAGTGCAAAGCCAATGGCATAGTTTTGTTCCTTTGATTTCAGACTTTACCTGAAAGGACACTTGGAACAGAAATTACAAAGCAAAACCTCGTGCTGATCTCACCTTTTTATTCCTGAGTGCTACTGTGCACCTGATGGATCCAGGGACACCTGGTCCTCAGCAATCTACTGAGGTTGTTTCTTGCATCTGGGGCAGGTTTTGTCTGAAAGCTCATTTTCCTCCTTTTACTACTATCACAGTTTTTTAACGAGAGATAGTAACAGTATTTAGTTCTTATGTTTAAGATAAACAACTGATTGATTGAAAGGTATTGAAAAGAACCCATCGCTGCCACAACAACTGAGGTGGTGGCATTTTTAAAAACATTCTGCTCTCAGAGCTCACTTGCCTGCCAGAATGAGGCTAAACAGGTAATTTATAATGATGTGCAGCAGCAACAGCACAAGTAAATACAGGAATGAGACCTGAACAGATTCCTATTTCAAAATTGTCAAGTTTGAGTTCTAGTTTTGTACAGATTTTTGTCCTTTTTCCCATCATGACATGTTTGCCAAAGGAAAAGTGCAGGCAACTGCAGGGGAACACGTTGGGCACCAAGTCTGAAAGACTTATAAGAAGAAAAAACAACCCCCAAACTATCATAATACTGACAGTGAATGCTCTCTGTAGTAACACTAGTTAGCATGTAATTAGTCTGAACAATTAGTTGCCATAACCTTTCCAGTGGAGACAGAATGAATTTACTGGAGTGTTTCAGATTTCTTATAGGGCAGGAAAAAAAGGGATTTGAATTTCAGGGCACACTTTGCATTAAGCTGTCAGTTTTATCATGATAATCTGGAGCCAGAAACATTCAAGTATTCAATCCACTCTAAAATTCAGAAGGACACTTCCTGGGGTTTTTTTAGGTTTCACTTTCAGTCTCCATTAAACTTCACCATACATCCTTCCTTGACATATTAAGTCTCAACACAAGAGGGAATCTTCCAGAAAGACAGGAGATTTTGAAATGCAAGGAAAAAGGAATCCCACAACTATGTACTCACGATAAACCCGATCAAACAAATCCAGTTAAAATCTCATTCCTTTGTGGATAAGCACAGACCTCTACACAGATGCAAATTGTTTTCCAGTTATGCTGCAAACCCCCTCCCTTCTGGGACTTTCCAATTTATGTCAATGTGTAATTAGCAAATGAATTGCACTGCAGATTGCATTCAGTATTCTTTTCCTTTTCTTTTTTTTTTTAATTCCCCAACCAGCATAACCTTCCCCCTCTGCACTTCCAAAACTCTCAAATCACTTTCAACTTACTGACTCTCAACAAAATCAGCTTCATATCATAAAAAGTAATGAGAATTGGCATTTGGCCAACAAATGATTTGGCAAAGGAAATCAGCTTCCAGCTCCCATAACCCATCACAGGAAAACTGCTGGTGAGAGTTCAGGATCAATGTAAGCACAGACCCCTGATGTGTTCAGTTGCTCACTATGCAAAGGAATTTATTGTCCCCTTCCTTCTTCTACCGCCCCGTTCCTGGAAGTGTTCAAATCCAGGCTGGATGAGGTTTTGAGTGACCTGGTCTAGTGGAAGGTGTCCCTGCCCAGGGCATGGGGTTTGAACGGCATGATCTTTAAGGTCCCTTCTAACCCAAACCAATCTGTGATTCGGTGACTGATGACACACAATTCATATGCTGAAACACAATCAGTACCTTCATAATATTATTTCTCAGTACCTTCATAAGATTGGTTACAACAAATGCAAATTGCTGCCCGTTAATCCTGTTTAGGCATTCCCAGATAAACTATTTTGGAAGCCATTCCTTCAAGGATTATGCAGGTCACCTGTATGATGCACGAGCAAATGCTTCCTTTATCCCAAAGGGGATGTTTAGCCACGCTGTACTGTGGGAAGGGCCCTGGCACACTTACTCTATTTTATTGGTTATTTTCTGTGCACCCCCTCCTTTGAATACACCACAACAATAGTTGGAGGTGATAAAGACCTTTATCTTCCTAGATTTTAACAGGGAGTTGAAAACCACAAAGAACATCTCTCCATATAAGACAGCTCCTACACCACCCTGGCCAACTTGCCAGGAGACAATCCATCCATGCAGTGTGGTCCAGGGTTCCCCATCACTGCACCACCTCACCCACCAAACATCTGCTACAGCTTCTCATAGAATCATAGAGGTTGGAAAAGACCTCCAAAGATTGAGTCCAATCATTAACCCAGCACTGAGAGACCAGAATGACTCCTGGACACAACCACCAGTGACAAACATCCCTGAGCCCCTTAACTTCAGCGGAGCACAAAGAGGCAGCTGTTCCAGTCCAGAACTTCTAGTGAGCAGATAAAAGGGCAAGAAAGCAAAACAAAGCAAGGGAAAGAATTAAAAAAAACCACAACCAAAAGGTCAAAGCTCCATTCCAAAAATCCCTGTAAAATACACAATTGAACTGTTTTTTCCTTAAATGCTTCACTTTACATTGCACTCATCAAATTGTTAATGTGTATCTTTAACTAATTTTAGCTGAGAGAAATCCCACACACCAATTTTGTTGAATTTCTAAGGCTTTGAGAAAGTTTAATGAGATATTTCATAATTGTTCCTTTCTCTCCAGGTGGTAAATATTAGACCTTTCTTTGTGCTTGGATGAAGCAAGTATAAATGATTAAATATCTTCTAGGAATGTGTCACTATTGACCAGTTCTCTGCCGAATGCTACTATCCATCTGATCACTACCAGGAAAAACTACCAACCTCATGGTTCTAGCAAATCTCAGACTGCAAAACTTCCAAATCCACACCCAACAATCTGAACCTTACCAAGGTGGACCTGCTGGAGCGATTCCAGAGGGAGGCACGAAGATGCTCAGAGGGCTGGACCACCCCTGCTATGGAGACACCATGAGAGCTGGGGCTGTTCAGCCTGGAGAAGAGAAGGCTCCAAGCAGACCTGAGAGCCCCTTCCAGTACCTAAAGGGGCTCCAAGAGAGCTGGAGAGGGACTTCGGACAAAGGCAGGAAGCGACAGGACAAGAGAGAACGGCTTCAAACTGAAAGGGAGTAAGTTTAGATTGGACATAGGAAGAAATTCTTCCCTGTCAGGGTGATGAGGCACTGGAATAAGTCGCCCAGAGAAGCTGTGGATACCCTGGAAATGTTCAATGCCAGGTTGGAGCAACCTGATCTAGTGGAAGGTCTCCCTGCCCAAGGCAGGGGGTTGGAACAAGATGATCTTTAAGGTCCCTTCCAACCCAAACTGTTCCATGATTCTACGAAAGCTTTCCTGTAATTAGATCCCTGGTAACCACATGTACGTGCATTCATGGGTAACCAATGCAAGTATGCAAACACACTCAGGCATGAAAATACAAAACAGCTTTTGTGGACAAAAAATGAAGCAGCACTGTCTGCAAGTTGTTAAATCCATGCTCGGAACGACTTTGTACAAAATTCCTACCTTTAAAACAACAACCATTCTTTTACCCAACATTACCTCAAAGAAACACCTGGATTCTTCTACATGAGTCCATTGTAATAGCACCATTGTGGCAGAATATCTTCCTGCCAGCCATGAAGGTGGAAACTGATCCATCTACCCGAAATGTCCTCTGAGATGAGGAGTTCAACCCCAAGAGCAGGAAAGTATCTCTGCCTCTGCCTCCCAGAGGCCAAGAGAGGAGGTGATGACCAAGGAGATGACCAAGCTTTGCAAATCATCAAATAAACAAGAAAGTTTCAAGTTTTACTGCTGATTACAGCAGACTGGGAAACAGCAAGATTAGTTCTGCTGCCAATTCCGCTGGGAATCCTGGAATACAACTCAGGAAGCAGAGGGCTGCGGGGGTGGGGGAGAGCATGGCAGTGAATAAAAATCAGTACTTCACTTGCTACCCAGAAAATAGGGAGGTTTGCAACAGTGGCAGGAAAAAAACTGACCAGTTACTCACCAGAGATGATGTTAAACAATATCATCAATATACAAACTGTAACTGCAGGCTGAGGTTCATAAAACACTTGTTTCCGACAAACCTGGCCTGAAATCTTAGAAACATTTTAAAAAGTTACACACACAGTAGGTTTTGACAGATTGCACATCCATCATCTGGGGCTGCTCTTCTGTACAGAACAGGTCCTGCAGTATCTTATTTGCCCATCTGTCAGGCTTTAAATATATTAATAAGCATTCAGAGGAGAGTAATAGTTTCTTGCAAAAATAAATAAGGGAAAAAAATCTCATTTAAAAACCCCCTGACATCCTTAGACTCCAAGTGCACCATACATTTATTCAGATTTAACTTGCAATAAATTTTCCAGATAATGGAATTCTAGTTTCTAGTGCAGCCAATCACTTCTAATAATTGGGTTCTTCTTTTTACAAATCATACTTTATTATCTCGTACAAAGAAAACAAGAAGTGGCACTTTGATGCAAGTGATCATTTTGATAACAGACTGAATAAAGCCTACAATCTTTAAGCAGGCCCAACACCACTCACAGAACTTTCTCTGCCATTTGGCTAAAATTGGTATTTTTATTGCTGATATCTATTTTACACAGTAGCAGCTGGTACTAAAAGGAATGGACTGTATAGGACTCAAGTGGATTTTTTTTTTTGTCTTACAGCAAACATTCTAGAAATACAAAATGAAAAAAAGGCCAAAATTATACCACAGTAGACCACGTGGAACGTATTTTTACTCTGATCTATTTAGATGCTACTTATGCTTTCCATATTTGTCACATCTATGCCCATTTTATGCCTTAACCTCTCCAAGTAAAAAAAAGGCAAGCTCCTGTCAAATTCCAGCAAAAGCAGAATTTACAGAAGATTAACATTTCCAACATGAAACTCTTAAAAGCGTCTCTGATGGCATTAAAGCACGAAAGGCAAATTTCCTTCTGTGCCTTCCTGCAGCTCTGGAAGTTCAGCAAAGAACTTAAATCCACGGGTAAGACGTCATCCTATTTGAGATGAGCACTGAAAACACAGCTTTTATCAGTACCATTCATTAGAACCGACACACGAAGACTTCAGAGATGCTGCTGAGTGTTTTTGTTGAGATTTCCCAGCCAGGTTTCCACTGCTGAGAGGAATCAGATGGTCTACAATCCTTACCAGCAAACCAGATGTGGTCTTTAAACATCTAAACAGGCTTTGGCTCAAGATCATTCCATCAGCCATTCTCTTAGGTTGGAAGATCCCTGCCCTTTCTGGACATCCTTCTGAACTGGGGTAAGGGAACACACACAACCACCCAACTGGGTGGGTAGAGACCCCTCTGACCCCATGATAGGAACACCCCCTGCCCACCAGGATGGAGGGGGTCAGGGGCAGGTTGGGAGACTCTTGTAGGCACTACAACCATTCCCTGTCCCACTGCCAGCCTCTGGGTGGGCTCCAGAGCCCTCAAGATCCAGGATTTCATACCCTCTGCTCTGTCCCCTAAAGAGGCTGGAGCACTTATAGCAGCTCTCTCCTCCTTCCTGGCTGGTCCTACACAGGTCCACATTCCTAGCTGCTCTCCCAGCAAGATGTATCCCCCAGGCAGGGAGGAGAAAAGAGGGATGAGCCACATTTTCCCTCACTGATTCACACAGTGGGCAAAACCCGAGGAAGAACGTAGGTAATTAGACCTGTCTTTGCCTTTCCTGGTTTTGCTTTTCTTTAAAAAGAAAATGTTGACTCCTGCAGACAGAAACACTTCAAATACAATTCAACACAATCCACCTGAAATTCTGCATTGGCTGGGGTTGAACACTCAGCAAATTCACTCCCCAAGTTAACGTTTCTATAGCCAGGACTGCCTGAAACTGGGTATTTAATTGAAAATGTAACACTGAGCCCCAACCATGGTGGTCTTTGCCAACAACTCTTTCAACTCAAAATTCAGCAGAAAACAGAAGTGCACTTACGGAGGGAATATTTAAGATTTAACACACACAAAAATTGCAGGCAAGATCTAATTGGCATCATTTTCATGTCGGAATAATGACTTATACATGAGAGTAAAACTCATAAATTCAGCGTATCCATGATGGAAAAAATCATCTTTCCCACAGTTAAACCCATCTATCAGGCCAATGGGAATGTCTTTCACCAACATTGACAAGGGAGTGAGTTTCATTTCTCTTGGCTTTTGCTTTCTCAGCACTTTAGTTCAATATCCCTTTAAAGAGACAAACAGAGACCTGTTATCCAGAGGCTTATTTGTAATGTTCAGCTTAAACTCTGAAAGCTGAGGCGTAGCATCGATCACGCCGCATTTTACTGATTATGTCAGAAAATGCTATTTGCATTTCTGAATACTGAATTAACAAAATGTAGGTCAGCTTTGGGTTTGCTGCCTTTTTTTTTTTTTTTTTTAATAAAGGCAAGTTAAACTTCTGAACACTTTAGTTAAATCATTGCATTGAAACCAATATGGACTGAGGTGACACTGTGAAGAAATGGCCACGCTGCAGCTTAAAGACACCGACTGAAAATTCAATATTCATGAAAATTACCATTCCTGGTACTGCCAGTGCACTTCAGGCTGTTAACTGCGACCCTAAATCAAATCTTGGGTTACTACAGGTTACTACAGTCTCCCTGGAACATAAAACCTACTGTATGGCTACTCTGGTTTCATATAACAACTATGCCATTAGTTAATGATTTAAAATTTTACCCTCTGTGAGCAATTCACATTCCACTGAAGTGCCTGAGTGGTTTCCACATCTTCCCCCCCCTTAAAAGCTACTTTAACGCTAAAATTCTGAAGTCAATATTATAAAAATCTGTTGAGACAATGTCTCAGGATCACTAACACATGTTCAAATGCTTGAGTGCTCTGAATCCTGCTGATGTAATGGCAAAAAAGTATATTCAAAGTATTTTAAGCTATTTTCTTTTTTTTTTTAATTGAAGACACAATTAAAGACATTTATTTTTGCTTCTAACTTGAGATCTTCAGAACTTCTTATTTAAAATTGTAGTGAATATTGCTGTCATTGGTGGTTTTCCCAATTTTATTTGAAAGAAAAGAACACAAAAACATTTGTTTGTAGAAACGTCCTCAGGGAATCACTGTGATTAAAAAAAAAATATATAATTGTTTAGGTTCCACTGTGAACCTTTTCCATACAGTTTACTGCAAAAGAAAATACTCATCTGGAGGGACACAAAAGCACTCATTTAACTCCAAATAACTGAAAATAGATGCTCAGCTGACAACTTTTATAGAAGTCAGGGAAGATTTATCTGAAGAGAGAAAATAAAACAACACAGCCTGAAGGAGGCACCTGAAGGACTGGACTAGTATTACGCCACTGTTTAACTTGGCACATGGAAACAGCCAGGAATTTGCATCATTTATGAGGATCAAATTAAAGCATGTAGGTAAAAAAAGGGGAATTCACTTCTTTGGACTGAATGCCTGTAGCCCACCCGTGACCACGCTCTCCAAGTTACACTCAGTGCAAGGGCCTGTTAGCATTGCTCTGTTTTCTATACATTTAGCCATATAGACCTTACATTAGAGGTCTCTGTCCAACTAAGCAATAAGAATTAATACTTTCCTAATAAAGTTTATCTGTAGAATTAATTATACAAAAATTCAGATTTTCTAATTTTTTACTAATTTTCATTAGTAGCATTTACTTAGATTTTTTTCTAAGTTGCTCACGCTTATCCCTGTTATAAAACCCTCTTTTCACATATTTATGTCTTGATTTTAATTTCAAGTTACAAATCTCGGTCATGTTACCAATTTCCAGAAGCGTCAGATGACCACAACATAAAATTCTTCTGCAAAAGAACTACCATACTGGTTACTTAAAAAACTAACAGAGAATTAAATTTTCTGTAAATGCAATGTTCAAAATATTTTTAAGCAACTCCATATCACTTCCAGTCGGGAGAACCTAAGTTTCTATTTTCCAGAACTAATTTAACAACATAGAAAGGGACCAAAATCCTCCAGCAGCACAAATGCCACAGGCATTTGAGAACATGACAATAATAATAATAATAAAATATGATTGTAGCAAACCTCCCATGCTCAGCTTTCATTTTGACAGACAACTAAATCCAGTGCACCACCATGTGGCAATATATTAGGCAATGGTTCACATACCAGGATCTGGTTTTTTTCCACCTTCGAAAATTTTTGCTGTTTGTCAAAAAAATAAACATTAACAAATCCATCTTAGTATCTGTAAGCTCCCCTTTAACAAGCTGGCGCAGCTTCACTTAACTCAAAAGCTATTTTTAATACAGCAAGACTTGCAAGAAAATAGTTGGGCATTTTATTTGTAAAGCACGTTTTTTACCTAAAAACAGAACTGCCCCAGGACCAGGGAACAGCTCTGTTTCTTGCCAGCGGCGCTCCCTTGCACAGGAGAAATTTGGCATGAGCCTGTACTGCACATCGACCTCCTTTTTAAAACATAAATACATTTAAAAAAAAAATAAATAAATCAAGCTAAATGCTGGGCTCACAGCTGATTAAAAGCTTCAAAAAAATCTTGGGAGAAAAATCAAAACCTTGAAGGTATACACATGCATTATTTAGCAGCTGCTCAGTTACTGTAGAACTGCTTCTCTCCAGCTTAACAACGGGAAAATAAATTAATTTTCCCCTCAAGAAACAGCAACAGAAGGTTTCAAAAACCCTAAGAAAACCCTGATTCCCAAAGCGGCCACATGCCACTTAGTGCTCTGGAATTTGTTTCTGCAGCCAAACGCTGAAATGGGAGGGAAAAAACAGGTTTTGATTAAACTGGACAGCCCTGGCTCACGCAGCACAGCGCTGCTGTATTTCACTGTACCACTGATTTCAGGCTTCAGGCTCAGGTGATTCCTGATTCCGTTAAACAAAGAGTTAATTCACCATGCCTTAACATATTTGTTAGCCATTTTGTACCAGTACATTCAGTTCACTCTGGATTAGCAGGGAGGACTCGCTCAACATCGGTCTCCTGCTTGGAGCCTACGAGTATTCCCATCTCTGCTCCTGGTGCTCTCGCAGGTCCCCGGACCTCAAGGCTTTGCTAAAACTGCTAAGAAATCTGACAGAAAATTGGGTGACGTGATATGTAACCATGCCAGCAGGGCAGGTAGAGCAACGGGTGTTCACCAGCTCCGTCCATGGAGCACTGGGAAAACCTGTAGTGGAAGAGGTTGGAGCAAGCAGCGCTCTCCTTCCAGAGCCCAGGACGGACAGACCTGCACTTCTCTTTCTGCAAAAGTTGCTCGGGAGTGATCTGAGAGTCTCACCACAGAACACATCGTGAAACCAAGGCATGCACTTTAACCACATTAAACAAAAAACCACCCCAAAACCAGAAAAGAGACAATTCACCTCCTGTACGAAGATGACAGCGGAGTTTCCTCGCCTCCAACTCCAGCTCCCCTCATTCCCCTCTCCCGCAGCCCAGCCTTGCTAACTCACAGCCTGAAAAGCCCCTGCTCTGCAATGAAGACCATTTTCTGCCAAAGACAAACCAATAGCAAGAACACAATGCACATTATGCAAGTTACTGCAGAGTTATGCAAGTTATATGCATATTTTTGCTCGCTCTACCAAGGACTGTGAAGCCACTTGTTTGATGTGGATGCTTACTCTTATTTTGAGCTGTCAAATCTTCCTCTACTTGTCTCAACTGGCTTTTTTACATTAAAACTTCAACCAGCTGCTACTGATATTAATGAAGCCCTCCCATTACACACAATAATACAGGCCATTAGGACCACAACAACATCTGAGCACAGGGTCACGTACATCTTCTCCAAACCAGGTCTTAGGAGACATCATAGGCAGAGCAGAGCACCTTATTTACTGCAGATGCCCCACGCCACACATTACCAAAACAGAGGAAAACATGAGAAATCTCTTGAGACAAACCAGGCCTCGTGGTGGAAGTATCATCTCAAAAGTGATATGAATTAAAGGGAGTTACATGAACACTCCGATGCTGAAAAAAAGTATTTTTTTGTTCAAGCACCCCTCAACCTCATGGATTATCTTTTTTGAAATAAATCTGCCTTCATACTTCTGCAGACAGTACTGGTGAGGTGAGAAGAGAGAGCTTTCATGTATGGCTGTTCAGTCAAAAGTAACAGGAAGCAACTTCTCCAACAATGTGGGACCCCTCACTATTTACAAGATGAGCTACACAAAAATGGAAGCTTTTTGGACACTAAGCCCATCCATTTCAGGGGGAGATGTATCAGTCCACCAGTTTTAGACGACCACCTGGAGGTCTGACTGTACCTACCAGGGAGCATGGACACTATTCCTGGTTTCTGCCCTTTCTCCCCTGTTTACCAGCACTGCCTGCAACAAAGCATAAACTTGACATCCAGGTGACTTCCCAAACCCACACACAACTCCCCAGAACTCGAACCCTGCTGCTCAGCCCGCACCTTGCTCACCACCAGACGCACAAGGGCACAGCCCAAGACTGCTCAGAGCTTCCAAAAGCACACAAGGTTAAGGGCACTCATCAACATCCAGATTTCGAGGGAAGCAGCCCCTTCGGCCAGGCTGGACTCATCTTATTTAGGAGTAAAACACAACCTAAGCACGATGCCTTACGCAGGAACAACTATGGGATCAACAGAGCCGCTCGTAAAAGTAGCACATATCTCCTTCTGAGAGGCACAAAAAATCCTCCAACAAACCTGAAAGCTACACATTCTGGAACATGAGACGGGAAGGGACACAGGAAAGCAGAGGGAAACCTGGAATTTTTCTAATTTTTTTTTTTTTTTTTTGAAAAAAGGAGGGAAAATAATTTAAAATCTTAACAGCTGAGATCCCAAAATTCCAACACGCCCAGCACAGGTATCCCTTCCCTGAAGCGGGGCACAGTGACCACCATACAAAGTTACCTTCCCGACCCTCGAGGAACAAGAGTATTTTATTTAAATGACCGACGAAACTCGGTTTTTAAACACTCTTAACAAGTTCTCAGCGCTTTCCAGCGAGCAGATTCAGAGACCTTCATGCAAATACCTTCATCCCACAAAAAAAAAAAAAAAAAAAAGGTAAGCCAAACCCAACCCAAAACCCCAAACCCAACAAGCCCTCCTCTATTCCCAGCAGCCTGGAGGGGATTATACGGTTGCTGAAGAATGCGAGTTGTTACTACGTGCGATTTTAAGCGGAGAGTGGGGGGAAAAAAATAAAATAAATAATTTAAAAAAAAAAAAATCATGGAGAAAAGAGAGAAGGCAGCTCACCTTTATCCTGAGTGCAGGACAGGATCTCCTCCTCTTTGGGGTTAGTCACCTGGGTGATAATGGACGGGTTGTCCATGGAAACAGAGTGAGATTCCACCTGGCTATTTCCCTCCCAGAGGCAGGCTTGTGTGCGGGGCGGAGAAGGGGGAGAACGGGGGAGGGAGGGGTAGGGGAAGGGGGGGCGGGTTTGTTTGTTTGTTCAAAAAAAAGAAAAAAATCAATACGCAGGTTTGTGTTTGAAAAAAAAAAATTTTTGAAAAAAAAAAAGGGAAAGGGGGGAAAAAAGACTATTAATTATAATTTAGGTCTTGGGAAAGGGAAAAAAAAGAGAATACATTTACATTAAGCTCAACTTTTGATTCCATAAGCCGTGAGTGA